>QNQO01000955.1:0-467564 GCA_003290165.1 Berberis thunbergii
TTGTCTGTGTATGTGTTTTTCCGCATGTTCTAATGATTAACTGGATTATTTCAGGCGTAGAAGTTCAGAGATTGTTCTTGATGGATGGCAATGACGTTCAAAGTAGCAAAGTAGCAGAGACATCTGTTTATTTTATATGCTGGCGTGCGACTTTTTTGTTATTTTTTTTCCTGTTTACAGAAGATAATGTTTAAGATCGCACCCTTTGTTAAAAGTTATCATAGTTTGAATTTTTTTATCTTTCCCCTGAATTTATTTTATATGCTGGCGCTATTAATTGATGATGTGAAATCACGTTAATTGTATATGTATTTCTCAATTAATTAGTATATTTAATTAAAATGATTCACCAAAACCAAAATGTCATTATATTGATTAGTATATTTGATTAAGGTATACTATTCTTACTCCCACTTGTGCTATGAATTGTGATCTTGAAACCGCGGGCTAATTGCGTATGCTTTTGATTTGACATTAGTATTTTTATTAAACGGCCCACCAAAATTAGACCAAGAATCATTCTTCATTAGGATAAACTATTCTACTCCCACTTGCGCTATGAATCTGATGATGTGGAATCGCAACTAGTAACAGAATAAACAATCGAGTGGTAGCCATTTCAAATCAACTATAGAAGATTTCAATCACTTTCTTTCTTTGTTGAAATTGAACTGCAATATCCAGTTCCGTTACTGTAACAATTCTTCTTCTTTTTTTCTGCGAAAAGGAGGAGATGGCAGCAGCAGCTCAAGTGGGTATGTCCATTCTTTAGAGTTGTGTTTGAAAGACTCAAGTCTTTAATCTACAAGGACCATAACCAAGAAGCTTGGTCCATTAGTGAAAGAGTTGAAGAAGCTTTACAAAAACTTTATGTAAAATCAAAGAAGTCCTTAATGATGCAGAGAAGAGGCAGTTCAAGGAAGAGGCTGATGGGAATCCGGTTATGGTTACAAGAGCTGAACGATGCAGCATATGAGGCTGATGATGTCCTTGATGATTTTTGAATATGAAGAAGGTCTACAGCAACTAGCCTCTGAGGAAGCCACAAGCAGCAGCAACAACATAAGCGAACTTCATGGGAAAATTCAAACGCTCAATAAGAATTTTCGTGAGTTGGCCGAAGAGTGTTCAGGGCTTGAATTGCGAAAGGAGAAGGAAAAGAGCGTGGTAGTATCTCCGGAACGTATAACTATTTCTCTCTTGACTGAACCTAAAGTTCATGGGAGAGACGAAGACAGAGAAAAGTTGGTGAAGCAATTGCTTGGCTCAGCTTACTTGACTTTGGACCAATTTCGTACCCGAGGAAGCAATTATTGCGCTAAGCACCCAACAGCTAGTCGGGGGCCAGTGCTTAACGAGCAAGCAGTAGTAGCAAGGACACTATCTCCATTTTCCCCATCCTTGGTATGGGGGGACTTGGCAAAACAACTCTTGCCCAACTGGTTTACAACGATGAGCGGGTGGAGAATCATTTCAAACATAGATCATGGATTTGTGTTTCAAATGTTTTGATATCAAACGTCTTATGAAAGCGATCGTAGCCTCTATTTCAGGAAGTGAATGTAATCTTGAAGACTTGGAACCTCTCCTGCAGCGCCTTCGAGAGGAGGTACATGGAAAGAGATTTTTGCTTGTGCTAGATGATGTATGGGAAGAAAGCCAGGAAGAATGGAACAAAATGATGAGATTTTTTGAAGGTGGAGTACAAGGTAGTTCAATTATTGTGACTACTCGTCTACCAACAGTAGCATCCATCACGAGCAAATTTCCTCCTCACTGCCTAAACGGTATATCAAGTGAAAATTGTTGGGCTTTATTCAAGCAATATGCATTTGGTCCGGGAAATGAAGAGAGGGAAGAGTTGGGTGAAGATCGGCAAGGCGATTGTGGAGAAGTGTAGAGGTTTGCCCTTGCTGCAAAAGCTGTGGGAGGCTTGCTTCGCTTCAAAAAAGAGGAAAATGAATGGCTTGAAGTCAAAGATAGTGCAATTTAGGAGCTCCCTCAAAGCAGCGTGAAAGGCATATTACCAGCATTGAGATTGAGTTATTACCACTTGCCATCAATGTTGAAACAATGTTTTGTTTATTGCTCGATTTTTCCCAAAGATTTTGACATCAAAAAAGAAGGTTGATTAAATTATGGATGGTGCAATCCCAAGCAAAAATAGAGTTGGAGGATGTTGGGAATAAGATTTTCACTGCTTTGCTACAAAGATCATTCTTTCAAAACGTAAAGCATGATGAATATAGGGGCAATAACAACATGTACGATGCACGATCTTGTGCATGATCTTGCAAGTCATATTGCAGAGGGATGAATATTTTGTTGAGGATGTTGGTAGTGCATGAAATATTACATAAAGAACTCGCCATTTGTCTATATTGTCTTATGAGGAATTACCACACAGATCCTTGCCATGGTTACGCTTTCCTAATTCGGTTAAGTAAAATGCGCCGCGTGACTCCAAAGTTTGCTTTCTCGGATTTTATCCTTTTACGAGCATTGGATTTGAATTTGTCTGGTATTGAAGTGGTGCATGCAAGATTGCATCGGTGAAATGATACATCTCAGGTATCTAGAGCTTTTGGTAATTATTTTACATCGCTGCCAGAGTCTATTTGTTTGCTTAGAAATATGCAAACGTTGAGACTTAATTATTGTCGTGAACTTGAGTCATAGCCGGAAAATTTTGAAAACATGAGCAACCTGAGACACCTAGATGTTGAAGGATATGAGATGTTAAGTGGCATGCCAATTCGGATTGGGCAATTAACTTGTCTTCAAACATTATGTAACGATTCGGTCCACATGACACAATATTGTCCGTTCTGGGCCTAAACCGGCCCGCACAGCTTTAAAATGTGTTGTTTCATGTAGAGCCAAGCTCGTACATATAAACACATCACCCTCCCGCACCCAGGCGATGTGGGACTATGATCCCTTTTGAGTAGCTCGTCCAATCCCTCGAGATGCATGAAAGCGCCTCACTGGTTCCCTCGCCATTTAGAATTTCCCAAGATTTAATAGAAGGTGTTGTCAAAAGATTGAGGCCTTCTATGGAGCGAGGGACCCATCCCCCTCGAATAAGCAATGTCATGTATTTTGAGGCGATTTTGCTTAGAGGTGGGCACGGGATGGGATGAGATATACCCATTCCGTTAATACGGGATCGGGACGGGACGAGATGGAAAAAATCTCATTCCGACCTCGTCCCATCCCAACGGGTTCGGGACGGGACGGGACGGGATCAACGTGCTAATCTGGACATATCAAATGGAAGTCTAGAACTGCTGGACTGCATTTTGCTGGACTTGAATTATTTAAAACCAAGTATCAACAACACACATGATGCCAAGATTGGATGAGCTGTTGTTGAAAGTGAAGAGTTGTTAGTGCAGTTGCAAATGCAAAGCTTAACCCTGCAGTTATTTTTCGCAATGTCCATGTCCGAACTTGAAAGGTCACTTTCTTTATTCACCATGCTTATTGCATATATCTTGGATAGATTGGTCTCCATCTTCTGAGCTATGTTCACAAGCACCACGTACCCTTATGGAAAATCCTAGCTCCACCCTTGCATCCTCAGGTATATCAAGTCTTGTTTCATGTAGCTACCAGCAAATACTACCTATATTGATCACTGGTTTTGATATAAACTGTCTCCATCATTTCATCAGGCACGTAGTGCATTTGATGTATTTGCTCACACGGCTTGACCTATATTGGGAGTCGTCTGGTTGCCAAGTACATTCTTTCTATTCGCTGCCATTTTGTAGTTTGATGTCTTTTGGTTGATAATTTAGCTTCACATGGTCAATAAAATGAGCTTTTCTTAGGCATTTATTTTTATTGTATACTAGCTCTGGATCCCATGCTCAGCACGAGAATGTAGTACTCATTTTGTATATAACTTAGGAAATTTCTCAATAAATAAATAAATAAGTAAATAAAAATATTAATAATTAATATTAAAAAATTAGTTCAGGACGGGACGGGATTGGCGGGATTGAAAATCTCCATCCCATTCTAGATCGGGACGGGACGGGATCGGGATGAAATTATTCAATCCCATTAAGACCCAAAAAAAGCGGGACAGGACGGGATCAGGATCGCGGGATGGGATGCCCACCCCTAATTTTGCTTATCTCGAGGGAAGTTCTCCAAAAGATTTGTTATGTTATTTCCTTCACTTTGCTTATTTCAATGGAGCTCTTTTTCATACATTTGCCAATTTCTATTTTATTTTATTATTTTTATTTTTTATAATTTTTTTTGTGGTTTATCGCCTTTATGGTACAGTGAGATGCTTTCTTGTAGTACTAGTGATCCTCTGTTGACGTTCTAATGTTTGAAATTTGGACATTCCACTATTCATGGGCGGACCTACGAAGGGGCGAGCTGTCTCCTTCAATTTTTAAAATATATTTTTGTATATATATTTTAGTCTTAAAAAAATCAATTATATAATGTAGAATATAATATGTTAATTGTTTATAAAATATTCAAATATGTCTTTGTTGGTGTAGTGGTTTGATGTTATTTTTTTTAGTAAAAGACCCGAGTTCGATACTCTTCGAGTGCATTTTTATTTTATTCTCAATGCAATTTTATTAATAATTGCAAACATTAAAAAATGTTTAGTTTAATAAAAATTTATTAACATTAAATAAATGAATTGTTTTTCAAGTGGTATAAAACCTCTAACAAAAATATATTTAAAATTCATATCTAAAATAATAACTATAGAATTCAATGAAAATATATAACATTAGACAACTCGTACAAAATTTGAGCCTCATGTAAACTAATTTTTCTATGAAATTGTATTGTGATTTATGATCATATTAGGTTTGCAAATTTCGAATTTTTTTAGCTACACCTAGATATTCATCCTAATTATTTTGTGATATTAGTTACATATTCTAATTATTATGATCGTCCGCCAATTGTAGCTCAGTTGGTCGGACATCCATTTTCTTTGTGAGAGGTTTTGCCGGTTCAAGACTCACCCACCAGTTAGAATTTTGTGAGTTTTCGACTGATTATTAGGAGCACATTTTTTTTAAATAAAATTGGGTCGTTGACCATTTCTATTTATTTATTTATTTATTAATCAATGTCCGAATGCTACATAACTGACCCTGTAGGGTTAACCAAACCAGGCCTGAAGGCTACAATATTGTTGCCACTTAATATCCTCGTCGCCTCCATCTCGCATGAAGACTCGTTTTCGCTTCGGTCCATTGCTTCCACCTTGCATGAAGACTCACTTTCGCTTTGCTTCGATCTAGTCCATCTAAGTAGCTGCATTCAATACCCGAAAGCTTATCAACGGTGGAGCACATGTGCTCCTAATAATCGGGCGAAAACTCACAAATCCTAACTGGTAAGTCTTGAACCCGCGACCTCTCTCAAGGAGAGTGAATGTCCGACCAACTGAGCTACAATTGGTGGACTATTGGGAGCACATTTGCTCTGCTGTTGATAAGCCTTCGGGTATTGAATGCATCTGCTTAGATGGACTAGACCGGAGCGAAGCGAAATCGAGTCTTCATGCAAGGTGGAGGCAATGGACAGGAGCGAAAGCAAGTCTCTATGCGAGATGGAGGTGACGAGGATATTAAATGGCAACAATATTGTAGCCTTCGGACATGGTTTGGTTAACCCTATAGGGTCAGTCATGTAGCATTTGGCCATGGATTAATAAATAAATAAATAAATAATAAGGTCAATGACCCAATTTTAAAAAAAAAATTATTATGCTCGCTTGCTCCTTGCTAAGGTTATCGATAATGACCTTATTTTGGCTTAAAATTGGATTACACTGAATCCAATTTGATATATGCAATGTAGTTTTTATAGTTGTATTTTTTATTAGTTACTAGTTCAGGTAGAAAAATAATTTGGCTTTATCATTGATAACTACTATTATCAGTTAATAAGTATTTTCCATTTCGCCTTCATCGACTAAAATTTTGGGTCCGCCCCTGATTATGACTTAAGTTCTTCAAACTTGATACATTGAGTTTGGCTATAATTGTTGAACTTGAAATAATCAGGTTACTAATAAACAAAAAAATAGTCCACCAATTGTAGTTTAGTTGGTCGGACATTCACTCTCCTTATGAGAGGTCTCAGGTTCGAGACTCACCAGTTAGGATTTTGTAAGTTTTCGCTCGTTTGTTAGGAGCACATTTGCTCCGCCGTTGATAAGCCTTCGGGTAAGCAGATGGACTAGACCGGAGCGAAAGCAAATCTCTATACGAGATGGAGGCGACGAGGATATTAAGTGGCAATAATATTGTAGCTTCGAGCCTGATTTGGTTAACCCTATAGGGTAAACACTGGGATGACGAACTCGGATACGCGTATCGTATCGAATACGGATACGACACGGCGACTCGGCAATTTTTAAAAAATTAGAACTCGGGGACTCGGCGACACATCAAACCTTATTTTTATTTTTATATTTTATTAAAAAACTATTAACATAATGTCATAACTCATAATCAATAATTAATAATCCAAACATATAAAACATCTAAATGCAGTGAGCTTAATTAATGAAATTATTTGAATGAATGAAAAGTTTGGGTACATAAGTGAAAACTAGGGTAATGGATTCTAATATGAGCCGGGCCTAACTTGGACCCTACGCAACACATCAATGTAATCCAAATCCACAATGGAAGAGAAGAAAACCTAAGCATCCACAATGTAATCCAAATCCACAATGAAAGTTTGTTCGCTTTCATTTCTTGTTGCGCAAGAGGAAAAAAATTGTCCCTATAAACAAATCAGCTACGAGAATTGTGAACATCACCCATTCGATCACTTCAAAACTATGATCTTCAACAAGTCCTTGAAAAACTCTGATCTTCAACACTCGACTCTCTCCTTGATCGATATCTCTCCCAGTCGATTGATCTCTCTCCCTGCTCGATCTCTCCCAGTCGATCGATCTCAGATCGACTCTCTGATCGATATCTCTCCCTGCTCGATCTGATCTCTCTGTGCTCGATCTCTCTCCCTGCTTGTTCTGATCTCTCTCCCTGCTCGATTGATCTCAATGTGCTCGATCTGATCTCTCCCTGCTGGATTTGATCTCTTTGTGCTCAGTCAATCGATCGATCTCTGGCTCAGTCGATCTCTCTCGGTTCCTCCTCTTCTCTGCAAATGGTTGGGTTTGTGGGTTGAGAAAAATGAAATCTGGGAGAGGAAGAGAAAAATGAAATCAGGGAGAGGAATTAGGGCTTTTAGATCTCAGTCGTCAAAAAAAAAATTTGACTAGCAACCGAATCCTGATCGTGTCCAGACCGTATTCTGACCAAGTCACGTTGACCGATATGTTGACCACGTGTCAGATACGTATCGACCGCAAATTGCACGCGTATCCGTATCCGACATGCGAATTACTAGGATTCGGAGGATTTTTCAGAGAGTCCGTGCTTCCTAGGGTAAACATAATGGACAAAAGTGATAAGCAAATATTTCAATAAATCTCATATTACAGAGCCCAAAACTTCAAATAACAAGGCTACGAACTAAAAAATAAAACATAATGGACTAAAGCGATAAGCAAATATTTTTTAACATGGACATTATAGTATTTGGGGTTATTTTGAATTTGGCTCCCATTAATTTATATGCAACATAATTTGGCCCTCACTTTAAAAGTTAATTGAGTCTGACCTTCAAAATGAGATGATTCCTTGAAATCTACGATGTGGACTAGTCAAAATTAATTTGCGGACCAAAATACCTCAATATGGGCGTGTCCGGTTTGTGCTAATTCGACTCATATATGACGTGATGTGAAAATACTAGGAAATCAGATTTTTGCAACCAAATGATGTGATGTGATTTTGAAAGAATGGCAAAACTCCCAAAATATTTATGTATATCTCGTGACTTCTTTATTTATCCATGTAGGAGACTAAGGAGACTTTATGCTTTTCACTTGTTTTTTTTAATTATTATTTTGTTCCTTGCTAAGAAAAATTGTATAGTGTGCAAATACGCTTTTGACAATTTGAGAGAAGCTTTTCTTATTGTCGAGAAAAACGTGAGAGGGAGAGAGAGCGACCCATCCCTTCGAGATGAGAAACAGCATGCATTTCGAGAGGAATGGGTGGTCACTACCCCTCGATCTCTTTCCCTTGCCCATTTCGTCGACAATTAGAAAAGCTGATTTGAGAGACATCTACCTCGCTGGTTTCGTCGACATTTAGAATTCCCCATTTGTTTGGGAGTGAGGCTAGAAAGCGAGGAAACGAGCGACGAGAGGGACGTGGCGGAGTGGAAAATTGTGACACACATCCCAAACAGAGTGAACGACTCCCACTCCGCCACGTCCCTCTCCTCGCTGGTTTCCTCGACATTTAGATTTCCCCTTTGTCTGGTGTTGGTCATTTTGTTTTCAAAAAGATGGAAAATCAGTCTTTGTTGAAACCCAAAAAATTGGCTTTGTGCATGATGACAGTAAGGTGTTGACAAAATGGATGTTTAATGGACCCCAAATGATTTTTAGGGCATATTCAATACAAGAAATGTTATTACAAATGTATTTACACTCACAAGACTAGCATCCATTATAAATTCCAAAAATATTTTCCGGTGTCCCATGGTTTAGTATTTTTGTTTAACAACAGAAACTCCGCCGCTCAATTATTTTGGGAGTTGAATTAGGGATGGGCATTTTATCCCGTGATTTCGATTTTGTTTCGGTCTCGTTTCATCATGTCTCAATTTTTTCGAGTACTTTTGGGATTGATCAAACTCATCCCGACCCCATTCCGTCTCAATCTAGAGTGGGATGGGATCGGAATGAAGATTTTCAATCTCGCCCATCCCATCCAGTCCCGAACTTATTTATTTAATATATATTATTAATTTTAATCAAACTACTTTCTAAATGAAAATTTATGATGTGTTGAAATTAAAACAAAACATCTATTGTTTTAAAAAATATATATTTGATACTCTTTGTTTAGATTGAAATTTTAGTTTGAATATTTTAGGCCAAATAGAATTTATGAAAATTTATGTTTTTTCTCATTATTAGGACAATTATTCTTGTTAAAAATAAAGACAAATAACGATTTAGTTTAGTTTTGCACTATGAGTTATGTAATTGAAATTTGGTCAATGAGCAATATTTTTCATTTTTTGAACATATATTAAGACAACTTGAGAACTTATATCATTCATACAAGATACAATTGGGAGTAATATGAGATGAAATTGTATGACATTTTATATTGTTACGATGAAAGTTATATGTACATAAATTAGACATTATTGTTGTGTTTGAGATGAAATTTTTTTGTTATTCTTCATAAAGAGTATTTAGTACATGCTAATCCCATCCCATCCCGAACTCATTTAGGATGGGACAAGGTCGGGATGAAGTCTATTCTACCCTAATCCCGTTCCGAACTCATTTAGGATGGGACAAAGTCAGGATGAAGTCTATTCTGCCATGATTTCATCCCGCCCCGTGCCTACCCCTAAGTTAAACCATAAAGAGGTTTAGAGGCGCTCAACTCCTTAATAGTCACTATTATTTTCCGATCATCAAATCCATTCAATTGTCAGATTCAGCCTTTGTAAGTTTAACCCATAGCGAGCTTCAACTTATTAACAATTCTTTTGCAAGTTGAACTATAGGGAGGTTTAGAAGCGCTCAACTCGCTATTCTTTTGTGATCATCAAATCCATCCAATTGTTAGATTCAACCTTTGTAAGTTTTCCTATTATCGGGTTGAGTGCTTTGCAACAGAGGCTTTACCACTTGTACAAGCATAATTGTGGAAGACATGTTTTCTTTTCAGAGATTCGGCGATACTCATTAATCTTTTTCATGTGATGACTTCGAATCTAATCTTAATATGGAGTGGGTTTGGCGTCCTATCATTAGTAATATTAGACGCATTTTCTTTTTTCTTCGCTAGTGAAATTGTAAGTATGTTTGTAGAGACCTCAATATGGAGCATCACAGCTTGGTTACAGTCGCAGGGCGATAACTTATTATTAATCTATTATGTTGATGGCTTTAAAAAAAACCTTTGAAGTCGCATGGCGACAACCTTTTTTTTTTTTTTTTAAAAAATTTGGGTCGTTGACCATTTTTATTTATTTATTAATCCATGCTCGAAGGCTACAATATTGTTGCCACTTAATATCCTCGTCGCTTCCATCCCGCATAGAGACTTGCTTTCGCTCCGGTCCATCACCTCCACCTTGCATGAAGACTTGTTTTCGCTTCGCTCCGGTCTAGTCCATCTAAGCAACTGCATTCAATACCCGAAGGCTTATTAACGGCAGAGCAAATGTGCTCCTAATAATCGGGCGAAAACTCACAATCCTAACTGGTGAGTCTCGAACCCGTGACCTCTCACAAGGAGAGTGGATGTCCGACCAACTGAGCTACAATTGGTGGACGCATGGCGACAACTTATTACTGATCTATTATGTCAATGGCTTTAAAAAAGAACCTTTGTAAGTTGAGCAATAGCTAGCTTCAAAGGTGCTCAACTTACTAATGATAGCTAGTTGTCAAAAAATGGCCTATGCAAGTTGCAACTGCGACAAAAAAAAAATGGCCCAGACCTTCGCGTTATTAGCACGATGCTCTAACAAAAAAAAATGGCCCATGCAAGTCTCAAACCTGCAACCTTCGCGTTATTAGCACGATGCTCTAACCAACTGAGCTAATGGGCCAAAGATGTTAGGCTAATTACAATTACCAACTCTAATCTTGTCAGTCTTGGAAACATAGAAAATGATAGTAACATGGGGGGCCTTGCTAGATAGCCAGCTGACAGCGCCAGACCTGCACCAGACTGACTCATACCCATCCATCCAGTGACGGAGCCATGATTTTTGTTGAGGGGGGCGAACGAATCATAGTTAATTAATAATAATATAATAATTAATTACTTAATAGATTTTTTTAATTTGAATAATACATAAATAACTATACAAAACACCAATTCCTAAACAAAACTCTATTTAATTTATGAAGAAAGAAAATAGATCCAACAAGCTATTTTGTAAAAGCGCAAAAGATAGATTTATAGAGACTAATTCAAATTGGTATATAAGATTAAAGGACAAAAATTAATTTCAAATGTAAATTATATGTTTATAATTTTTTTTTGTTATTTGTGATTTGTGCCTTATAAAAAATAACTAATTAAAGGTTACCCCGACATTAATCATTGTTGCATCTTCCCTCAGAATTAGCAATCAACGTGTGTTGACTATCAAAAGGCTCACGTTGATTACCAAGATGCCTTCAAACAATAACCTATGGATGAATCTCGAGATACAAGCCTGTATTTTGAGAAAAAATTAATGGGTCAAAATTTTCATGTATCTCCAGAAAAATCATATGAATAAAATAAAAAACTAGACCTCGATATACAAATTCATCTCGAGAAAATACTAAAAAAAGAACTATTTTATTTCTTAAAGTAGACAAGAGATGTTGAGATTGCTAGTGGCAATGGTGGAAAAGGGAAATAAATCAGGCAGAAAAATATGGAGATAAAGAGGAGGAGGCGGAGTGGTTGTCAGTCTCGTAGTAAATAGATAGAGGAGGTAGAAAAAAGGGGTGAAGCAGAATTGGCGACGTCATAGAGAATGGAGGAAGATAAAAAGGGGGGAGGAAGAGAAGAAAGGGTGGGACGGAATGGCATCACCCGCATCGGAGCGACTGCAAATCGCAAATAACAAAAAATTATTTAAAAGTCAGTTTTTGCCCCCACTTGACCCCTAGTAGATCCGTGCCTGCATCCATCATCCTAGAAATGAAACATCTCTAGGATGATGGATGGTGATGAGCCGCCAACTCTCTAGAATTAGGGTAACATGGAATTGGGTCCTACGAGCCATCACAATTTATCTATGAGATAGTCCTATCTCAATTCATCCTTTGTCCCTCTCATGGATCACCCATAGGACCATCTCTTCACCTTTACGAAAACACAAGGTTAGTATTACGAAGGAATCCACATTATGTGTAACAATAGAATTTATATGGGGCTGACTTTCCATTTTCCATTTTCCATTTTCAGGTAAAGTACTCTGATCTTAGTCATCTCCAGCTAGAGCCTAGAGGTGATATCTCCACTCTGGACCCTTGTTCTAATGGTTGGGCGGATCGTTCACAAATTCTGGTTCCTAATTTTACAGAACCTTCAAAACCAGTCCTTCACAAAGTTTGATCCCCAAATGAAAAAGTTCTGGAATAAGTCGCCTTAATTGGAGGTTTCCGTGATGAAGAAAGATCCTTCACATTTTTAAGAAGTAACATGCCTAGCTTGTATGAGAATCGAGAAATCAATATTTTTTAATAAAATTTGAAGCTACTAATTTGGTGATTAAAGGTTTCATGTCACCTAAAAGAGCAATTCTAGGTGTTGAGGAAACCAGCGAGGGGAGGGAGGTGGCGGAGTGTGAAACGGTCACTTTCCTCGGGATGTGTGCACAAAAAAGATGGCATGCATCCCGAGGGAGATGAACGGTTCCCGCCCCATCACCATCCTCCCCTCGTTCATTTCCTCGCTGGTTTCCTCGACAATAAGTGTGATCTGAGAATCCAAACTAATAATTCAGCATTTAAAAGGAAGATTTGTATCAATGTATAATTACGTTGAAATTGGAAATGATAACTCTCGACACCTTGCTCCATCATAATCAGATTCAAATCATTGGACGATAATATAGATATGATCTCCAATTCTATAAACTCTTACATGATTTACGATAACAAATCATCAACTACTTATGGGATGTTTATACTAAGTAAGAAAAAAATACGAGTCCTCATTGTCTTGCTGAATAGTCCATTTCTAATAGAATTTTCATATAAAAAATGAACTCAAAAGGCTTTTCACAGGACTTTTCGTAAAGATATCTCTATGGACTTTGAGCATAGTATTTATTTTTTTTCAATGTAAGAGTTCTCTAATTAACAATGCATAATTGCACGGAAGCAATCAATGCTAGTTTTAGCATTTTAGGTTATCTGTATATGCATTGCACGAGTTCTTAGCAATCTAAATTTCCTTATTAGCAATGCCAGACCCCCTGGTTGGAAATATTATAACGTTTCGAAATAATGCATTTTTTTTATGGAGATAAACTATTATTCCATTTTTATAGATTTTTCATGGAAGATATTTCCAAGGAGAGGTTGGTCTCTTTACAAAGTAGTTTTCAATCTCGAGTCCTCACAATACATTATATTGTGCCGGAGCAACACAAATACCACCAAAAAAAAAAAAAAAAAACACTAGGTTATCTGCCTATGCATTGCACGTAGTGGCAGAGTTAGGATTTTCATAAAATTGGGTAAAGTGGAGGCGGCAAGAAAAAATAACAAAATTTTAATAATAATTAAATATACAATTGTTATCCACTAATTTACTATAGAAATATGAGTTTTGAAATTTTTAGGAGGGCAACTGCCTCCATGTCTTGTATATGGCTCTACCACTGGTTGCACGAGTTCTTAACAATCACAATTTCATTATCAACGACGCTGGATCCCTTGATTAAAATACCGCCTAAATCTCAATTCTTCCGAAGTAATGCATTTTTAATAAATTAAATGTTAACATTTCAAAGACCACCAACCCGGAGTTTTTTCTTCTCGAGTCTACTATCGTTGAATTATTTCATTCCATTGAACAAAACAAAATATCTAAAACTTTATTTTATCAATAATCAATAATTAATTATATATAATTGTAAAGTATATTAATTAAGAAAATAACTTCTTATTTGGTCTTCCATATGGGTAAAATTGTAATTCGACATCTCACCACCTTTAAAAGGGCAGTTCTTACTTAACTCTTCTGTCACTCTTCACTCACAAATCACAACACACACACACACACCTCATTTGGAAGGAGAGATTCTTCTTCATCTTCTTCAAGTCTCAAAATCTTCTACAAAACCCCAAAAAATGGTCTCTCCAGCACAATCTGACCCTTCAAAGCCCCATCAAATGAGAACACTCAACAGCAAACCCATCTCCTTCATCACCGACAGTTGCCTCTTCGTGGGAGGCGCAATGTCGGCTCTTCTACTAGTTTGGGGTTTCGTTTCTTTCGTAAACCCTAACCCTCAAAATCCCAATTTCACCTCATCGCCTTCTTCTACGTTCACTCGTCAAACCCCCACCACAGTTCAGGAGCCGCTAAATTTCTACGACGACCCGAATCTGAGTTATTCGATTGAGAAGCCTATGAAGGGTTGGGATGAGAAGAGAAGAGAGTGGCTGAAGCAGCATCCGTCGTTTGCATCGGGAGCACAGGATCGGATCGTGATGGTGAGTGGATCTCAGCCGTCCGCGTGTAAGCATCCCATTGGAGATCATCTGTTATTGAGATTCTTTAAAAATAAAGTTGATTATTGTCGATTACATGGTCATGATTTCTTTTACAATAATGCATTGTTGCATCCCAAGATGGGCTCTTATTGGGCCAAGATTCCAGTGGTCCGGTCCACGATGATAGCCCATCCGGAAGCCGAGTGGATCTGGTGGGTCGACTCGGACGCGGCATTTACCGATATGGAGTTTAACCTTCCCTTGGAGAAGTATAAGGACCATAATTTTATCCTTCATGGATGGGCAGATTTGGTTTTCGAGGCAAAAAGTTGGGTGAGCTTAAATGCCGGGGTGTTTTTAATCCGGAATTGTCAATGGTCCATGGACTTCATGGAATCGTGGGCTAAAATGGGCCCACAAACCCCAGACTACGTGGCCTGGGGTAAGATCCAACGGTCTATTTTTAAGGACAAGTTGTTTCCCGAGGCCGATGATCAAACTGGCTTAGCTTACTTGCTAGTAGAAGAGAAGGACAAGTGGGCGAACAAGATTTACTTGGAGAGCGATTTTTACTTCGAGGGGTACTGGGAGGAAATTGTGGGTGCATATAACAATATCGCGAAAAAATACATGGACATTGAAAGGAAGGTGCCTAAGTTAAGGAGGAGACACGCGGAGAAAGTGAGTGAAAGTTACGGTGCACTTAGAGAAGAGTACCTTAAAGAAGCCGGATTTGGGAAGGGGAGCTGGAGAAGGCCCTTTATCACACATTTTACTGGGTGTCAACCTTGTAGTGGTAATCACAATGAAAGATACACCGCGGAAAGTTGTTTGAATGGTATGGAGATAGCTTTGAATTTTGCTGATAATCAAGTGTTGCGCAATTATGGTTACGTGCGACCGGATTTACTAAACGCCTCCACCATTTTGCAAGTGCCATTCAATTACCCAGCCTAAAAGCTTCAATGTTAAAGGTACATTTTATATTTACGTGTTCTCTATTTTATTTTATTTTTACAATAAATGCCACTCATTCAAAAATACTAGAAAATCATGTTTTTGCAATCAGAATGACGAGACATGATCTCGAAAGAATGATAAAATCTTCACCAAAGTGTTCTGTATATCTCGAGATTGTAAAAACCTCATCCTATTCCCTAGCCTAAATCTGCACCCATTTGGTGCACTTTGATTCCTTTATTGAAATTGAAAAATAGTCGATATAGAATTTACGGTCTCTTTGTGAATTGCTTGTAGTTAGTAGATCCTTTTCGTGACATTGTGTCACGAGAGTCTTTATGTTAGCATCAATGTGGGGTTATGTTTGTTGTTGTATTTTATAGGTCCTTATGTTAAGGCTTAATTCATGTATGTTGTTTAATTTCCCATAAAGGCACCCCAGTCGGTGCGCGCTTTGTGGTGTGCCTTTAGTGGAAATGTGGGTGGATAAAGAATTTACTTCATCACTGGTCACCCATGTGGGGTTGATTTGTTTTTAATATCTATAGCGAAGAGAGAGGTCCTTATATTATGGCTTGATGTATGTATGATTGAAGGATTATATCTCCTACTTCTAAGGGGACTCAAATGATGGACATGAAGAAGTGGTATACGTGGTCCACAGTGGGATTGTGACACTTTCGGATTTAGAGGAAATAATATTGTTGTTTGATTGGTTTGGTGGTCATGTCAGGTGTCTTTTTTGAGGTTTTCAAAAGAGAAGTGGACACTTGTTTTGTTTATATTAGATGGTAGCACAATTTTGTTTGATGCTTTTTTTGTTTAAAGTTTCTCACATGGCGACCCTGAGTCCTGACCATCATCATTTCATTAAGCACTTGTTAGAAAAGGTAGTTTGAACACTTATTACATGGGTCAGTTCCAAGTACCACTGGTTGTTGAAGTTATCAAGATGAATTTAAAGGCTATATTTGGCAGTAGGGTTGGTATATAGATTTTATAATGAGTGATGACTGATGAGTTTGTCGAAGTGTGTCGAATGGCATTAGCATTTGATGCTACATTAACGGTTATATTTGATGCAGGGTAGGAGTAGGCCTGACCTTGTCATGTTTGCTAAACTTTTTCAATGAGTCCGTTTCATGTTGTTAAGAAATTCCATTTCTTCGAATGGCATTAGAGTTAAGATGTTGTGAAAGTGACTTCTAACTTTTGTGTTCGCAGAAATAGAATCCAAGATGCATGAATGGTAACTTAGAGTATAAGTTATGTAACCAGGAAACTTCATTTTCAGATAAAAATCTCTTGTTCGACAAGTATTGGACAATGCTTGAATACTTCTTGGTAACACCAACTGTTTCACCTGTTTGGTAGAATATATCATGTAAAGAGTAGAAGACATATATCGTCAGGGAGTAGCAATATTAATTTACTAATATGACTTGTAAAATAAAGTATATGAATGAAAAAATAAGTAATAGTATAATGTATAAGCGCTCCCCAAATATTATTGGTGGGTTATTTATTCAATGTGTTCGATTATGCAGAAGTACTAGTGGTGTTTTTACATAGGCTAAGTTATTTTCTTGATATCTTATAGTATGTACTACGCTTTGCAGTCTCATTTCTGTAGTTTGAACTATGTAGATTGCTGTTGTAACGAGTGATAAAAAGAAGCAATTGAAACACAGCCTTTTTAGTCAATGTTAAAACCAAAGTTCAAAACCTTTTTAGTCAGTATTGAAACAAGAATTTACACGTCGCTACTAGACATTGTGGAGTGGTATATAAAGCATGTAGAAATGAAACCTTGAAGATTAAACGAAGTTACTTTTCTTGATATCTTATTGTATATAATACTATGCAGTCTCATTTCTCTAGTTTGAACTGTGTAGGTAGCTGTTGTAACAAGTGAAGCAACTGAAACCCAACCATTTTAGTCAGTTGTTGAAACAAAAAAAATTACATGTGGAGTGGTATATAAAGCATGTAGAAACGAAACTTATCGATTAAGCTAAACTAGCACAACCATGGATCCCCAACAAAAAAGCGACTCCCTTTTCAACAACATAGTTGTTGTTGTTATTATTATATATAGTTTGCAACCCCAAATGCCACTTGATTGAGTGTAGTCTGGGATCAAATCAGTTCCCCTATCAACATAACCATGATCATTTTGTGAGGTTGGTTTATATACTAAGTTCTACTCAATATATGTTCATCGTACACTTAGAACGAGGGGTGGGCATGGGACGGAACGGGATAGACCTCATCTCGACCTCGTCCCATCTCCAAAGAGTTCGGGACGGAACGAGACGAGATGAACATGTATTAAATTTTGTATTGAAAATTTTGGATTTACTAAACACACAACTCTAATAATAAAAATATAATTTTAAGCCATTGATTATTATTTCTCAATTTCATTAGCTTTACTCCTTTTTATTAGAACCACTATTGAAGATAGTCATTTTTTTGTACATTGCTAACGAAAATGATCAATGTGTTTGTCATTTAAAAATTACGAGGAACATATATTGTTGGTGTCAATAAATAAAATAACAAATAAAATTCATATATCAACAAATAGATTCATAGTTTCATACTACATATTTCATATTAAATATTAAAAAAATTAGTTCGGGACGGGATTGAAAATCTTCATTCCGATTCCATCCCACTTTAGATCAGGATGGGATTGATCAATTCCAATAGGACCCAAAAAAATCGAGGCGGGACGGGATCGGGATGGGATGCCCACCCCTACTGGGAGGATAATTTTGTTCATAACTTTTGGGAATCCGTTATTTATTTTCAAGGATGTTGTCCATGATTAGACAGTGTGTCGAACTTGCATTCCACATTGTCAGTAGTTCACCTTAACTGCACTGCAAGAAATGTAGGTTAAATATTTGCTGATCAATATGGATATTTGGAAGAAACGGGTCACCTCATTAGTTTGACTTCCTTAGTCACCATCTATTGATCTGTCTGAATCCCGTTGCATCAGTACTTGTCAGTACAATATATCAATGTTTAATCAAATTTAGAGCATACTCATCGTTTAGTTTTGTTGTATTTTATTGTATTTTTATCATATAAGATATTCCAACTGGGTGAACCCATGGTCACTGACTTGATCTATGAATTTCTGAGTCTTTCACCTACAACATATGACCTTGATTCCATGAAGCTGATGACGCTCTTGATTCCATGAATGACAGCTTTCATGCTTATATTTGTGATGGTTGTTTAACAATTTCTTCTTTTAATGTAACAGGTAGATCGATCAATTCATAGGTCCTCAAATCTAATACCCATCAGCAACTCTCAAATTTCATCGCCTAGTGGGAGTCAATTATGCTATAGAGAGATAAACGAGGTTATTTTAGTTTACTTCTGAAACAATCATATTATACTTTCCCCCCTTTCCCAGTTGTGCTCAGATGTACATATTATCACCAATACAGTTTGTCGTTGAGTTTAGAGATATGTATAACTGCTTCCCTCACAAAGTATCAGCGGTACGATTTAGCAGTTCATGTTAAATTCTCAAGTTATACGAGTAATGAGTTAATGTGTGTCTTCACAGGCATTCTTGTTCCTGGAGTGTTTATCTTTTTTCTCCTGCCATTCCCTTTGATAAACTCTGATTAAGCACCTGCTGTTACAGTGTCATGACATGGTGAAACAGTCGATCTCAATCAATCAGAACAGAAGAGGCTCAAATATTATAAATGAACAAGTAACAGAAGAAAGAAAATCCCCTCAATGCCGTTTTGGAGCAAAATGTGCAAAATCAAAACCCATTGTGGAATCGAAAGTTCTATTGTTGAACTTCTTTTGCTATGTGGTGTCCAAGAATTAGGATGCATACTGGGAGTTGGCTCGACATGTTTAATGTGCAGAACCAATTCTCCAGGCCTCAAAACTTAGACAAAATGCCCAAACATCTGGAGTAAGTTTTAACCATTCTCTCATAGTTTCTTACTACAGTTTTACCATATCATCTGTTTTTACTGAGAGATGGTAGTGGAGTAATCTGCTTTACCAATTCTCCGGGTCATGAAACTAGCAAAAATGCCCAAACATTTGGAGTAAGTTTTTAACCATTCTCTTATAGGTTCTTGCTGAACTTTTACCATTTCACCGAATAGGTTTCTTTAAACTTTGATGATGAACTCACTTGGTTCAGTACATCCTTAAACTGGATCGAAAGTCCTTCGATTATCATTACCTGCATTGTTTCTAACATTTCAATACATGTATACTTCTACCTGGTGTGGTGGTAATAATTCAGTGATTGATTTCCATCATTTTGATGACATTCTTTCAGAGCATCTTTAATGGGAAGTAGACCTCAAACAGCCCATAAAAGGTTCCAAAGGGAAAACACACATGCTAGGTCAACTTCACATCAACTCATGGGCCTTAGTTTCTATCCAATGTCGAGTTCACATGAGCATAATCGGTTGGTTTTGGACTCGGATTGACATGCCCAATTTGTACCCAAATCAGACGGATTTGATTTTTAAATCAGAATTTCAGGAAAAAATAATGAAAAAAACGAAAATACTAAGAAATCAGGTTTTTGCAATCAGGGTGATGTGGCGTGATCTTGAAAGAATAATGAAATCTCAAAAGTTTTAATATGTATCTCGAGGTTGTAAAAATCATACTCTGATGATGCCACATCAAAGAAAGTCCGACCAGCGGCAATCAGACAATCTAGACCATACAAATTAGACTCCGAATCATCGATCTGGACAACATCGACAACATTATAATGGAGGCCTACTTCTACAGTTGGTAGGCCCAACTGAAAATCCATCTCCTGTTATCTTTCGGTGTTAAACAGGCTGGGCTCAGAAAAGTTATACGATATCCGCTGCACTACTGTCATGGGCCCATTTACTGGTACATTACACTGCAGACTGCAGAGTATCTCTTCTAAAGCCATTACCAGTGGTTTCTTTTGGCCCCCAAATTAGTAAAATTGCAATGATATTGTTACTGCAGGAGATCGAAATGGGCCCATGGGCTTTGTTTTTAGTTTTTACTGCACATGGTCCACGTGAGAAAGTCTGCACGGCACCGACTTTTCTCACTTTGGGTCAAATCCTATCTCAGGGCCTTTTGGCCTTTTTTGGAGATGGAATTTTGGACGGGATATGGGCCCACTAAGATTTTGCCTTTCCACTCATCTTGGGCCCATTTAGCTTCTGAAGTTTTAGGGTTTCTGGATTAATTTTTAAGAGAGAGGAGTTTTGAGGTTAGGGGAAGACCAAAAATCTCATCTTTCTTTTATATTTGATGATACATTAAATGTCATTACTTGATCGTGGCCATACACGTTGTGCAAACCACAATAATTAGAGATGGGTTGTTACGAAGGATATAAGTCACGGTGAAAATCTCTCCCTCAATGAAACATCTCAATTATGAGATGACCGTTACGAATGAAATAAGTCATAGCAAAAATCACAACATTTCAATTAAGGAGGAGACCGTTATGATAACATTCCCCTTTTATTGTGTCATTCGAGCTTAAGTCATGCACTTATTAATGCACTCATTATATAAGATAAAGAAAATGGATGAACATGGATTCATTCATCAGAGGTATGGAAACACAACTATATTTGTTCAAGTTCATTCTCTTCTACAGTTGATTAACTTAAGCATCGGATTACCTTCAATCACCAAACAAATGGTCTTTAACAATCTAACATTGTTTTGTAGGTCAGATCTCGAGGAGAACAAATTGATACTCTCAATATTTCACAGTCCCCTCTTCATATATGAGAATGTGATACGAGAAAAAAAATTTTGACAAAAAAAGTTACATGCTGCTAAAAGAAATGTGTGAATTAAAATTAGGAATAATGTATACAGGTTTGAGCTCAACCATAGTTGATTCTCAGGATAAGAATCAAATTATAGTAGCATGTTTTATACAAGGCAATTGCTCCGATTGAGTTGAAACTTTTTGCCGAGTACTACAAACAAATTGCGTCGACATGAAAGTCTAGGACAAAACACAAACAATTATAGAGTACATAAAAAGTAAATTGGTGGGATTACAAAGTGGTAAAAGCTTTCAAGTCAAAGGAGAGACAATGTAGGAAAATCTCCTGAAAAAAAATCTAACTTTAATTTCATTCATTACAGCTACCACCAAAACCCTATTTGCTTGCCCATGTTCCATGTTCTCGTAAGAGGGTTATAGTTTTGCTTTATCTTCTCTGGACAACCACAACTTTCTTTATGTCTGTCCTTTTAAACTTATAAACTGTAACTCCTTTGTCCTCTCTTCCCACCACCATCTAAAGTTTCAAAAAATTACACTTTTGGAGTCTATATTTCCATTGTGCACTACTCATTGTTATGCATTATGGGGCCTAGAAATTTTTTGAATTTCCACCACTTGCAGTGAGGTTTAACAAATAATATTTTACAAAATATCAACATTCAGTATGATTGATTATGATTTTTTTTTCTACCCATGTGTAAATTGAGCCATTTTGACAACCCTGAAGACGAAGATATGACGGTCGGGTTGTACATAAGCAACATGATGATTACTGATCTTAAGTTACGATAATATATATATAAAGTGTCCAAAAATTGGGTTGATTGGTCAATTTATTTACTTTTTTTTTAATTCATTAATCAATTTCAAAATTATAGCTTTTTGGACCAAATTTTGGTTATGTGTTGATGTGTTGTGGATTCTCATGCCATTAATAGTAATAACACATGGAGAACCCTGAAGATGAAGATATGACATGCGGGTTGTACATAGACAGCATGATGAATACTAACTTAAAGTCTGCTAATTAGTACAAAACATGAATAAAGTGTCCAAAAATTAGGTTGACTGTTCAAACTTATTTACCCTTTTATTTTTAAAAATCCATTAATCAATAGCAAAATTATAGGTTGGTTATGTGTTGATGGGTTGTGGATTCTCATGCCATCAAGGCATCAACTATCCTGACATGAGTGTAAGTTCCATCCATGCTTATCTCAGGCATGTATAATGGAAAAAAAAATGAACAAAACCTTACGACTTTAAGTGTGCAAAAATAAAGGAAACCATCTCCCCTCCTCAACACACCCATTCACCACTATATCTGATTGCAAAAATTTTAATTGTCGAGGGAAATGACGAGGAAAACAGCGAGGGAAGGAATCGTCTATTTTTTTGGGATGTGTGCAAGAAAAGTTAATACACGCATTTCGAGGGATGGACGGTTCCCTCACTCCCTCTCTCCCTCCCTCGCTGTTTCCCTCAATGATTAGACGGGTTCATCTAATTGTAGCGGAAATTAGCGAGGAGAAGGGTGTGATCACTCATTCTTCTCGAGATTTGCATTTCTACGCATCTTGATGATGCATGCACGCATTTGGAGAGAATGAGCGGTCACACCCCTCTCCCTCGCTGGTTTCCTCACCATTTAGAATTTCTGAACACATACTGAGGAACCAAAGTTGAGATATTTGGGTGGCTAGGGCTGTCTAGCAGAGGAAATCCCTGACATGTACAAGTGCGCTGGGTGAGAGAGTCCTCAGTGATCTTGCTGGGTGAGAGAGTGTCCTCAGTGATCTTTCTCAGTGTGTTTAAAAGAGGCAAAACAGGCAGGTTTCTCAGGCCATTAAGAATTCCTGGCTTCTTACATATTGGAACACACCCTTGATGATAGGAAAACATGGGCAGTGAGAAAAGTATGGTCTGGGAAAAAAAATTGTTCAATCTGATCTTTCCTTAGTAATATATCAAATTATTAATATCGAATGTTGTAGGTTTAGTTTCTCATGCATCCACAACTTTAACCTGTTAGACTACATGCACCGTAAATATTACCCATGTGTAAAACATACATTTCTTCTTTTGAAATTGCAACAAATACCAATTCTATGAAATTAAGGTTCATATAATGTTTCACATTTTCATAACGTCGCAATCTATAATAATTTCTCTTATCTGTCTACTATGTCCCTCAGAGAATCAAAGCCAATACTCATTTCCGTAGACTCATGAAATTCAAATCATAGTGCGAATCGCACACCCAATATTCATGGATCATGTTGCATGAGTAGGATCAAATTAATAGATCATCTTTTCTACAATAGGGATGAATTGTGCACCAGATCCAAACCCTACCCAAGAAAAGTTGAAAGGGCCTCTGTATCAACTTGTTGAATGGAAAACATTCTGAATTGGTGGACCTACTACTCACTGCTTCATGAAGATGAGAGACCCATTGAGCCCCTTGAGAAGAGGAGATCACTTGGCCACTTGTATAGCTAGCCAGACATTCAGATCATCCATGGTTCATAAGGTACCTCCATTACATGCATGAGACACCCCACACATAGTACAGTGAACCTACCTTGCTTAGCTAGTTTGGCAGGCCTGCTTTGATGATGATCATGATCGATATATATGGGATGTGGGAACATCTATGAACTCCATAATTCACATTGGATGCCTTCAAAATTTTCTCATTCATCATCAGTTGGGACCATTACTCACAGTCCATGGTATTTGGACAGGCAGTTGCGACCGGTGATTAAAGTTGTTAGCGTCTTCTTTAATTAGAATCGAGAAACCCTAATTTTTCTAATTTACGCGCATCTATGGCAGTGGTGTTGAAGTGACCTGAACTAGGAATGTTGCCGGTTCCGTACAAGAGTGTTTATCACATTGGTATGGAATTGAACATTGTAAGCAATGGAAGTTAGGGTTATAATTCACTATCACTGAAGGTGGGGAGTTGGGAATGCTAGTCTATACCTAGATGATCTAAAATCTACCAAACAAAGCAAGCCAAAATTTTGTTGAGTTTGTTTGAATCCTAGAACCAATCAGGCTTTTCACACATGGCCTTGTAATTGAAGTACTATATGAAGGGACCCATGGGCTTGTAAAAGCCCCTGAAATCAGCAAAAGTATCAATCAATTATAGGTCTCAATGCCATTAGAAAAAGAAAAAAAAAATTCCTAACAGCCAAAGCCATGAACAGAAAATGTCAAAAGCAATTCAACCAACAACCATTTTCTCCAAATTCATGGCAAGGGGTACAGTACTAAGTAGATTTTTTCCTACACATTTACTAGGGTAAATCGAAAGGAGAGTACTATTAGAAGACCCAAAACCAAAAGAGTACTTGTAAGTAATTTGGACGCCTGGGCTGGCAAAAAGTGATAGAAGGATATAAGGGATGATTAAGTGATGCACATGGGGCTTTAGTTTCTGGTCCCAGATTGCATCAAGATGAACAAACCTAACCATGAAGCTCAAGTCACAGTCTAACATGCAAATCTCCACACGAGGGAGCATCTCTTTCCATCAATGAGTACTTTTATCATTGGATGATAGCTTCCTTGATATTAGGTATCTCAATCAATGGTGACGATCCCGAGAAGTGGAGTGTCCGGGGATCTTCGATCGACTCTAACAAGTTATTTTCATCAACCACCTCGTCATCGACGTCAACAAATGCATAAATATCCTGATATTTTCCATGAGGTTATTTGGGTCCTGCCATTCGACAACTAATGCATACGCTACTATAACATACAAATAAATTTTGTTTTGATGTATTGATTGTCTGGCCATATTAGAAGTCTACTTGTTCCCCGAGCTTATCATCATTTTCTTTTCAAAAAGACAAAATGCTTTTGTAAATTTTAGAATCAATTCGAATCCTAAACATAAACATGTGATATCATTTGTAAAAACCTTTTCACTTGTCAGTATTATTAGTAAAGATTATTTCACCCATAGCAGAGAAATAGTGTTTGAAGGTAAACCCTAAAGGACATATTAGGGTAACTACAACAATTACTAAGGAAATGTTGCAAGTACAAAGGCACAACCAACTCAATTGATTGAAAATGGCAGCAGAGGGTTTTATGGTAACCGTTTTTTCTTATAGACGACCAAAACAATAATGTCCTCTCTAGTAGTCACAAATCCATGTGAATTGTACAAAAAAAAAGGTTGAACACATATAAAGACATTAGTGTGGAAAAGGTTTATCCATAATGAAAAAGTTCTCAACAAAAAATCTCTTGGGGTTAGTGAACATGACAACCTCAATTATAGGGTAGCAAGTGTATTTTAATAAAGTATATCATCAGCGTTTTGCACCTGGCAAATGCTCTTTTGTCTCTCTTTCCCAATTATTTTCAAGCTCTAAAATATCCATTGCTTCGTCCCTAAAGGATGAGAGGTCATGAGCCTTCCAAGTAGCATATTAAGATGGTTTGTTTCGTGTTTTGTGTTTCTAATTAAAAGCAAAAGTTCTCCGTACAAAAAAAAAATTGAATTAAGATAAATTTTTTTCGTATTTTTAACTAAAAATAAAAGTTCTGAAACCAGTAAGCATTAAAGAAGTGCTTTTGTTTTAGCGTTCTATTTTGTAACTCTTAGCTTTTAATCGTTTGTTAAAACTCCATACTCATGACAACAAAGACCCGCTCAAAAAGTCATAAGTCTAAATAAAAAGTGGATCACCGAAAACGTGTTTGTTGGCAAATAAAAGTTATTTAAAACTTGTGCTCAAACTTAGGAAGCTTCAAAGCGGATACTTACTCTAATCAAAAGCAAAATTTTAAAACTAAACATCTTACGATGCACTAATAAACAAACACCACCTTACAAAACTGTGCACGTACGCACAAAAATGGATTGCATGTGATACAAGTGTCATTCGAGATCACACCTCTCGAGAATCATACGAGTGGGAGACCTATATGACTATCTCCTTGAGTACATAAACAATCATCATAAATAAATCACAAATACCATATGGTGGCAATAACATTTCCCCCCATTGGAAGAATCAACAACATTTTAGGGTTTAGAGCATTTTCACATGCCCTCATGTGTGTGTATGTGTACCTAAGTGTGCATGTGTGCCATTTTTGTGTTATGTGAATTGTCTTAAGTCTCTATAGTGAAGTGTTTAGAGTAAGTGAGTGAGAGTGAAAGAGAGAATCGAAGCTTTTGGAAAGGAGAGGGGGAAGGAAGACAAGGAGACTTGGTAAACGTGGTTGCATGTGCATACATTTAAATCTTTAGTCAACTAACAAAACCCTATTTTTTTTCAAAATCACTTCACTCAAATTTCTCTCATACATCCTCATCAAAGTGACCAAAATGCCTAAGAAACAAAACAAAATGAGAGATCAAAAAGTCATATTATGGTCCCATTAAACACTATTCTATGGCATTATAGACATCAACAACATCCACCTTTTCAAACTACTTTTGGATTCCAACTCCTAGTTATACCCCACATCCCTTGCCCAAGTAGCCATCTTTTCAATAACTCATACCCCATTCCTACTACCCCCAACAAACCCTAAAGTGAATTATTAAAAAAAATCTACCATTGTTGTTGCACGACCCTTATTTGTTCGTCTATGAAAGAAAATACCATGACTCAGACGATCAGAAGTCTTATCAACTAAGTTAGTGTAAAATCAATCAGACAATCAGAAGTCTTATCAACTAAGATAACACTAACGCCTTCTCACAATATCACTGATTCATTTTCGTGCAATGGTACATCTTGCACTATCAAATATAATTTCATACATTTTTTGTTTTTTAAAACGCCAAATTAGTGTCATGATAAAAGTTCGCATGATAGCATAGACCTTCACCGACTTGCTTATATCGCTAAAATGATAATTAAACCTAGCTTCAAACCCTACACCGAATTACTAATATTGTCAAAACCAAGCTTACTTTGATTGTAACAATGGCCAAATTCTCACACACTAAAAAAAAGCAAACAATTATTTTGCACATCTCTATTTGTTCTATTTCTCCCTTTTTATCGCCAAAAAAGTAGTTCCTAAAGTGATCACAAACCTAGTTTCAAATCCTACATTCACCAAATTGCCAATTTTATTAAAAGCAAGCTTACTTTGATGGTAACAAAAATCAAAACTCTTAAAGAGACTAAAAAAGCAAAAGAAATTCCATTATGCATCTTCATTTGTTCTTTTTCTCCCTTTACTTTGTGAGCTCTTTAAATTTATCACAATTTACTCATATACACGAAATTATAATCTCTCAACTAAAAATACATAAGACAACAAACCATCAAGAAGTCGTGACATTCAATTTTATTGCAAAATAACTTCAATTATCTTATAAACTTATAGTTCACTAAAATTATTTTATGTGAATTGAAACAACGAAATTGAATTATAGACTGTATAGAGTTACGTGAAGAGACTAAAAGGGTAAGCAAATTGAGTAGGGATTCGTTTGGTTTTTTTTTTTCATGGAAAACACTCTTATGGAGCCTAAGAAATTTTTTCATGAAAAACACTTTTTCTTCTCTAAAAATCATGAACCTAAGAAAAAATTTCCGTGAAAGACTCAAGAAAGAAAAATGAATTACTATTATTAGACAAAACATTGGAGTGTTATGTAGAGTAAGAGACTAAAAGGGTAAAATAAAAAATGGTGGAGGCCCATCAGCCCATGTAGTCCCCAACTTTTCTGTTCACGGGATTTGAAATAATGGAAGTGTGCCCCGTTTTATATAGAGAGTACAGAGTGCCTCGCTGTATTGCATGTGAAGGAGTTGTGGCTCCATCTCTCCTACTCTCTCTCTTTATCTATATATCTCACCATCTCTACTACTACATTAGCTTTAACACATTACACCTTCCCTTCACACACCTACAAAACCAACCCAACTGGCATTTTTTTTATTCATTGATGGTTATATGACATAACATTTAAGGTGGTAAATGAGAGAGGGATGGTCAGGACAAAAATAGTCTAAGATTTGGGTCTGATTCTATAGTTTTTTTTTTCTTCCTTCCCTACTTAGAGAGGAGAAGAGAAGAGAGAGCACACAACATTTGAGATTGAAATCTCATTCATTTATAAAAGAGAGAAATCCCATTTGGGGTTTTTGGAGGAGATTGTGAGGATGAATAATGGATTTGGTTCTGAATGTAGTAGTGGGTGTGAATCAGGTTGGACTATGTACTTGGACCACTCTTCTGGGTCTCCAAGCAAGAGAAGTGGTGGTGATGGTGGAGGACAAGGAGGGAGATACATCGACGAAGATGGATACGTTTGCACGAAAGAGATGGATGAGGATGAAGAGGAAGATATGTCAATGGTGTCAGATGCATCTTCTGGGCCTCCACATTGTGTGGAAGATGAAGAGTACTACTTCGACGAAAATGGATGTTTTTGTTCTGTTTCTTCATCAGCTTATACATTGGCAGCAAAGAAGAGAAATGAAACGCAGAGAGTCAAGAAACCACCACCACCACAACAGCAACAACAAGAACATCATTCACTTCTTGATGACACTGCTAGCTCTCCTTTCTTCAGCTTATCCAAGGTAATAAATCAATAATAGATAATAGAATAGTTTCAGATATTTTACTTGCATTAGTGATTAAAAAATGTAATGGGTTTTTGGTGTTTTTCGCAGAGCAACAACAATTTCAATCACAATAACCAACAAGCATCAAGGGAGAGTGTCTTAGATTACTCACAAGGCTTCTCTGCAACTCATTTCAAGGTAGTTGCACTTATGGGTCTGTCTGCTTATCTTTGTTGGTTCCCCTTCTTCACAACATTCTTTCTTACTAAAGCATGCAAAAAAAATTGTCGATGTCTGTCGCAGAGAAGATCTACATTTCCAAAGCAATTTGGGTTCTTGAATTCCTCCTCTCCTGGAAAACAAACTTCAGCAAAACCAGTAAGTCATTGGGTTTTCTCTATCAAATACCCTTTAATTGCACTAATAATTTGCAATGCTAATTACACCCTTTGTTGTTCTGTCTCCACCAGGTGGATTGCAGAAAATCAAGTGGAAATCAGCTATGGTGATGTTTTCAATCTCTTCCACTGCTGCTGCGGCAAATGCTGCTCAGAATGAGAGAGAGGGGGGCTGTAAAAGAAGAGAAGAATTTTGAACTCACAGCGATCTTGTTCCCCCATTTTTTATTGTTTTCTTTCATTTTTCTTTTTTAGCTTGTCAATGCTGTGGGAAACAACCTGAAAGCAAAGAAAAAGGAAAATAAATCTCTCATGTTTTTGAAATGTAATTTCCTGTCATGAATGAGGGTAACAATTGAGGTCTGTGGGTTTTTTGTACAGACCTGCATCCATGCACTGATTTGTTTCAGAGGTGCCCATATTCCAATTTTCTCCATATCATCACTCTATATATCTCAACATATACTTTATTATACCAAAAGCCAAACATTAATCCAAATTAGAATCAAAATATGAAGGAAAATAAACAAGATATCTTTCAAGAAGGCATTTTCCAATGCTCAAAACTCAAGTTGTTCTTCCATTGCAGAGAGTAGTTACTCATCATCATCACCTACAGAAGGTTATAATGCTGAGAGCTATTTTAAGATGCACAGTGATAAACAGACCTATTTTGCAAAGATGAAGCACCAATGGGGAGAGCAAATTTGGCAATATATGTCATTCATCATGCTTCCATTAACATACAAAATTCTCCTGATCCCCAAACCTTCATTTTCTACCAAAAAGACCCTTAACTTTCTGATAGGGTTGCAGTACGGATGATACATGATACAAAACCATGTTCAATTATTATATTTTTATTAAATTTTTTATCCAAAGAGCTTTAAATCTACATAAACGACAAGGATCCCATGTGTCAAGAGTGCCCAGACAAGAACAATTACAGGGAGCCTGGGTTTGCAGCCTGGGAGTGAAATTATCCTTTTACTCCTCCTTTGTTATTGTTATATTTAAAGAGTAGTTAAAAAAGCAGGGGCAAAAGTGTAAAAATGCCACCCAGGATGCAAACCCGGGCTCCCTAGAAGCACTCGACCCCAGACAAAGCTCCCCTAGTAGTACTTCCTGGTGTACTATAAAGTATTTTATGATAAAGCTTAGTTTAATTACAAAGATTAAGAGAGAATGAAGAGATGGGGTAGGTGAGTTGGTCAGATGAGGCTGCAGAGATGAAGATTGAAGAAGGAAGTAAGGCCAAAGTTAATGTTGGAATATCTATCTCACAGGGAAACCTTTAAGGCCCTGAGATCCTGCCTGAGATCTTCCTTACCTAATATAACATGCTCAAATTTAATATAATGTGATCTCTCAGTGACATTTGGAAGGATCCCCCATTTATTTTATTTATACTAGTATTTTTTTTTTGGTATACTCTTCATTCATTCATTCATATTTGGTTTTTGCTCCCCTCCAAGACTGTCTGCTTTGAAGCTGTCATGGGTTGGTGTCATGCACAATGGACAACTTTTATAATCATCTTTAATTGTTTATTGGTTTCATCATCTTCAATCAATTCTTTGTCTCCTAAAAAAATATGTTTGTCTACATAAAGAAGAAAGAAAGAGAACAAAGAATGCATTAGAGAAGTTTGAATGTCGACACTCTTGAATCTTAGCTTCATATTTCTTCTTCCTTCATTATCTTCAAAGTTTAAGAAATATAATAAATTTTATACTAAATAAATCCTTAACGTCGCTTGACAATTCTTTTTCAGGTTAAAACGTTATGTGAGCAACACCTACTAGCTCGGTTTGACAAACTTGTAGTGAACGATATTATAGATACACGGCAACCCTAGTACGACATATTATGGATCTGGGATCCATAAAAACCTCGTTTGCCTTTTGAATTGTAAATAAATACATAAATGCTTCGTGTGGAAATAACTTTCTAATGCGAATAAGACAAAATACTAGGGCGCCGAAGAAGAGTAGATAAACAAATAAGGTTGGTAGTAGTAGGTCATGTTGGATAAGAATCTAAAGCTTGGAATCAACGTGTTTCAATAGAGCTTGCAAAAAAAAATCATCAAAACTTCTCTAGTGAAGAAATAAGAGCATGTTGGGTAAGATTAAATATAATCCACCATCCCTTTCTTTTATGCATATTTATTTGACTAAGTATTCCATTTATTGACTAAGAGTTCCAAGTACCCGTGGCATCCTGATCTCCTTGGAGAACTAGAAATGACTCGTCAGGCCAAACCTGCAACTCTCATGTGCTTTGAAATAGTACACATGCACATGCACACACGTGTGAACCCACTGCCAAAAATCCCACTGGGATTCATTCAATCCCCCCACATCACAGTATTTCATACAAATAGAGAAGGAAAATAAATTACTTCTCTGCATAATCAACTCTTCACGCGTTAGTTTGAATGAACAGACCAGATATCTATGTATAAGCATGTTAAAACAGTTTTACAGCTGAAAAAGAAAAGATAAATAAACCTTGAGAACATGGCAGAGATTAGTGTGAAGTGAGGGAGCTTGGAAACACAACCTATTGTGGTACATTACCCCATAAAAGATCAAGCATGTGATGAACAAAGATCGAAAAAATACAGGTGCAGGTTATGAAGGGTTATGAAGATGGAAAATAGTAATAAAGGGTAGAAGTGAGATGTTAACACAAAGCAAGCCGGGTTATTACGATTTTACCAAAAAGGGTTGCGCAACTTGTTGCTAGTTTGCAACTGAAGACAGTATATTTTTAGCATTGTACCATAGGAAAGAATGAAAAATATCACTGTGTACTCTGCACGAGAGATGAAAAAACGGGTATCCTACAATCAGGATTAACAGGTTAAAGAATTATCCATCTATCGGTCTTTACTAACTTCTACGCCCTATCTTGATCAAGAGACTGGGAGTGACTGACACCTAGGTTATCCCTCGACTCCCACATTACATAATGATCCTAAATGCACAAACTTATATTTTGTTAACATGGTAACGAACTCAACATAAAGACCTCAACTATATCAATGTTTCACTATGAAAGGATGTAAAAACAAGTGTGGAAAATCCAAAACAATGATGATATCTAACAAGCATGCAGAGGAATACGGCTACTTGCTGAAATCAGAACATGAACAAGCAGAGATCACTTACAAAAACTGAGCTGAATATACAGCAACACTGGTATAAAAGTTCTGATGGAAGGGTTGTAGAGCAATATTTGCGCTGTTTTGCAGAGAAGAAAGTCATCCCAGAGACGACTCAAAGACCCATCTCTTCCATCCAACATGAAATGAGAAGTACATTAGAAACTACTTGCTAGAATCAGAAAGAAACACCCCAATCCTATTAACACCAGCCTTCTAAAAGCCATGCTTACACACTACAGAAGATAACACTTCTTTTCAGTTCCCAGATGCCCAAAAATTCAGGACTGCATGGCAGTGGTTTCTTCTTCGTTCCCTTCTCCTGAGGGCACTTCACTGAACATATACTGGCTTTGATACTCCATCAAGTATTGAGTTGATCGCTTTACATCCAAGAACAATTGATAAACCCGACTGATATCCTCCATCTCCACAATCTTCCCTTTGCGCTTTTGGCATGCCAATGCAGCTGCAGTAATGAGGTGGATCGCATATCTAAGAGACGCTTCCACCCCAATCTTTGTCAATAAGACCTTGGCATCCTCTGACATCTCAACATCCTCCTCGTCACACCTGATGTCTAGGATCTTCCGGATCTCATCCTCTGTGTATGGCTGTGTTGAAATGATTAGCAAACGGTCAAGAAGGTCAATTGGGATGCCATGCGGAGCTTTGTAGTTTGTTCCCCTGATGGTTGTGATACCTCTGTTAGTAGCAACAACTAAGATAGGTGCCATCTCATTCTCTAATGCGCGATTCAGGAAAGAGAAGCACTCTATGTCTAGCATGTGCACCTCGTCAATGAAAAGAACTCCTGGCACTATCTCTGCTTTCCCTTCTTCTCTCCACTCAGCAACCTTTGTGTCAATTTGTTCCCTCACTTCTGCACGAATTTCACCAGTATCACCTGTGAAGAGAGCTAGAAATCCCTGTGTCCTGAAAATTCAGAGCCATCAGAAGCAGAAAAGTAGATTGTCGTATTACAGAGAAAGATCATTCCAAATTCGCAGAATAAATAAATACATAACAACTCTACTACTTAACTTCAGATAGAACTAATACTCCTTGCCCATTAGCTTTCTCTGACCAATAATTGTACGTTATATTGTGGTAATATTAACATTTGGTGTCTCAACTCTTATGGCCAAGACATGTACGAATCATGCATTATTCCATTCAGAAACATCTAAGGTCCAGAAAATCCTTTCGTTTTATTCAAATTTCCAATTTTTCGTGAAGTACATGATTTCTATTCTGCAGCTTTTTAATTAACAGTGAGCACCAATTTTAACGCAGACGGTGTAATTTCATTAGTTATTGATACTTCTTTTTTCCTTTTCAGTATTTTGATTGAGGCTCAACTATGAGATCCAGAAACGGAGTCAAAACACAATATTTTAGTTAAAAGATGAATTACTGACGAGACAAGAGTTTTGTAATGGACAAAACTGTGCAAGAAGGGACCAAAAATCATATCTGTACAACAAAGGATCATCAGAAAAGACAAAAACAGTGTTCTGTCTAATCACTCAACCAAATGGTTCCCACGATTTTTGCCACCATATAATATCCATTGACATATTACAATAAATTCACTAAATGATGAGTTGAACCCGAGTGAGAAATATCTTCCACAGTGGAATAGAAAGAGAAATCGAAATTCACTAACTTATGAGTTAATAATAAATTAGGATGTGGTATGCATCGATGGAAACGTTTTCTCAAAGCTGTTTGAAATGAAACCCAATGCTGAGTATTCTCAAAATAAAAATAGAAATATCCTTGAAGGCACAGAGTGCCAATAGTAAGCAGAGTGGCAAAGTGAGGCACAAAGTACCAATAGTAAGTAGTGTGGCAAAGTACTAAACGAATACGGAGAGTATGTTGTTAGAGGTACCTGGTGCTCGTTTGGATGGGAATGTTTGCTTAGAAATGGCATACATACTAAAGTGCCAAAAGTATGAGTAGGTTGCAAAATATTGAAGTCGTGACTGGGAATCTATGTAGTAAATGTGGATAACAGACCCTTCGCGATCCAGAATCGATTTAAGATTAGGAGGATTAATCAGATTTAATCGGTCCACTTTTTCAAAGTATACACCCGCACTAATGTAAATTATATAAATAACATATCTTGACAATAAAGGTTAATAAGACAAGTATTATACAGCAACAAAAGTCATATTACAGAGCAAAATACATATTCATGTCCAAAACATCACATTATAAAGCAACAACCACCACCACAAAACAAGACAACCACTTGATTTATCACCGATTAATCAGTGACCGCTAAACCCAACCACTAAATACCTAGTTCGGATCAGTCTACCCTTGATTTACACTAAATCGCCAATTAATCGCCGCATAAATAACCCAGTTGGGGAATCGAATGGCCATGACATAGACAAACTAAACTAAACAACATAGCATGTAGAATGAAGTAGCAGGACAGGAGGCACATTGAGGGAGTGTTAAGGAGATATTGTGTAAAGAACATTTAAAAACAAGGAGTGAAGCACCACAGATGTGTAAACAGAGTGCCAGCGGCATCCAATAATACTTTGGAATTCTTTTTGATATGGTAAAATTCTAGGCAGCTCCTAAAGGGGCAGTAAAATTACTATCCACACAAATCAAACACCTCTTAACTTTCAACACACAATGAAAAATGTTGGGGATATTTTTCTTCTTCCCCAAATCCCCTTCTTGAGATGCATTGCCATTCCATTTCAATGCTTTCCATTCAACAATGAGGACCATCCACGATAAAGAACTTTGATGAATCAACTTTATTGAATATATACAGTCAAGCAAGGTGATTTCTCAAAATATGTTGAAATTTCACGAAATATTTCTTATTTTGAAGTTACCAAAATCTCTATCGAAATCCGAAATATGTCAAAAATTTTCAAAGAAAAGAAATAGATATTTTAATCTCCGTATATTTTAACATGCTATAATGTTATTTTAGTATCAATTTTTTTTATGTGAATGATTCTTATGTAATATGTAGTTTGTATAACACTGCGAGTCATGTGAGATTTTTTATGTAATATTTAATAGTCTAAAATGCATAACTTATATTGTTTAATTCAAAATCACAATCGAAATTTTTACGTTTTTTCTATACAAAACGAAATATTTTGCGAAACATTTCTTAAAATTAAGAAACCGAAATTAACTCGAAAAACGAAATCACAATCCTTGTATATAGTAAAAACTAAAAGCAAGGAGAAGAACCATCAGAAACCAAAATATATCCCCACAAGCACTATAGTGCTATACGGTCCGCATCATGGTTGGTCTTTAAGACCACATCACTTGGTTCCTTCCAGTCCCTCTTCAACAAAACAATGTTGAAAACAAGAAGAAAAATACTTATTAACCTAAGTAAATAACCTTAGTGATATAACCTAATTGAATGGCCGGTGATACAGTAAAAAGTAAAAGCAAGGAAAAGGAACCATCAGAAACCAGAATCTATCCCCACAAGCATTATAGTGCTATACAGTCCGCATCATGGTTAGTCTTTAAGACCACATCACTTGGTTCCTTCCAGTCCTCTCATCAAGAAAAACAATGATCAAAAGCCAGAAGAAGAATGCATATCAAGCTAATTAATGATAAATCAAATAGAGAGAATATGAGTGCTAAGATATAATAGGTTTAAGTCGTTCATCAGCACTGATTCATCAGAGTGGTGCATGACGATGTTACTTCCTCATTGCACTCTCCCTCAAACACATATAAAGCATAATACATAAAAGATAGAGAACTTTAGAAACACTAAACTCCAAGAAGATTCCGATTTTGAGAAATTCGACAAAGTGTTGAGCTAGAGTGAGAGCATCTCAGTAAAGGGGTGTGAGGAGGAAGATAACATACCTTCATTGATATTCATTGAGTTTTATGTTGAAAGCTATGAAGGATTCATGGATGTTGACTCGAGATTCGTGTTTATTATTTTAGGATTATTGTCTTTTATTTATTTATTTAATGAAATACCTTGTTGGTTAACCAAGGTGGAGAAATTATGCCATTTAATCATCATGAGAGTCAAAAGGGGCTAGGATCAACTAATCAACACTCCAACTATGCACTATGCACAATGAACTACACTGTAATAGACTAATAGCCTAGACCTTTGTGGTCTTCATTGGAAAACCCATGAAGGTTTACATTGAAAACCCACGAAACAAAAAGAAAAAGAGAACCAAAAAAAAAAAAAAAAGCCTCAAAACGAATTTGAGTGTGTCCTATTCCATTATAAGCGATCAATCTACATAATAACTAAATCACACCCTCAGATCCTCACAAATGCGCAAAGCATGAAAACTAATAACCTCCTCAGATTCAACCAAACCACCCAAATCCTCGTCCATGAGACCATTCAAGCAAATGAACTCATGGTCTAGTTCCAATTCCAAGAGTACCTCCACACAAGTTACAACACCTTTGCCTTGGGCTCTATCTCTGCTACCTTTCCGCCTTCAGTTTGCTTACCACTTCTCCCTTTGCTTTAGGGATGACCTCACCACTCATACTTCATTCTTGGATGAGTAGAATCCTCCCCAGACTTCAAGAATCCTCGAGCCATCACTTGCAAAATTGCAATAACAAACTGTTGCCACCAAAATCATGCCTAAAGTGGGTTGGACCCAAGCTCTAACTTACCTTCTCCTTTTGCATTACCCTTTCCATCGAGCTCATAATGTTTGGCACCTCCATCAAACACCCCTTCTAACCAAAGCCCATGCAGTCTCAAGCAAAATGTCGACCGATGCCCATGGCTCCACTAGCCCACTAAAAACTGACTTTTACACCTCTAGATAGAAATTAGAGCCTTGACTCGTGCTTCCACTGCCTGCACAAATGACCTGTTGTTGCCATCACCTGAGTCAGGCCTATCATCAACCAAGGATGCACAGATTCAGACATGGACACGACACGACAATTTCCAAATTAACTAGAACTTGACGACTCAACAAGCTTTTTTTATTTTTATATTTTTTTGTTAAAGAAATATTAACATAAACATAATTAATAATCCAAGCACATTTTTTGAATACTAACATTTTTCCACGTGTTTATAATTTGGTTAGTAGTCATCATTTATGGCCTATGGGAAAGCACAAGGACGAGAAATTACATGGAAAAGAGAAAACCCAACTCAATTGACTATTGATGTGCAAAGAGAGGGAGAAGAAAAATAAAAATTTGACGCAAAGAAAGACTAACCTGATGATTGATACAATTTTGTAGATGAAGTCTTTGTGAATTAGACCTTGTTCTATCTCAATTCACGTGCTGATCAAATATTGTCTTTTGCGTATGAAAAAATATCTTAGTTTAAACAATAACTACAATCTTGATTTTGCAAAAATATTCAACTACAAGGGCAATAAAATATACCAAATGACACAACATCCATGTTTCTATGAGACTTCTTTTTCTCCAAGATTGGTCACTCATGTTTCAATCCCCTGCGATAGAAATAGATATGTACCATATTGAAGCGCTCTCTCTGTCGTTCCACAAACAAAGTCCACTTTATTTGTTTTGGAAGACGAGCATGGGTTTAAATGGGCTCCCCAGACCACTGAAAAAGAGTTGTTACATGTTACATTCGTTCATATTTCCTACCTCAAGCATCATTAAAAAAAAAAAAAAAGTTTAGATCCTCTGCAAAGGAACTTGGGGTGTGTTTGGTTGCATGAAATTCATGAGGGGACCCCTACATTTTAGGCTAAATTGATGTATCACTCCACATCTACTATTTGATTTGTGATCAATAATGAGAATGGAAGTCCCATGAACATGAGAACACATTCCTTTAACCCCAAATCTAGATGGGAATTCAATAAAAAAAAACGCCCTTAATTTTAGTAGTGATCTGCCATAATCTCTTTCTCTTGAATTTCAGTCTACCCATGAGCTTTGTCCTCGTCGGGATCTTCACCATTTCTTGAGTGACATAGTAGTACAAGGAAAATATGTGGTTCCTATGATGTTATCCTAACATCATCGTCAGAATCGAAAAGTGATCGCAGCGAGGTCCAGAACCGAACTATGATTAAGCGGGATTAATCGAATTTAATAGGTCAATTTTTTCAAAGCATATATTTTTAAAATTTAATCAGTCATAAATTACCAAAATAAATAATTAATCAAAACGGTGTAAATTAATAATTATATAACTTTACTAATTAATCATAGTCATGTATTACTTTACTAATTAATCAAATAAATTTAATTTTGCAGGTTGCAAAACTTATAATTACCTTGTGTAATTATTTTCTGGGGCGATTCAGCGGTGACTCGCCGATTTCTCTAAATTTGCTAAACCTCAACTAATTTCACCAAGATCAATTTGGTCAAACCCCGCATTGCGATTAATCGGCGATTTTTTGCCGCATTATTAACTTAGGTCGGAACACACTTAGTTGTTTATCATTCTCATTTAAGAATCGAAACTCAACAACAGTGTAGTTCAAATTAGTCTCGAATTCAAACAACTGACATATCATACAAATTATAGGCGGAAATTTCACATAGTGAAACTTCGAAAGAGGGTTCTATGCAAATATGTTAGAAGTATTAATTTCCACTAACAATGAACTCCGATCTGCAAGTATGATCCACAAGTATAAAATAACTGGTGAAAATTTACCAAGATCTTGAAAATGACATCGCTATTGAAACTTGACAACGAGTAACAATTAGGAATTGAATGTGGAAGGCTAAGTGCCATCATAGGCACGAGGTATGGAATAGAATTGAATGGTCAAAACATATAGAGTTGGAATGGACATATTTATTAGAGTAGTGATGTCGTGCTCTCAAATGAAGGAATGTAACTATCGAGAAAGGTGTGATCATCCGAAGGCATATATTAGAGAAGCATGGATTATGTGCACTCAAATGAGATTTAGTTTGTATTCAAAGAGATAAGGTGGCCTAGGATTACCATGCTATTCTTGGGAAATGACTTTGGCTTCTTGAGAAAGAGAAGGAATCCTTATGAAGGATTATTTTGGCCTAGTATAAGATGAACCAAGGTGGGTGGCTCCCAAAGCGTCCAAGAAGCCCTTCGGTTTGAATATTTGGGGTGGCATTTCTTCAATGTCAAGTAGTATCTTGCAAGGGCAAAGCTTAAAGCGGGAAGGGGTGATCATTATGATGCTTGGTTAGGTAAAAGGCCCTTAAGGAAAAGCTCTATAGGCTCTTTGTGGTATCCTCAAGGAAATCCGTAATAGTGTCCAACTTTGGGTCTAGTGTAGATGGAGGTGAGTGTGGAATATTCACTCTAGGAGGAATTCAGTCAAATGGGAAGAACCATAAGCTCTTCAATTGCTTGTATGCTTTAAGGGGTTTCCCTAAAAAAGAGGATGATGGAAATGAGGATTCCCATTGATTCTGCCTCAAATTTATCCTTATTGATTGACTGGGATAATTCACCCACCCATCAGCATAGTGGCAACAACAAAGATGATTTCTTAAGAAAGGCGCTAATTTCTAATTTGGACTACCAAGCCACCTATGTGTCTCCAACAACATAGGCGTGCCCAATAAAAGTTCCTAAAGTGTTGAAGAGTTATGATTCCCCTTTGAACGACATAGGCTGCATTAGAAATAAGTCACCAAAATGTTGAAGATTCAACAAGATAATCCAATGAATGAGTTTTGGCTTGTGGTACTGGACTTGTCATTTAACTCATGTTTTCATCTTTTCTACACTCACAATATACATTACGACTCACTAGTCTCAATGGACACTCTAGACCTGCTACCAAATTCCAAATGGATCATGGCTCTGCATTTTCAGATACCCACTGGGTCATGTTCCAAAATGCTCTATTCATACGTAAGTATGATGCGGAGTTCAATTTTCATTTCCGAGATTAAGCATGAAGCAATATTTACATCTAGCATATTAAAATGACAAGAAAACTATCAATGGGAAATATGAATCTAATTTGAATATGTAATAAAGATTAAATTGTCTCAAAATTAAAAACAAATGAAATGATATTACTGCAAAGAGAAGTTTCAAATGAATTATACCTGCTATTGATAACATCAATCTCATGAAGCGTAACACAATGCACGACCTCCTTCCTTTTCTGCAACTCCCCATCAGGACACTGAACGAACTTCGTCTGCGCCCCAACAGCATCATAATCCCTAGACCTCGTAAATGACCTCCCCAATTTCGAAACCTTCCCACTGGCCTTATCAATCACAATCACATCCCCACTCTGCACCTTCTCCCTCCCTAACGCCTCAATCATCTTAGCCCCAAGGTCATAAACCGTCTCCATCTCCGTCGTCTTCATCGTCAACTTCCCGGTCTTCGCAGCAACGCCTGAAGCTGCAGGCCTATCAATCTGCACCTCCACCACCTCCCCTTCAATCACCTCAGTCTCCTCCTTAATCCTCACCCCAATCGCCTTCCGAAATGCCTGCATTAGCGCTTCGGTCTTTGACATTTCAAGCGAAAATAGTTCGCTTCCTGCCATCATAGCAAAAGGGGTTTCTTGACCGAGCGATTTGGCCATGCCCATGGCGATGGCCGTCTTCCCCGTCCCCGGTTGCCCGGCCAGGAGGACTGCTCGTCCGGCAATTTTGCCCTTTTTGATCATCTGAAGGATCACTCCAGCGGCCTTTCGCGCGGCGGGTTGACCCACCATCCCCTCCGATACGACTCGCGGTTCTAGGCCTGAGTCTAGACCGAGTCCCCGGATGTGCGAGTGAGCACCTATTCGCTCTATCCGTGTTAGGTCTCGCGTTTCTGAGAGCTTTAACTCCGCCATTGAAGAGGAATCTCTCTCTCTCTCGCTTCAAAGTACACACAGAGAAGAAGAGAGGGTTTTCAGAGAGAGGAGACCACGAGTGTTCATGTAGAGAGTAGGGTTTCATGGTCTGAATACGAGCATTTATGCTCATTTTATGTGGTGGCACCAAGTGGATCTCGTGGATGCACACAGTCAAAGTGACTAGCTCATAGCAAGCTCTCTTAGGTGTAAATTTGTTTATTGGAGTCGGCAAAGCCGGAGCTTCAAAGCTTGCGCTATCTGAGATGGTATGACACTATTTTAAATAGCATAACAAAGTCAACCAAATATAAAACGTGGCAAGTCTGACTCCCACCACAATCACGCTAATTTAGGATTTCTTGTTGCACCATCAAAAATAGTGCAACTATATATGAGATGTGGGAAAAGCTAACCCCGTGAGTCACAAAATTTTGCACCCCCTATAGGTGTGTAATTTATTTTTTGAAATGCCCTTGCTTGTTGTGGATGCTTTAAGACTCTTGATAGTTTGGGGCTTTTGTGGAGTATTTGTTGGTTCTTAACACAACTATCATTTTCGATCTTTATCTTAGTTCTAACCCTTTTTTTTTTTCCTTTTTCCGATGTAATCTAGTTTTCTCTCAATCTGATTTTCTCTACCTAGTTACATATTATTTCTCATCAATCTTTTGATCTCTTTCATTTGCATTATTACTGAACTGTGAACATCAAAATTTTACTCCTATAAATTTCTTAGGTCATGATATGCTCGCCCACAAACTAAACCTTTTAGCAGTTTGTTGATAAGCCTGCAACATGCGAGTTCACTCGAGTGTAGATATTTTATTATTATTATTATTATTTAGTAAAGAGGATTTAATCAACTAATAATGGGGTGATTTTAGCAATGGGGTTATCTTTAGTGAACCTTGGGGTCAAAATAACATCAAATGTCTGAAAAATAGTACTTACCTTCCCTAATGTGATCCTAAAGAATCCCCAAAAAAAAATTTGTTTGACAATAAATCCTTAGCTAAATAAAATAGAGTAAGGCTAAAGAATCAGGTTTTGCAATCAGGTTATGCACCCAGAATGATGTGGTATCATCAGAGGAGGTTTTTTACAGCCTCGAGATATACATAAACACTTTGAGGATTTCATCATTTTTTTAAGATCATGCCACGTCACCCTGATTGCAAAAACCCAATTTTCTAGCATTTTGGAATAAAATATTATACCAAAAGGTAGTCTTTTTAGCAGTACTTGTTGGTCGGAGTTTTGTTGTTTGTACCAATCAATCCATAATCACCATGCATGGATTTGAATGGGTTGAACTGCCAAGGGACCTTATACACATGATCTTATTGCGTGTCCATGCAATGGAGGATGATGATTTGATCGTCAAAATCAACAGCCAAAAGCGTTTCAGACGGGTTTGCAGTACATGGAGATCACTTCTTGTTTTAGAGAAACCTCCACTTCTCATCGATAATACTTTATCCTTTCCAAAAATTACCAAATGGTCGGTCTTGCTTACATTGGTTCACCTCCTTAATGACCACTACAAGAAGAAAAAGAAGAATGACATGTATTCATTAAAAATACCATATATCGACTTTGAAGTACAGCGTGTATGCAGTCAAGAGTGGCAATTTTTGGTGCATGCAGAGAATAAAGCTTTATTAGCAAATCCTATTGCAAGTGCTCAATTTCCTCTTCCTTCCACATCCACATTGCCTTCTCCATCCAGCTTACGGAAAGCATTTTGAAGCAATATTTTATCCTCAACCCCAACTTTGGTTGTGGATTGTGCGATCATTACGGATGATAAAGAATTAGCACATTGTAAACTCGGGGAAACTACTTGGATGCGAATTGGAAGAAGTGACTGATATTAAATGTCGGAGGGTATCTTGTAGTCAATATGAAAAGCTCGCGCATTTTGAAGGGAAATTCTACGTTTTACAATGTTAGTCACCCATTCCGCTGTTGTTTAGTATCTTGCAATCTTAGTGATCTTGTTCTAACAAGGAAGAAATTGATCTACCCACACACATAGGAAGCGAAGGATGCCCGGTTGCTAATTCATCATTCTAGTCGCTATTAAAGAATAGAAGTCTACCTATGTTACAAAATAGGAAAGTGTTACAAAATAATATATGTTAGGAAAGTCAAAATAGAATAGAAGTCTTAGGTTTCCTATCTCAACAAGGTTAGGTCAGAGTTAGCTTTATAAACTTGTATTCATTAAATGAATAAAACACAACACAATAATATTTCAATACAATTCTTTACATGGTATCATAACGACTTTTTCTAGAACTAAACCCTAGTTGCATAACGACGGAATCAAACCCTTCTCCTACCAACAAACTCATTTCCTCTCCTTATTCCCAGCCAACAAAATTGGTGCGAGCCAACACAACCAACAACAACAGCAACATCATCATCGTCACTGATCAGTTTCATCATCAACGATTGGTAAAATCACCAATCAAAAATTGGTAAAATCGTAGAAACCTCCATGTTCCCTGCAACAAGGATCGGTCCATCATCCTTGGTATCATCGTCATCCCCGATCATCATCACCGATCAGATCAACCATCATCGTCAGTCCTCCAAATGCACGTCGTCTGCGTCTCTCTCGTCTTGAGCTGACCATCATCGTCTGTTCGTCCTCCTCAAAACACTCTTCATCCGAAGTTCATCCTCGAAATTTATCCGAATAAATAATTCATCATCATCCACATAAATCTCCATCATCCATCAGCCATCATCCTAATCAACAAAAATCTCCCTCATCAACTGAGATCTCCATCAACACCCAACTTCGACAGAGATCTCCCTCATCAACAAAAATCCCAAATAAAGAACTCATCGAACCACCATTGAATCATCAACATCGAACCTATTTGAACCACCATCGAACTCATCATCACCATTGAACCATCATCCTGTTATCTCGCTTTCTAAATCGACGAGAAAATAAGATAAAACAGGGAGGGGCGAGACCTTTGAGATCGAAAAAGGGGTGAAAAGTTTTTTTTAGCAAATACAAGAAGAAGAAGAAGGAGAATATTGAAAAAGACTCTACTCTCTTCTTCCTCTCAAGCTCCTCTCCCCATCAATTAAAGAAAAAATAAGGAAAAGCTACCCACATCTACTAGCACCTCAAGATTAAGTCAGTGCACCAACTAATTACAAAAAAAAAAAAAAAAAAAAAAACCACCATGGCCGACAATACAAGTAGTGGCTCCACCACCACCACACTATCATACAACAAGTCCAAGGCTCACAATATTGGTAATGACCTTTCTATTACAGAGTTAACAGTAAAATACTCTCTCTCAAATCTTATCGCTCTCGTTCATCTTGGATCCTTGATAGCGGCGCCACTGATCATATAGTTCATAACCCTCATTTACTCACATTTTCCAAACCCGTCCACAATCAAACCGTCGAGCTTCTTGATGGTACACTTGCTGTTGTTACACACATTGGCACCATGATTTCTCTTCTATTTTTACCTTGCATGATGTTCTTTGTGCTCCCTCTTTTAATCTCAATTTAATTTTCAATAGCAAACTCACAAAACATTCTTTTTTTGTCACCATTTTTCTCAACAATTCTTGTCTGATACAGGACCTTCGTTCAGAGAAGATGATTGGAACAGCAACTGAGCTTGATGGTTTGTATTACCTGGACGACACCACCACCACAACTTCCACCACTTGTCACATCACTCAAGACAACAACCCCGTGTTATGGCACAACCGCCTAGGTCACCTTTCGAACAAAACTCTATCTTCTTCCTGTATTTTTTCACGATGCTAGTACTTGTGTTTATAATAAATGTGTTATTTGTCCTTTGGACAAACAAATTGGGAATAAATTTCCTTCATCCTATATTTTGAGTACTACTCATTTTTCCTTATTACATGTTGACATTTTAGGAGGATATCACGTTTCTTCCCTTTATGGAACGCGTTATTTTCTCACCATTATTGATGATTATACACAATGTACTTAGATTTATCTCATGAAACACAAGTCTCACACACACATACTCTTAATTTCGTTAATTAATTATGTTGAAAACCAATTTTCTTCTAAAATTCAAACCATTCGCAGTGATAATAGACTTGAATTTTTCCTTACTGACTTTTATGCTTCAAAAGGCATTATCCATCAAAAATTTTGTGTCTATACGCCCCAACAAAATGGGGTGGCGGAACGCAAACATAGACATCTTTTGAATGTCGCTCATGCTATTTTGTTTCAAGCACATCTCCCTAAACATTTTTGGGGAAAAGTAATTATCACCGCTGCCTATTTCATTAATCTCACACTGTCCTCTATTCTTAAAGGCAAAATGTTTTTTGAACTTATCTTTAGCAAACAACCCAACTATTCTCACCTTCGAGTCTTTGGTTGTCTATGTTTCGCTTCCACAAATGCCCAACATCCTAGCAAATTTGATGTTTGTTTTAGTCAATGTGTCTTTCTTAGATACCATCACGAGCAAAAAGGATTAAAAAATCTATGATCTCACTCACAAAAAAATCATTGTTTTTTGTGATGTCATCTTTCATGAGGATATTTTTCTGACAAAATGCACAATCACCTCATTGATCGGTCCGACACACTTCCCCGATCGGTCGCTCATGCTCCACTTTTTGATCCTCCAACAATGCATTTCTCTGACCAGTCAGACCACTCCCACCGATCGATCGCCCAATCCGATATCTCAGTCACCGACCGAGCGGAAAACCCAAAAATCCAAACCCAAGTGGTCGCCTTTGCCCCTGTTCCACCCTTAGAAGACCCCCTCTCCCACCTCGCACCTCCACTCGTGCCACACGTGAACCATCTATCTTCAACAATATCATATTGATGCTCGATTGCCTTTCTGATCGTCTCACTCATCTGCTTCGAACGTTGGGTCTTCTACATGTATTGTTTACCCCCTTTCTGATTTTAATTCCTATGACAATTTATCCACCTCTCACAAGGCTTACACCACTTCCCATTCTTTAGTCAAAGAACCCACCAGTTTTATGCAGGCTATGCAGGATCCAAAGTGGCGTCAAGTCATGATAAGTGAGATTGATGTTCCAGAAACCAATAACATTTGGACTCTACAACCTCTTCCTCCTGGCAAACATCCGGTTGGTTGTAAATGGGTCAATAAGATCAAACTTAATCCAGATGGTAGTGTTGAGCGCTACAAAGCCCGTCTTGTGGCTAAAGGATACAATCAAGTTGAAGGTATTGATTACAAAGAAACATTTGCTCCTGTTGCTAAATTGATTATTGTTCGTATTCTCCTTGCTATTGCATTTACATTATGTTAACTTGATGTCAACAATGTTTTTATTTATGGTGATCTTTTTGAGGATGTGTACATGAGTCTTTCTCTTGGATTCGGCCGAAAGGAGGAAACTTGAGTATGCAAGTTGAACAAGTTCTTATATGGTTTGAAGCAAGTCTCGAGATAATGGTTCCTTAAGTTATCATCTGCTCTTATATCAGCCAGCTACAATCAATCTAAGACTGATTACTCATTATTCGTCCGATCCAAGGGTAACAACTTTACTACAATTCTTGTATATGTTGATGATGTAATATTGGCAGGTAATGATCTCCAATACATTGAAGAAACAAAAGAAATTTATGGCTGCAAAGTTCAAGCTCAAAGATTTGGGAAAATTGAAATATTTCCTTGGCATTAAAGTCACGAGGTCATCCAAAGGGATTGCTTTATCTCAGCGAAAATACACACTTGAAATATTGGAGGGCACGGGGTATCTTGGAGCAAAGCCTTTACGTTATTCTATGGATCAAAACTTGGTGCTCACACAGGATGATGGAAATTTACTACCAAATTCCGCAACATACCGCATACTCGTTTGAAGGTTGATATATTTAATGATTACAATACCAGAATTGGTTTATTCAGTACATGTCCTAAGTCAATTTATGGTCAAGCCCAAAATACGACATTTGGATGTTGCACATAAGGTCTTGAGGTGTATCAAGGTTTCATCAGAAAATGGTATTTTTTTTTCTTCCACCAGCTCATTACAGTTGAAAACTTATTGTGATGCAGATTGAGCTAGATGCAGAGACACTAGGAGATCCATTACAGGTTATTGTGTCATGCTTGGCGATTCACCAATTTATTGAAAAACTAAGAAACAAACTACAGTGGCGAGATCTGTAGCTGACGCAGAATATAGGGTCATGGCTTCTACATGCTGTGAGTTAACCTAGTTGAGGTACAATCTTAATGATTTGCACATTAATCATCCTCAGGTAGTTATCTTGTTTTTTGACAACAAGGTTGCACTCTATATTGCATCTAATTCGATTTTCATGAGCGGACGAAGCATATAAAGATTTATTGTCATTTGATTAGAGAAAATATACAATAGGGTACTATTCAGACTGAGCATGTTGAAACACTACATCATGAGTATATTTGTTCACTAAGGGGGGTGTATTTTATCTGGATTTTGTGGGCAATTTAATAAATTTCATGAATTTTGAAAATCCAAGTGTTATCAATTTGGATTTTAAAAAGTCCACAAAAGTCTAGGGGTATTCAATCAGGATTTTAAAAAGTTTTTCTAAAATCCACAAAGTCTAGGGGTATTCAATATGGATTTCAGAAAGTCCACAAAAGTTTTAGGGTATTCAAAATATCATTCATATTTATGGATTTGGAAAATCATGGATTCTCATGGACTTTGTAGTGTTAGGTATAAATAACAAAGTTCAATAGTTTGTCAGTCTCCATATCAAAGATTTCAACGTGAAAAAAAGTCTCCCAAAGTTCTTCCTTGTGCCAGTCGCGAAGAGGTTGGTTCCCATCCTCTTGTTTTCTCGATTCTTTTTCTATCTTTGCATAGTGTTCATAGTTGCATAGTGTCAGAGGACTTTGCAAACTAACGGTGAACAAAAACACATTTGTTTGCCCAATTTTTTCGCAAGGATGAAACCTAGCTTACTGGTTGTCTTAAACCTCAAAACTTCAAGCTCATATATGAGGAACAAGAGCAAATCATCCAATGAACAACAGTGGATCGATCTTCAACTTCAGACTCTCTTCTTCAATCTGATTACTTGTTGTTGGCCTATTTGTTTAGTTCAATTTCACTTCAGCAGATCTTCAACCTCATAAAATTTACAAATCACAACTCTCTCATAAAACAACAGCAACAACACTTAGATCCACTTATATCTAAGCATCGTGAGAGATTTATGCAATGAGGTTGTTCCAAACTCTCCTTCAACTAAACCTATGCCTTCAATTCACCATTTTCTTTCATATGTCAGGAGCAATTGTCCAGATTAAACTCTACCGCATAGTGTATCATTGTTCAATTGATGGGTTCTTCAATTTGTAGGAATTTGTCTTTACTTGCATAGTGTATCATTATTCAGCAAATTAGTAAATAGGGTCCAATCAGATGCTTGTCATCACTGGTTAAAATCTCTGGCATTATTTGCTCGAGCCGAAAGCACTATACTGTTGCTCCATACTTCAGTACAAAGCTTGCTATTAGCAAATAGTTCAGTTGTAGGTGAAATTTGGGTGAAACCTCATCAAGCTATAGAGGAAACTAGTCAAGGTGTTGCTTGTGCTGTTGAAGAAAGTGATCATGATCATGAAGGAGAAGAATGATCATAATACAATTTTATGGACGTTTAATTCTTATTTTAAAGATGCTAATTAATGACATTTTCTTTTTTCTAATTTTTTTAGCACATGTATTTCTATTTTATGGATTTTTTTTGTTTCATCACTATTTACCAACTTATTTTTTATCTTGCAAATAATTAGAAATCTGTAAAGTCGTTCATACAAAGTCCGTGGATTTTCATAGATCTCTAGAAAGTCTGTAGCAAAAGTCTATGGATTTAAAAAATCAGCAGAAGTCCGTGGACAATTTAAAGAGTCTGTGTACAATTTAAAGAGTCCGTGGACTTTTCAAATTATTTATCAATTCCATAATAATTCATATACAATACACCCCCCTAAAACTTTGAGCACTTATCAATTTGATAATCTTCTTAGCAAGTTGGGTATTACAAACATATACTCCAACTTGAGGGGGAGTGTTAAAGAATAAAAGTCTACCTACGTTACAGGATAGTAAAGTGTTATAAAAGAAGATATGTTAGGAAAGTCAGAATAGAATAGAAGTCTTAGGTTTCCTATCTCAACAAGATTATGTCGGAATTAACTTTATAAACTTGTATTCAGTCAATGAATAAAACAGAACACAATAATATTTCAATACAATTCTTTACGGTTGCAACAAAGGTAAGTTGTTCAAAATTTACAAGTTACCGTATAGCTTGACAAAGGTGGAAAGTCTAGATGATTATTTAGCGTTCTTGATGAGTGACAATTCATCCCTTACTCTATTCTCTTCTGATTATTATCCAGTATTCAAACCAAATTCCATGTTCTACATGACATATACATATTGGAAGTTGGGGGTATAATCTTTAATTTGCGACCCGTTCACCTATATCAGCTCACTACATGGATATTATCGAGCTGCTTGGATCAGACATTGCCTATGGCTATGAGCTGAGATTATCTTTTTTCTGTTTCTCTGTTATTAGACAATGGAATTCTTAAACAACGCTATATATAAAAGATACTTCCATTATTTCTCTGTTTATGTTGAGAAAGTTTCAATTTTCCCACAACTTAAATTAAAAATAAATAAAATCCCAATAATTATGATGTGAGAGGATGAAAATTTCTCTCAGTTTAGTGAGGCTAGAAAGCGAGGAAACCGGTGAGGAAATGAGCGAGGACAGCGATGTGGCAGGGTGGGAGCCGTCCACCCTGCTCGGGATGCGTGCTGCATTTTTTGTACGCGTATCCCGAGCAGAGTGGACGGCTTCCACCCCGCCACATCACTGTCCTCGCTGGTTTCCTCGACATTTAGAATTCCCTTATTGATTTTTTTTTTCTTGAATAGTGAGAGAAAATGAAAAAATCTCTTCAAAAGTGTGTTAAGAGACTTTCAATTTTCTCATAGATTAAAATAGAAATAAAACCAACAATTAAATAGAAATAAAACCAACAATTATGGCAGGATAAAACTTCTTACGCTTTCTCTTCCAATCTTTTTTGAGCGACATGTAGGATGAGAGACTTCTCTCTTCTTCTCCTAACAGATTTATTGGATTGATTGTTTATGTTACTCTATTTTAAGGATTATATGTTGTCAAAATTTTGGTAGTGTCAGGAGGGGAGCGTAGAAAGTTATATTCCTTTCCTCGGCGTGCATTTGTTATGTTCATGGCGGAATGCTACATAGTCAAATTTATGTGGAAGTGATTGCCATATCCTTTTTTGAACTCATTTGACAAGTCAATGAGGTACCAACTCAGCGGTAGACTTGTGGTAGATGCAATTATAAGTCTAGGATTTAGATTTCATGAAATTGCAGATTTGAGGATTTTAACACTCTATTTTAGTGTGTATGTGACTGATACTTCTACTCCATCCTCCTAATAGGAGCTCATACTCTAAGCGATCTTGGACTTAGGCTAATCAACAGACATCAACTAACTAGTGACATTTTATGTTCATATAGTCCACACTGGATGATAAATTTTATATTCATATTGTTGGAGATGTTGGCTCAACATAGTCTCACATCAAGTAGTGAGCAATATCATATCAAGTATATAAGGGATTGGATATGTCTCAATAAGTGACAAGGTCATTTGAGGGCAGTTGAGTAGTTGAATCTCGTTCGTTATAATAATAATAAATAAATAAATAAAAACTCACACTCGATGATAGACATGTGTCTAAGTTGGGGACAGCCCCTGGGCCCAACAAGTGTTATCAAAGCCGATGATTCAGATTTAGGCTTGGCGAGTTGGAAATGCATAATAACACATTGTCTCTAGGATGATGGATGGTATTAGGCTGGCTTGGCTCTCTAGATTTTTTGTTTATTGATCAACACTAACCTCCTTGTTGGTTTGGAACATTCTGAAAAACCACCAGGCTCAAGGATTTAAGGATCGATGTGGTGGTAGAGAATGGTGGGATGATATTTGAGGTATTCTAAGATACCTTTCTTTTTTGGTGACTATATGTCTCAAAAAGTGACGAGGTCTTTTGAAGACAGTTGAGTATGTTGAATCTCGTTTGTTATAATAATAATAAATAAATAAAAACCCACACAGGATGATAGACATGTGTCTAAGTTGGGGACAACAGGGAGTTGCGACCTTCACCCCTGGACCCAACAAGTGTTATCAAAACCGATGGTTCGGACTTAGGCTTGACGAGTTGGAAGTGCAGAATAATACATTATCTCTAGGATGATGGATGGTATTGGGTTGGCTTGGCTTGGCTCTCTAGATTTTTTATTTATTGATCAACACCAACCTCCTTGTTGGTTTGGAACATTCTGAGAAACCACCAGGCTCAAGGATTGTGGTGGAGAGTGGTGGGATGATATTTGAGTATTCTCTCTTTTTGGTGACTATCTGCTCTATCAGGTAAATTAAGTTTTCACTAACCTTTTCAAATATAATCGGTTCGGACTTAGGCTTGACGAGTTGGAAGTGCAGAATAATACGTTATCTCTAGGATGATGGATGGTATTGGGTTGGCTTGGCTTGGCTCTCTAGATTTTTTATTTATTGATCAACACCAACCTCCTTGTTGGTTTGGAACATTCTGAGAAACCACCAGGCTCAAGGATTGTGGTGGAGAGTGGTGGGATGATATTTGAGGTATTCTCTCTTTTTTGGTGACTATCTGCTCTATCAGGTAAATTAAGTTTTCACTAACCTTTTCAAATATAAGGAATTCAACATGAAAGATTGACTTACAGAGACTCAACATTTTCGAATAGTAAAATTGCAAAATGGAGTAATCTCCAGGCTAACCACCTACCACAAACATTTTCTCGATTCGCTGCATGTCTATGGCTTTAGAGCTCGTCTATGTTGTTTACTTATCAAGATCTGCCAAGTCACCTCCAACAAAAATGGTCAAACTTATCACCCAAATAATAAATAAATGCAACATGATGTCATGGACTCATTACCATATGCAAATGGATGAAGAACTCAATAACAATAAACAGAAAATTCAATAGATGGAGATAGCGTCTCGGCTAACTCAACTAACATTTGCTTTTGCTCTTCCACACAGGTTCCTGCACAAGGAATACTATCCTCATGTCAGGGCGTATCACACCCAGTAATTATGACAATAGATAAACAGAAAGCAGCTTGTATCGTATTTCCTAATAGCACATTGACCACATAAAAGCTCCAATGACCCCAAACCGTTCTCTCCCGAAGGCAGGATGATGTATTGGAAATGTGGGCTGCAACAATATGAGGTAGTGAGGGTTTCTAGGCCAAAAGACTAAACCATCAAACAGGTAAACAGAGACCGCTGATGGCGTGCTAGACTAACAGACATTTATTTATCATAGATAGATTGCTACTCAGGAGCTCATTTCTGACAGTTATGCTATATATCCAGTACTCATGTCAATGGTGTTATGGCCTAGTGATTAGGACTGTGTGGGTTTGTCATTCACGTTCTAGCTTCGAATCCCACCTGCGACATGGTTACTTTCTAACGGGTGGTGACCTATAGGTCGCCCAGTTGATAGGTTAAGGGATCCTTAAACACATAGTTCGCCTTCCAAAAAAATAAAAATCCAGTACTCATCTTAGATGCACCTTTTGTGACTTCATAATCAACATTAAAAGCGAATAACCAAAACCTTTTCTAATCAACAAAAATTGGACTTACCAACGGCCAAATAGCAGTTGCATTTCCAACACGAACATGGTATGAGCTATGAATCAAACATGCATCCAGCAGTAAAAGTGAGCATAAGATTGAGGTAGAACACACGTAATCTTGAGCTAATGAGTTGCAAAATAGGCAATTTCCAACAATACTTGAAATGAATCACCAGGCTTTATGTGTTTACAACACTCCAAACAGCCGCTTCTCCTCCAACTACATAACTGTACATTGCTACTAAAAATTACACAACAATGAAATTCAGGCTACAAATCTGTCAAATTGATTCAATTGTATGTGACACATTGACTTTCACTCTCATTATGAGAAAACCAGGACAACTTATGCTGGCATCAAAACCCTAGCACCCCCTACGATATGCAAACAAAGAGCGAAACATATAGTAAGAATCGCAGCAGATTTCGCACTGAAATATCTATAAACTTCAATACCCCTGTCAACAACCTCCTCATGAACAAAGTTAAAGCTTCTCTTAACCCCATCAGAAATTTTCCACAACAAGAAGTCCAAGAAAGATCTGACCGTCTCAAATGTCACCCTTCCCGTAACATCCAAAACCAACTTCCGATTACTCGGAACTGCCAAAGTAGACGACATCTTATTGACCCACCCATTCTCTCTATTTTCATCAAAAGACTTGTTAAACATTTCTTGCTCAAACCCCCCATTCTCCATCAAACTTGAACCTTGACCTTTCTTACCATTCAAAACATTCTCAAAAGATGTAATTGGACTACTTTCTGACTCTGTTTTCGACAAAACATTATGCGAAGTTTTAACCAAAGTTTCAACAGCACCATTACATACAGAGACCAAGATATCCCTCACCTTAGTTTCATGCTTCGGGTTAGTCAACCCGGAGAATAGTTCATCATAAGTATTGATCTCCATTGTCTTGTCCAAATAAACAGCCACCGCCGTGCTCACGAACAACTGAATACAATCAGCAATAACTTCTCTACACTTATCACTACAAACCACATTCACCCATCTTGGTATCGAATTCAAATCGGAGCCAAGCTTCGAAACACTCTGCTCACCCGAACCCTCACCTTCTTGATTCTCCGGGTAGAAAGCCAGCACAAAATTCTTAGCAAAGCTTCCCACCACTACCGAAATAAACCCATTCCCAGCTGTAGAGAAAATTCTATCCAAAACCCGATCAGTAAAATCCGAACCCGAACTTCTCTTAAATTCATCTTCTCCACTACTCATCTGATAACCCCTCAAAACCCCAATAGTCAAAGCCTCTGTAACCCGCGCCATAGACTCCGAAAACTCTTTTGATCTCGCAATCTTCGATAATTGCTTCAAACTATTCGGAATTTCTTCCGAATCAGATTCAAGAAACGCTTTCATATCCCTCGAAACCACACCCATGGTCTCCGCCGAATCTGAAACAACTTCCAATACCGAATTCATGGCTTCGATCAGCTTCAACAACCTCCTTCGCTTCCTCACCACCGAAGGCAAGTGATAAACCTTGTAAACCCCATAACCTGTTAAACCGAACCCGGCCAGAATCAGAAGCCACTTCTTCCGTCTCCGAGAGAAATCGATACCCTTTTGAACCAATTGAAGATCCATGATAGTTTCGAAACTCGTAACCCTAGAAATCGATCGATTGATTTTTTTTGGGATTTTCTTAAAGAACGTTTATTAGGGTTTTCGAATATCAAGAAATTGGGGATGAGTTTCGCGCGAGAGAGATGAGTTTTTACGTTAAAGCGAACGACGTAGTTGAGACGTAGAGATTTGATTCAACGTGTGTGGTGTCTAAAGCCGTTGGATCTAATCTATAAGTGAGTGTTTTAAGGATATCGGACGGGTGTGGGTGGATAAGGTGTGATGTAGAGATTTGAGATCACTACAACTTTGGAAAGGTCGTTGGGGTCCGGTTGGGGGATTTGATTTTAATATATAACGAACGCTGTCCTTATTTTGGTAATTATTTTTTAAAAATTTTTAAGGGCTCATTTATTTATTAGTTACTAGTTTATTGGTTATGGTTGTTGGTTACCTGTATTTTCATTAAATAACATTAAAATTTACCTGTTCATGGTGGTACAAAAGAAATAATTATTTGGATCGATTGAATGTGATGTTTAGATCGGGTTTAGTATAGTATACTCTCGTGAAGTTGTTTATTGAACAAAAGTCTCGTAATATCTTGATTTAATATAACTTTATTGTTATTTATATGACATCTCATAACGGTGAAGTGGTTAACTTACAAAACATATGGAAAAAACTTACATTCTCCCACATGAGTGCAGCTAATTTATGAAACAAACATTGTCATATTGAATAACACAGTGATCATTGAGTTATATGAAACAACAAATGATTTTAACAACTAACCATACTGATATAAAAAGTTGAACTTTAGAAAACTTGACACACTTAAATTGTACCAGCACTCTAAAATTGCAAACTAATTATATCATAATGTAAACGTTGTTGACATGGAACAATAAGTGTAAGTTTTGGTATCATGAAACTCCCACATTTCTTTGGCCTTATGATGTCATGAACATCATCTTAAATTCTGATGACCTTGCAAAGAGCCAAAGATAAACTCAATACTAGAACCAGTAAAGACATTCATTTACTGTCTAGTTAACAAAATCAACACTATAGAAGTAAGTTATTACCTTATTCTCACATTCAAACCAGATTAATAGAAGCTTGCAGACCCATTTTGGGCACTAGTCTTTGAAACACGGTTACGTGCAAGGCTTTTGTTAAAGGATCTGTTGTCATACCAATATGCTCAATATCAATCTCCCCATCTCGGACCTTGTCTTGAACCAATAAATATTTGATATCCATTAGTCTTGAAGCATCGGATCTTTTATTATTTTTAGCAAAGAACACTGCTGGACTATCACAATACAACTTCAAGGGCTTCTCTATACACTTGACAATTTTCATATTGCCAATCAAATTCCGTAACCAAACACATTGCCTTGTAGCTTCAAAACATCAAATATATTCAGACTCCATTGTAGACACTGATATGGTAGATTGCTTGCTACTTTTCCATGAAATCGCCCCACTTGCTAAGATAAAAATGTAGCCACAAGTTGATTTTCTGTCATCAATGCAACGTCCCAAATCACCATCAGAGTAGCAGACTAAATCAAGTGAATCCACATAATGATAACCCAGTACACACGATTTAGTTTTCTGTAAATATCTGATAACCTTTTTGCATGCATTCCAATGAGCAATACACGGATTTGATTGGAACCTTCCTAGTACACCAAGTGCAAATGCCAAGTCTGGTCTGGTACAAACTTGAGCATACATTACACTACCAACCAAGGAAGCATAAGGTCTATCCTTCGTAGCCTCAATTTCAAAATTTGTAACAGGACATTAAACTTTAGAAAACTTATCACTTTTGACAATTGAAACATCACCACCACTACAATTTTCCATGTTGAACCTTTTCAAAATTCTATCAATGTAATTTTTGACTTTACCCCAAGACTCTTTTGGACCTGTCTCTAATAATCTCAATGCCTAAAACAAAGTGAGCATCTCCTAAGTTTTTCATATCAAAGTTACTAGAGAGCATACTCTTAGTATCTTGAAGCAACTGAACATTTGAACTTGCCAAGAGTATATCATCTACATAGATAACCAAATAAAATAAAATTGGACTTTACCATTTTCATGTAGATGCAGTTATCAAATCTACTTTCGACAAATCCAAATGAAGTCACAATCTTATCAAATCGTAAATATCACTGCCGAGAAGCTTGTTTAAGTCCATATATAGACTTATTTAACTTGCACACAAAATTTTCCTTCCTCTTTTTGATAAATTCTGGTGGTTGCTTCATGAAAATATCTTCTTTAAGAAAACCATTAAGGAAGGCTATCTCACGTCCATTTGGTGTAATTCAAGATTGAAGTGTGTTGTTAGAGCCATGATAATTCTAAATGAATCTTTGGTTGACACGGGAGAGAATGCTTCATTGAAATCTAAGTCTTCTATTTGTGTAAACCCTTTTGCCACTAGCCTGGCTTTTAGCCTTTCAACTCTGCCGTGACAATCCCTTTTCGTTTTGTAAACCCATTTGTAGCTTATTGGTTTAACACCAACAATAGGCTCAACCAAAGTCCATACATTATTCTTGTCCATAGATGACAATTCTTCTTCCACATCAACTCGCCAAAAAGTGGATTGAGAGTTTTCCATGGCTTCCTTAAAACAAACAGAATCATCATGATCTCCAATGTCAAATTCAACTTCTTGTAAATACACCAAATAATCACCACCAATTGCAGGCTTCCTTGTCCGTAGAGATCTTCTAAGTGCTGGTTCAGGATTAGTTGAAGTAATTTGTACTTCAGGTTCTGGAATAGTCAATTCTTTAACTCCCGCAACTGGTTCCATAAAAGAATAGTCAATTCTTTAACTCCCGCAACTGGTTCCATAAAAGTATGTGGCAATGGGACATTTTCTTCAGCTGGCATGGTTGTAGAACATGGAATGTACTGGAATTGACACTGAATTGCTAGAGGAGGCAACTGATGTATCATCAACTTCCTAAAAAATATAAGAATTCATGGATTGTCAAGAAGATGTACTTGAAAATTCAATGAACTTAGCATTATTGGTCTCTGCAATTCTAGCATGGGAAGTGGGACAATAAAACCTGAATCCTTTAGACTTTTCACAATAACCAACAAAGTGATAGTTGGTGGTTCTCATATCAAGTTTTTTTTTTCTTTGTAGGATTATATAATCTAGCTTCCGATTTGCAACCCCATGTATGAAAATGATTGAAGCTTGGTTTTCTACTTGTCCATATCTCAAATGGCGTGGAAGGAATTGACTTGCTTGGTACTCTATTCAAAATGTAATTGGCTGTCTTTATAGCTTTTCCCCACAGAAACTCAGGTAACTGATAATAAGATACACTACACCAAATTAACATGTTTGTAACAACTCTCAAAACAACAACATTTTTAAGCTATTATAATCCACCAAATAATTTCAAGTCAAAACTAAATTTAGTCAAACAAATGAAAAATAGCTACACAAAAAATTAATACAATAAATTGAATCACCGTGAATACAATTATTATATCACTTGTAGGACCATACTGTCACTTGTAGGACCATACTATTCATGGCGATACAATTATTATATCACTTTGTTTGTGAAAATGTGTAAAATTGTTTTGTGAATTGTTATAGCTTAAAAGTGTTACTGTTTTGGAGGTTGTTACAAAAATGTCAATTTGGTGTAGTGATAGCATGCTTCTAACCATATCCTTCAAATTCCAATTTCGTCTCTTTGTTACTCCATTTTGATGTGGAGTTCTAGGTGTTGTATATTGTGTTATTATGCCTTGCTCTTGAAGGAATAGAGCAAAATGACCCTTATGTTGCCCAACCTCTGTATACCTGCCAAAATACTCGCCACCACGATCCGATCTTACAATTTTGATTGTGTTTATTCAATTGTTTTTCAACTTCTAACTTGAAAATTTTAAAACAATTCAAAACTTGTGATTTTTCAGAAATCAAGTACAAATATGAATACCTTGAAAAATCATCTATGAAGAGAACAAAATAAAAATTACCACATATCATCTTTGTTGGAAATGGACCACAAACATCTGTGTGAATTATTTCTAACAAATTATTACTTCTAGTTGAGCCTTGTTTTCTTGTGCTTGTAGTTTTGCCTTTGCAACAATCAATACAAGTTTCAAAATCACTGAAATCCAAAGTTGGCAAAATATTTATTTTCGTTAACCTTTCCATTCTATCCTTTGATATATGCCCTAGTCTATGCCAAAGCATAGAAGATCTATTATCGGTGAGCATTATCTTAGGAGCAGAATCCACATGGAAACTTTCATGAAAATAGTTACATTGAAGCTGCCACAAGTCACCATTAGGAAAAACATAACCAAGTAATTTATTAAATTGATTTTTACAAAAAATACGAATACTTTCATCATCACCAATATAAGAAAAACAATCTTTAACAAGTTTAGAAATTGAAAGTAAATTCTTTACCATTGAAGGTACATAGAGGACGTTGTTCAAAACTAAAATAAAACCAGATGACAACTCTAACTTGATACTACCAACAGACTCAACTTTAACTTTTGTTCCATTTCCAACAAAGACTTTGTAGATTTCTTTATTTTGGACCGACTGTCTTTTGAATCCCTGCAATGAATTGGTAATATGCACAGTACAACAAGTGTCAAACCACCATGAGTTTTGTGGAATAAAAACCAAATGAGATTCAATTGTAACAAAAACATCAGCATTCTGAATACCTTTTTTAATGAGCCATACCTTAAAGCCAGGGCAGTCATTTCTTACATGTTAAACAGATTGGCAAAAGAAACATTTTTTGAAATTAATTTTGTTAGTTTTAAGACCAGAACTAGTGGCACTAGTAGCATTTTTAGCAGGCACAACAGCGGTATTAACATTTTTCTTTGAGTTGGAAGTTGAACCTGGTTTTGCTCCACTAGACTTGTGATTTTGATGCCAATGATTGGTAAATGTTGTAGCCTTTTTGCTTTTGCAAGATTTAACCAAATTGACAACTTCGGCTTTGCCCTTTCGCAATCTATCTTCCTCTTCACAACAGGTTGGGATGAGTTTGTTTACTATCCAAGTTTCTTTCTGGGTGTTGTAATTGATTTTCACCTGCTCATATTCTGATGATAGAGAATTGAGAGCCATATGAACAAGGAACTGATCCGTAATTTGCACATCCAAACTGTTAAGTTTGTTGGCCACATCAACAAGTTTGAGGAGATGATCTCAGACACTTCAAATGCCATTAAACTTGGTTGAAGTAAAAGTGGTAAGATGAGAACTTGTTTCAACTTTGTCAGACCTTTTGAATTTGTCTTCTACAGCTTCCATATAATCTTTGGCAAGATCACACCATGTAATGCCACCTCTGATGTGTTATTCCATTGAATTTTGCATTATCAGTAAAGACAACTCATTTGCTCTTTTCCACTTCTCAAAAGTATATTTTTCAGCTCTATCACTCTCATCAGTTAAGGCTACTGGCTGAAGTTGTTTAAAGGCTATGGTGAATTCCACCATTCCTAAATGCATGTCAATCTGTTGTTTCCAACTCTTGAAATTTGTCCCATTTAGTTTCTCAATGTTAATAAGATTTAACATGTTGAAAGCTGCCACTGATCATAAGAATAACCTTTAGTCTTTAATGTTCACTTGTATGACTAAAGCCAAACAAAATGCTTTGTCAAATTATAGAAATTGATCACACCTTTAGGCAAGCAACCATTCTATACGTTATGAACCATAAAAGTCGAATAGCCTAGCAAAATAAATAGTACAATTTCAACACCTTTGGCCATGATGAAAATATACCAATCAAATTTTCATGACTCATTATATATTTGTTTATAGTCAAACCAGTAGATTTCTTATTTGGAAGGAATTTACTAATGAATGCTTATAAACTTCAACCGACTATCAATATTGATTTTAAACAGTAGAGGACGAAGTAAACAACTTTGGCAGTTTACTCACCTAAACTCAAAATGAAATAAGTGTATTATTTCGTTTAATAGAAAAATTAACAGAAATATATCACAATGTATTACACAAATCAATTGGGGAAAAAAATCTGATTCCCAATGTGTATTGATCAAAGAGGAAAAGAAATGTGATGGAAGCAAAACTTTGTTGTACTCTAATCATAAACAACACTATGTTGATGAAGGTTATTTAAAATAAGGGAGTTTAATGCTTAATTGATGACTCTGATATCACGTGTACAACATACTGATACAATTGAGCGAATAAACTACACCTTTAACATATAAAGATATTATACAAATGAATGATTAGAGATAATACTTATTTGGCCTGGACATAATGAAGTGTATAGATGATCTTCTCTTCTCAGTATTCCAAAATGTCAAGGCTATCAATAGGACAAACATACATAATTCTGACTTATGAATCTAAGAGCAGAGACCAAGGCTATATATAAGTTGCTTTGACAACTGCCCCTCCTATCAAGAGACAACTGCCCCTCCTATCAAGAGACAACTGCCAGTCCAAAATAGAGGCAAGTGGATGGTAACCACCTCCTGTAGTTTTTCAATTATTCCAATTAATCTTTATCCGAATAAAAGTCTCATAATATCTTGATTTAATATAACTCTATTGTTAACTCACAAAACATATGGAAAAAACTTACAATAATTATTTGGATCGATCGAATGTGATGTTTAGATCGGGTTTAGTATAGTATACTCTCATGAAGGTGTTTATTGGGGTGCAGAATCGTTAAATTAGTATTGAATAGGGGTGGGCAGAGCCGGTTAACGGGATCGTGTGGCCTAAATCGAGGACCAAACTGAATTTTCAAAACCAAAATTTTATAGACCAAGCTCGGCCCGGATGACCCCGGTTAACTGGGCTTTCGGTTAACTGAAACTTCAGGTTGGTCCAAGCCGGTCTCGGTCAAGCCCGAACTTTCAGCTCGGGTTTTCTACCCTAGTTGTTTCAACTCAATTGTTTTAAGCCCAGTTTTTTCAGCCCATTTCAGATAAATTGTATAGCCCATTTCAGATCAATTGTATTATAACAAAAGAATACATCTTGAAAATAAAAATTTGTGTTGCTGCAAGATCTGTTTGATAAACATTTGTGCTGCTACTCCACGACTAGGGAGGGAAAGGAGAGATAATAGAGAGAAGTGAGCTTTGAGTTTGACCTTTGTTTGATGTGAAGATAGAATTCTGTCATCTTCGAAGTATAACTTGTTAGATGGGGAGATAGAATTTACTAGTTAGAATTTGGGCTTGCAAACTCGTTAGATTGTCATTTGTGGCCTATGGGTATCGCTTGGGCCTTGGGTTGGGCAGCTTGGGCTTTTGATGGGGAGATAGAATTTGTAAGTTAGAGAAAAATGCAAGGGTATTTGGGTTGGGCTTTGGGGAAACTGGTTGTTTAATAATTTTTTAAAAATATTCGGACTGGGTCGGTTACCCATCAGGTTTTGAGAATAAGAACCGATAACCAAACCGACGTATCCGAGCCGGGCTAGGCTTTGGGACCGACTAATAAAATAACAATAAAAAATCGGAGCGGAGCGGACCGCTCGATCCGATTTTCGGTCCGGGCCGGGTTTTCGGTCTCAAATGCCCACCGCTAGCATTGAATATTGATATACACAGGCTCGACCTTGAGGGCAGTTCAAGGAAGCATCGCTTCAGGCCCTGACAAAATGTCGATTTTTAGGGTTATTTATGTGTAAGTTTAACTTACTTAGAGCAGCTCCACCCATGTGGAAAGCTAAAGTAAAAAAAAAATGCTTTTATATCCCCATTTTTACCTTTCCATCTTTACCCTTTTGTGATTTGGAGAGGTAAAAGTATAAGGTAGCGGTGAAAGACATTTTGACTACTACCTGATAAGTTTGAATCATGTAAAAAAAATTTGAGAAATTGATAGAGAAATATTGGGCCCACCCTCATCTCCCTGCGCTACTTAGGATGCTATGGTTGTATGAAATTCTATATATGCCATGGAATTAATGAGATGACCCTATATTTTAGGCTAAATTGATATATCACTTCACATCTATCTTTGATCACCATTTGATTTTGTGATCAATAGTGAGAATATAAGTCCAATGAACATGAGAATCTCACTTCTTGGTCCCCTAAGGCATGTGATTTCCATGTTCATGAGACTTTCATTCCCACCATTAATAACAAAATCAAATAGTGCATGTGGAGTTATACATCAAATTAGCCTAAAATATAGGGGTCCCTTCATAGATTCTCATGACATAGAATTCCATGCAACCAAACACACCCTTAGAGTAGAGGGAGATAAAAAGATAAGATGGGGAGATAAAAAGATGAGAAAGCCATCGGTGCATGGACTTCTCCACGCAATGTGAGCGTGTGAAGGGGAAATTCGAAATTCCACCACCACTACCTCCGAGTAGAGGGAGGAAATGTTTTTAGTTAGTTTGGCGTTGATTTTTAGCTTAGATTTGCCAAAGACATAAATTTTGTTTATTATTTCTCTTCTATTAATTAAAGTCTCAAAATATTTAAAATATTGTAATATAAGGATCTACTATTTTTGAATTCGCTTTTGACTTCTAAAATCTATGAATCGACCTCGAATATCTATCTTACAATTCAAAGAGGTATTTTTACTGTTCATAGACACTATACAAAGTCTGTATATCTTACATGGCACAAATTATATTTTTGATAGTACTTGAGTGAAAAACTCAACCCCCCATACTTTCCTCTTTTCTCTACCCTTCTCTCTTCTCAGAAACCCTCTCTCTAATATTTCATTCTATTTCTCTTCTCCTCACAAACCATCTCTCTTATCTATTTGTAATCTTTCTCCCCTTTGCTTCCTCTCTCACTTTTTTCCTTTATCTCTAGAGCACACTTTATCTATTTTTATCACCATAACAATTAGTACAAATCTCTGTCATTTCTAAATCCTAGCTCATACAAAATTGATGTGACTTTCTTTTTCTTGTTGACAAGACCGGATCTCTTCTCTAACCTAAACATACTACACAAGTTTTGTAATTTTTAAACAGCTTTCTATTGATTAAAATTTCAGAAAAAACTGAATTGTCGTAACAACTATATTTTTTATTTTCCATTTTTTAATTGCGTAGACTTTGAACATGACAATTCGATCACAAGATTCCATCGATGATAACCGGTTAGGCTTGGGTGCAGAGTGTCTATGGGTTTCGGCAGCACAAGGCCCATTAAAATGAATCCATTTCACTCTCATTTTACCTTGTCGATGATTTTGTTACTACTCATTTTCCACAAAAACTATCCATTGGACATATGGTTGATCATGAAATAGCATTCACAGCTGACCAAAAAAAAAACATTTCAAGAAGATTACCTTGGAGGATATGAGCAGAAAATTCTATGAAATAGGGTTGAAAAAAACCAGACTAAACCAATTAACTCGACTGAATCGATCAAAATTGAATTGATAAGTTTGGTTTCAATTTTCGATTTCTATGTGATTTTAATCGACAAAATTGAACCAATCAAAAATATATAATAAAATAATATGTTTATAATAGTCATTCGGTTCGGTTACAGTTTGCATAAATTGAAATCGGTTCGGTTTTGTTAATGTTGGTTCGTTTCGGTTTGAAAATTTTGAAATCGATCAAAGTCGGTTCGGTTCAGTTCACGATTTAGGTGAAAAACTGAACCGATGGTTCAATTTTCAACCCTACTATAAAAGATTGTAATTTTACAGTTCCATTTTACTTTTTTTTAATATTCCCTTGATACTCCCAGTGGCAGTGGCAGTGGCTGAATCTGGGTTCAACTTGTTTAAGAAAGTATCAGGAATGATGCAAAAATAAAATCTACTTAATCTGCTAAATCACCAGAAATAAAAAGGTTTATTGACACAAAAACATTACTTAGATAGATGATATTGTAAATTCATTTACAATAACAGTAATCTTCAAGGTGGCCAATCTTTCGCATTAAGAAAGCTTAACATTGAAGTTCTAAAGAAAACACTTTTCTCTTGAGGAGAACAAATTGTTCAACGAAACTATCCATAGAGTCTTGTTCAAACAGGATAGTAGACTCGCCGATTTTTTTAGTGTAGCTGCTAAAGATTTCATCTACAACATCATTTCCAATTCCGAAATGTTCCTTGATGAGTTGCTCCAAGCCAGCTCTGACATGTGAGTTGCAGGTTTTCGGGTTGTATAGTGCATTCTTCATGGGGTTGCTCATTGTAATGGTTTTCTCTATAGTAAAGCTTCCATGAGCTTGTATTAACATCTCTAACTCCATAGGTGTTGGGTAGTATATCGGCAAGTTGAAAGAATCAATCTTTTCTTCGCTTACTAATCCCTGCAGGAAGAATTTCAGTTCAGTATCAGAATAAAACCCAAGTAGTGTGCTTAGCTAAGCTTGTGATTTCTTGCTTTACGACACTATATAGCATGCAATACTAATTAAAGTAACTGCTTTTCGAGATGGGGCATATTCTAAATTTACCAAATGCTAAACCCATAACCACCCCATCAAGCTGTAGACTCAATACAACATGTGTGCGCGTAAGTTTTAAGTTGAGCATAATTAGTACAAGCCAGAGTGACAGAATTATGCCTTACACAAGGAAAAAAAATGTAGGAACAAGAGTATAATTATAAACACCGTTTTTACTGTAAACTGTCAATCTATCATTCAATCGATAATTATTTCAACTTAGAAAAAATAGGAGAAAAGTAAGCTTGCCAAACTTAAAAACGAAACGTGAATCACATGAGATAATGTTCATGATGATTTGCTTGACATAAATAGGAAGGATATTTTTAATTACCTTGTTTGCCATATCCATGAGAGCACAACCCAAAATCTCCTTCAACAAGCATATAAAACTATGGGAAGGGAGGGTACCATTAGGGATTGCAGGAACCACAAGGGTCATGAGACCTTCAGGTGCAACTTCAAGAGCCCTAGCTTCCAAAAAGGAAAGCATATCCTTAGCAAATTGAGTTGAATAAGCTTCAACAACATTTTCTGGTGCATTTGAGTAATGGATCCTGCCTTTGTTCCATGCAGGAGAGTTTTTTTCTCCAAGGCCTTTGGGGACACTAGATAGCCAATGAATTGTATAAGTAGAGCACACAAAATGGAGCGAACCCTTGGGGAACAATCGACCATGAAAGGAACCTGGTGAGCCTACTGCAAAGTACCGCCTATCAGATGGTAGAGTAGCAAAAAGGGTGTTGAAGTCGTTGGATGCCTGGTCATTGAAGAAGACAACGAATTCCGGGGGACTAGACTTGCTAGTGAGAGAGTTGTACTTGTGTTCGACGGCTTCTATGATGTTTTGGACTGCAACGAAGGTGTTTGGTCCTACTGAACAACCCAAGTCTGCAATGCAAAATGGGGTTGTAGAGATGACTAGTTTGGCATCGAGGTTTGTTGCTATGGCCTCATTCACCATTTCCTTGGAGACGTCCAAAGCTGCTCTCTACATAACCATAAATCAAAGTTTTGTTAACAAATTATTGTACAAGATTTTGCTGAAAAGATGATAACCTGTAAATTTTATTTAAAAAAAAAAAAAACCTGATAAGAGGAGTTCTTTGCATAGCTATAAGGGCCATTTCCTCCAATCATGCATATTGATTCACAAATGTTCTTCTCAACTTCCATGATGTTTGGTACACTGCAAAAACTGCAAAACTAGTGTTCCCCTTTATAGGAAAAGTAGGGTGAGCTACACGCGCCTTGCACATGTTTCTGTATACTGAAAACTGCCTAATTGCGCAAAAATAATCGATTTATACCATAAAAAGGAAAGGGTGAAAAACCTACAAATTAAAATGCATTTTATAGCTGGTGCTATAACAATAATTATGTAGTAAAAGATATATTCTGCGGGTGATGGAGATGCTACACAAGTTGCCATGTGCTATATGTTTGGGTGAGGATGAGAACATGTACGAATTATATTGATGTTCAAGTGTTTGTACTGTAGTCATCGACATTTTCTAGTCTGAGTATCCTACCTTAAAAGCAAACCTTAATTTAGTACACCCAGGCCTAATGCGAAAGCAAGAACATGCCATGGATGAAGAATGTAAACTTAACTCAAGAATTAGTGAGACCAGAAAGGAAAATGGAAGCATTCTTACCTAAATTCCTCTTTAGATTATGTGATTCTTCATCTAACATGGTTAACGAGATTCTTACATAAACTTCGGATAAAATCAAATTTGGACCTATGATCATAAATAGGAAATTGTTCTTCAAGACAGACTATATATAGATGAAGACTATTCATGCAAACAACTGATTACTTTTTTTTGTTGTCAATAAAAAGTTTGCAACATATTGCCTAATAAACCTTGATTTGCTACTATAACCTAACTTCGAACCAAGAGCATAACCATAATCTAGATATGTATGAGAAGGTTAAAGATCAAATCATTCACTTATGGAAGGCAATGTTGATTCAAATCAGAATTATTAATGATGATTCAAATCAGACGTATTACGGAAGCAAGGATAATTAAATCGTGGACGCCTTGCTATATAAAACCCATCATAAAAGAACGGATCAAATGATATTTTCTTTCCGTTTTTGTATATATTTTCTTATCCAACAAAGACAACAATGCCAAAAATTACATGTGTGATTTTTGTCAAGAATCAGGGAGGCCAGAAATCCAAATTGATCTCTAATGGATAAATTTTAGATTATCATTTTCTTTTACTTCAAAATTTATGTTTTTGTTTCGCTGTTAGGTGTTTTTTTTTCTTCGCCAAATGTTAACAGCGGCTTCTCTTTTGTTTTATTTAGTTTATTGATTTATTGTGTTTTGAACTTTTTACTGTTTCATTGATGAACTTGTTCTTTAAAGATAAAGTGCAAGTAGGTTTTAAAACCCTTTTAACTAAGCAATGACTGTGTACTTGTAGTAATGAAAAAATATGGATATCAAAACACAAAATATCTGCATTTTCTCTTATACTTTGCAATTATTTAGCTAAAAGTGCAAAGCTTAGATGATGATAGTACAATGACCAAACTTTGTTGAAATGGTACCAGAATTTATTGAGTTAGATGGAACCAAATTACAACCACAAATATACCAATCTCCAAAGAATGAGAGCCCACATGACAAAACTTTCCTTGCCTGGTTTTAGTACAATATATGTCTATCTTCATATCTGAGGGTGCGAGCAATATCTTCAAGGTTAATCATTTCAGACAAATGTTATATATATATATATATAGTCTTTTATTTTTCTGATGAACTTGGCGCCCCAAAGGTTAATCAGATCAATCATTATAATTCTTTTATTTATATATATATATATATATATATATCCAATGGCCGCGCCAAGCTGCCAGGAGATGGAGTGGGGTGGGAAAGATGGATGCGCTTCATCTGATTTTTTTTAGGGTTTTTGGACGTTAAAAGAGGAGTAAGGAGATGAATTTTTTTTTTAAGACACGTGAAATATATATATACATATATATATATATATATATATATATATATATATATATATATATATATAAATCCTTGAATAAGAAACTCATCAAATATAATGTACTTAGCAATTCACAAATCACAAATCACAAATCACAACTATAACATATTGGCATAAAAAAGTAACAAAGAACAATATGAAAAACACTTGTTGCTTAACCATATTCCATGTATGTGGTTTCAACTTCAGAATAAAATCGGCGATTGATGATTTTTAGAGCAAATTACCTTGATGTTTACTCATTAAGTCTATAGTTTAAGTTAATAACTATTGTTAATACCATCAATCACTCGATGTATGATAGATCTGCCTTATCTAACATGTTAATAATTTATATGTAATTTTCTGTTATAATTCTATCAATCATTCTATTTTTCTGGTTTTTTGCTTTTGTATACTACTGCTACTTTATGAATGATTGCTGACAATATGCTTCACTTTCAGGAGGCTCCTTTAGGTTGGAATCCATAACGCGTGTTGATGAGTTTGCCAACAAACGATCAATGACATTTGTGACTAACTCTCTCCAGTGATTTATGATTTATTTCAGTGGAGTTTGTCAACAAGAAAACGAAACGATTGAAGTACTCCATATGGTCCTCCATTTGGTCCCCCAATCAATCACACTACACTATGCCAGTGTCAACCGCAATATAGGAAAAAAATGCCTAATTCAGGTAATGTGTATCTCGTTTTTTTTTTTTTTTTTTTTGTCTTTTTCAAAAATAGCTTAAACTGAACTTGAAGACTTCAGGTTCTTAAAAGTTATCTCTTATCTGTAAGCATCAATTACCACACTTGATTACTTATCAATTATGCATGTGTTGCTTGTGTTTTAGCCTTTAGGCAAATATTTAGTAAACCCAAAGAACATCCAACTCTAGGAAACTGATCAAAGCTTTTAGTGACATACAATCAAGGATTGTGATTTCGTTTTTTGAGTTAATTTCGATCTTCTGATTTTAAGAAATATTTTTGTGTGTAAAGAAAAAAATTCGAAGATACAAGAAATATATATATATATATATATATATGAATTTTGAGAGTATTTAAAATATATGAAAAAAATAAGAAGTAATTAAATAAATCTATTAGACAAATTAAATGAAGCTTAAATATCAAGAAATAAAAAATTTTGAAATCAATATATAATTTGAAAATTAGGGAGTGGTTTCGAAGATCTATATATAAGTATATAAATGATAATTAGAAAATCAAATGGTGATTTCAAAAATCAATAAATAATTAGAAGAAATGATAATTAGAAGTAGAAAAAAGCTCTCAAAGTTTACAAAAAAACTTCGAAATTTTTTGAAAATAATTCTCTAAAAAAATGTAATTTTTGACACTTGGTTTTTGTTTTCTTTTTTTTACGAAAAAAATCTCAAATTTTACAAAAAAAAAAAATCCTTGAAAATACTCTAGAAAAAAATAATTATTTCTTTTGCCCTTTTTCTTTTCGTAATTTTAAAAAAACAAAATTTTCGATGAAATTTCGATTTCGCAAAATCTTATTCCTTGCATACAGTCCTAGTACAAGATTTGTTGTTACATTGAGATGAATGAATCTATATGTTTGCAAAATGGATTTATGCATCGATAGATTATTGATTGGGAGCCAAAGGTGTGATGGCTCAGTGGTTGAGCAATGGCAGATGATATCTCTAAGTCACAGAGTCGATCCCAGCTGGACCAGGGTTAAAGGATTAAAAATTAAAAAAAAATCATTGATCGGGATTGAGGTGGTCATATAGAAAGGGACTATGCATTATTCATTGGTCATATATGGAATTCCATTTATAGTGATCTTATCTTTAGCTTTGGTTGAGGGACAAATGGATTGAAATGACTTCACTTTAAAACGCACCCAAAAATAGAAACTGACTTCACTTTAAAACGCACCCAAAATAGAAAACAATATTTTTAATAATTGAAATTATCAATGATTGATAATGTCATCCAGCGGGAATTAAGTGCACCGGGATTTTGCCCGATTTTGGTGCCTGGTGTTACCAAGCACCGTTAATATGCCTCGAGATAGGCATATGTTTCTATCTCGAGGAACATCAACGGTGTCTGGTAGCACCAGACACCAAAACTGAACAAGAGATCCCGGTGCACTGTAGTATTACTCGTCATCTAGATAATGGGATCATAATACCACTTTTTCCACACAACTTAGAAATTGAACTAATTCTAAACTTTTGAACAATTTGACTGTGTATTCTTCTTACACCTGAAAGCGTAAATCACAATTTATCGACATATTTCCTATTGAGCCATTCTTATTAGCGAGGAAACGGGCAAGGGAGGTGGTTGCAACCCTTCACCCTCTCGAGATGCGTGATGACACACATCTCAAGCGGATGGAGGGTTGCACCGTCCTCCCTCGCCCGTTTCCTTGACATTAAGAAAAATTGTTCCCTATTATAAGTGATAAAAGTGTTATATTCTTTTTTTTTTTTGACGATTTTCTCTTCATTTCATAAGAGCATCCATAGTAGTCACGGGATTCATTATAAAGTCATCAAATAATGCATACAAAGCCTCTGACTACTGGGTGCGGCTTTTTTGTAGAAAAAAAGGCATTGGTAGGGCAATTTATCATGTGCCTGCAGTCCTGATATTTTCGCTGCCCAAATCAAACTAAAAATAAATAAAATTGCCACCAAGTAGTATACGATATAACTTCTTTTTTTTGTTTTAGTTTACCAAATTGATTGCTTGTACTCTGGGCCGACTATAGTCGTGAGAAATGTCAGTTGACGTGATCATTGTTCACCAATGGAGCACTATAATTTTGTTTTTTTGCCCACCACAAAGATTTTTCTTGAAGATATGAAAGGAAATAGGGTACAAGGGAATCATTCCTACACCAAGAAATGTCAAGACACCATGAAGTTGTCAAAGAATTAGGGGTGGGCAATGTCGGTTCGGTTCGGTTTTGAGCCACAAACCGATTTCGAATCGATTTAATTCGGTTTGTCCAAAACCCAAACCGAAACCGAATTTTGTATTTGTAAACCGATGAATTCGGTTGAACCAAATTTCGGATCGGTTCGGTTGGACCGAAATTTCAGGCTCAAGCATTTGAAAGACTTTCATTAAAACATGTCCAATTTTTTATAGACTCAATTTTTAGCCCAAAATTGAAAACTTTGAGAGAATGAGGTGATTTAGTGCAACACGGTGTATTGCAATGCATTTGTTGCACTAATCAAGTATTGACACCTAATTTTTATTTAGTTATTTATATATATTTAATTAATCGGTCGGTTCGGTTATAAATCGGTCGATTCAAAACCACAAACCGATTTTGAACCGTTTATAATCGGTTCGGTTCGGTTTAAATTATTTTCTCTCTACTCATATTTCGGTTCGGTCGGTTAACCGAATTTAAATCGGTTTTTTGCCCACCCCTACAAAGAACATGTCTCTAAAAAAATTACAGGTTAAACGTATTCGCCACAATAATTTCCTAATCTCGATAAAAATAGAATGTTCCGATCTGTTGAACTCTTAAAAAACCCTCATATTTTTTTATTTTCATACAAATTACATAAATACATGAGAAACCCTATGCCATAATCACTCTGATCACTGAAACACTATAATCACTAAAGGACTTCAGTGAACATGTTGGTCTGACGCCAGCGTTTTCTGAATGTGGTTTTACCTGCAACTGGTATTTTCAACAAAAATGTCAAGAAAAATTCTAAATGTCGAGGGATTGAGCGAGGAAATGAGCGAGGGAAATGAGGTGGCGAGGTGTAAGCCACTCATTTTCCTCGAAATGCGTGTGTTGACTTTTTTCACACGCATCTCGAGGAAAATGAGTGGCTTACACCTCGCCACCTCATTTCCCTCGCTCATTTCCTCGCTCAATCCCTCGACATTTAGAATCGCTCAAATGTCAATAATTAGAGAATGCAATCAAAACCACAACTATCATGGATGCTCTAAATTCTAACTTCTCTATTTCTTCGATCCCATCAGTCACTTTTGGAAACGAAGAAGCTGGTTATGGGGAGCAATCAAAACTCTGTTCGAAACGTGGAATGTCTCCTCTACTGTCAAAGAGTCCTATAAAATGAACAAAACAAACATATTGAAATAAACAGTCAGATGGTTCACACACATTTTGATGAATTGCTAGGTTTTTATTGAATGTTGAGAAGGTTAAGCTCATTTTCTGTTACAAAAACGTGATAAACAATTGCTAGGTTTTTTTTTATTTTTTATTTTTTTTATTATTTCTGATGAGACCATGTATCACAGATGTAGATGTTGATAGAATATATGCAAATCCAAACCATGGTCCCAAAAGGATCTAAACCCAAACCATTGTCAAGTTCGTAAGTTAGGTGCCCAAGCTTAAATCACACCAGCACATGTGGCATGGATTTTAAAGCTTGACTCAGGACAATAAAATTTGAACACGGATCATTGAGCTACCACAGGCTCGAGACCCTTTCACACAAATCAGTTATTCACCCAATCAAGCATTGGGTCTTAAACAGAACCATGTGGAGAGAACACTCACTACTTAAAGTGAGAAAAATGAAGAAAAAATGTACGCATACTGTTAGAGAATAGAAGTCTACCTATGTTACAACATAGGAAAGTGTCACAGAATAGAAGTCTACCTATGTTAGAATATAATGGGTTAGGAAGACTTTCCTATTGTATTTTGGTTTCCTAAGTTTGGTTAGATTTCCTATTATATTTTGGTTTCCTAAGTTTGCTAGGTTTCCTATTTCTATTAGGTTATGTCAAAGTTAGCTCTATATAAGCTTGTATTCTATTCAATGAAAAGGAAGAGAACAATTTTTTCAATACAATTCTTTTACATGGTATCAGAGCAACTTTCTTTGGTGACCTAAGACTCTGGGGATTCAAGCTCTTCCCCGCCTCTGATGACTATGCAAGAGGCGGGGGAGGGATGACAGCCGGAGAAACATCCTCGACAACAAAGTTCAACTAAATTGAAGGGAAATTGCACTCTACAGCAACTTCATGCATATCAGCAACACGCCGCCAACCTGCAATTCAATCAAGGAAGGATGGCCAACAATACCAAAATATGTCTTGTCTCGAATTGAGCTATACCACTCAAATTGAGCAATACCAAAATCTATGTTGTCTCGAATTGAGCTCTACCACTCAAATTGAGCAATACCAAAATCTATATTGTGTTGTCTCGAATTGAGCTCTACCACTCAAAAATTGAGCAATACCAAAATCTATGTTGTGTTGTCTCGAATTGAGCTCTACCACTCAAATTGAGCAATACCAAAATCTATGTTGTCTCGAATTGAGCTCTACCACTCAAATTGAGCAATACCAAAATCGTCTCGAATTGAGCTCTACCACTCAAATTGAGCAATACCAAAATCTATGTTGTGTTGTCTCGAATTGAGCTCTACCACTCAAATTGAGCAATACCAAAATCTATGTCTCGAATTGAGCAATACCACTCAAATTGAGCAATACCAAAATCTATGTTGTCTCGACTTGAGCAATACCAAAATCTATGTTGTCTCGACTTGAGCAATACCACTCAAATTGAGCAATACCAGGACTCGTCCAGACTCGACGATAACGATTTCATCACCAAATAGGTCTTCAAAGTTTTCTCCAAGCTGCACATTTCGTCTGCATCTACATGTCCAGCTTGCGGGGGGGTGTTAGAGAATAGAAGTCTACCTATGTTACAACATAGGAAAGTGTCACAGAATAGAAGTCTACCTATGTTAGAATAGAATGGGTTAGGAAGACTTTCCTATTGTATTTTGGTTTTCTAAGTTTGGTTAGATTTCCTATTATATTTTGGTTTCCTAAGTTTGCTAGGTTTCCTATTTCTATTAGGTTATGTCAAAGTTAGCTCTATATAAGCTTGTATTCTATTCAATGAAAAAAAAGAAAAACAATATTTCAATACAATTCTTTACACATACGCAATGTTAATTTCATCTAGTCTTTATTCTTCCTTGCAACGAACCTCACCTAACTTAAACACCAAAATGCCTTTAGCTACCACAATAATGGTCCCGACTCACCGTAGTTCATTTTATAGGTTCGAAATCAACAAAAAGGAATTTGAACTCTATTTGGAATTTATCAAAGTTTCAATCAATTTGCTCAACCTGACAATATCCGAACATCCAGAGACAAGGAAATCTAAAAAGTTGAGTTAATATTGGCGAGTAGTGATACACAGATAAGGACTAGTGTTAGTGGAAACCGTTAAGTCAACCCCAACAAATTACTGTGTGGTGTCCACACAACACATGAACTTCAATACTCTTCTCTTGCTTGTGCTTGTGCTTTTCAATGCATTTTTCGGCTTTGTGGCCTTGTGGGGGACCAGTCTGTCCATTTGATAACTTAATGAGTTATTCTAAATGGCGAGGAAATGAGCGAGGGAAGGGAGGTGGCGGGATGGGGACTGTTCGCTTCTTTCGAGATGTGCACGCAAAAAAAGATGACATACATCTCGAAAGAGGTGAACGGTTCCCACCTCGCCACCTCCTTCCCCTCGCTCATTTCCTCGCCCACTTCCTCGACATTTAGAATTTTTGTAACTTAATACAGATTCCAATAATACATGACATAATCGTTTTATGTGATTCTCTCTTCCATATGGTTCACATTCAAACACGTACTTAATCCACTCCGTTAATGCGCATAATTGAAAAATAACCTAACCATTATGTTGGTTATGGAGTTGGTTAAAGTTTCTAATGGCTAAACTATCAATTATCGTAAACTATTTGGTAAAAAAAAATTGATTGTATGAGTAATTTGTATTATCTTGGGGGGCTGATGGTAGACTTTTGTGTACACCACCAAATGACATCATTTAGAAGAAATTTTTTTTATCAACAATTGATGAGAGCTCAAATAGTTACTCACTCAGAGCTATACATGTGGACAAACTCTAATATAGTAAGGCCTAGGCGCAATCTTATCCAGAGTCAATCAAATCATTGTTTAGCACGTAAGTTAGATGTTCAAGTTCAGATCATGCGAGCTCAACGTGGTACAAATATTGGAGCTTAGCTCAGGACAATAAGGTCAGAACGCAGATCTCTGAGCTATCAAAAGCCCAAGATTTATCTTGCACAATTATTGATCTAATCAAGTATTGGGATCCAAACAGAGCTAAGTGCCGAATGCAACTCAGTCATGAACGGATAAGATCCTCGGCAAGTTCTTCTTCCTCCATCTCGCCTCGATGAAAGAGTCAATGAAATAGTGAAATATTCACTATACCCTGATTCTAAAGAGTCAGGCCGACATCTCCAGGCTCGCGCCAAGCCGACTCATCACCATCCACCATAGAATGGACCCATATTTAGATTTCTAGGATGATGGATGGTGATGGGCCGACTTGGCTCTCTAGCAAGGCTCATTCACTATATAATTATAAGGTGAATAAATGGATGAGAAATGTAAAAATGCATGCATCTTCAATCTAATTTACAGTCTACATCCATCCTTACTCAGTCACCTGACTTTAGCATCGGAGTGACTTCCCGCCATCACAATGGTGATCATTGGCTCACCAAAAGGAAAACATTTGGATGCATCAAATATCATTTGGATATTTATAATCACTAGTTCAAACCACAAAATCTCAACGTTGCTAATTAGATTGTTAGGTAAATTACTTGAACAATTGGGAGTTGAAATTCTAACCTCTTGAACTGGTTTTTGCTTTAGAGATTTAACAATTTCGATGAGTGGGCGGTTTCTAGCTCAGATGGTACTAGCCCAAAATAAAACAGAAGCCCATGGCTGGGCTGTGTACAATGACGAACAGAATGAGTTCAGCTAATTAAGACAAGAAAAGGAAAGAAGAAAGGTAACGTATACACATTGTTAATTTCATCTATTCTTCTTCGGTGATTCTAAATGGCAAGGAAACGAACGAGGAAATGGGTGAAGGAAGGGGGTATGACCCTCCATCCCCCTCGAGATGCACATCCATATGAATCTCGAAGGGGATGGGGAGTCAAAACCCCCTCCCTTGCCCGTTTCCTCGCTCATTTCCTTGCCGCCTGGAATGACTCATTCTTCATTTTTTTTTTTTGCATCATCGCCTGACTTAATACCTTTGACCACCGCAATGATGGTCCCTGTCTCAGTATTGTTCGTTTTACAGTTGCAAGATTAATATGGAGGGATTTGGACGCATCAAATTGTATTTGGAATTTATCAAAGTTTCAATCAATTTGCTCAACCTGAAAAAATCTAAACATCCAAAGACAGGAAATCTAAAAAGTTGAGTTACTATTGGCAAGTCTACAAATTAATGTGTGGTGTCCACACACAACACATGAACTTCGATGCCTTTTCGGCTTTGTGGCCTTGTCGATCGGGGGGACTAGTCTTTCCATTTGATAACTTAATACGGATTCGAATATTACATGACATAATCGTTTTATGTGATTCTCTCTTCCATATGGTTCACGTTCAAACGCATACTTAATCCACTCCATTAATGCGCATAATTGGAAAATGACCTAACCATTATGTTGGTTAAAGTTTCTTATAGCTAAACTACACATTATCTAAATAATAATAATAATAGTAAATGGACTGTATAAGTAATTTGTATTATCGTGGCGTGGGCGCCTAATGGTAGACTCTTGTGTACACCATCAAATGATATCATTTAGAAAAAAAAAATTATTATCAACAATTGATGTGACCTCAAGCAGTCACCTAGTCACAGTTAGGGGTGGGCATTTAGGACTGAAAACTCAGACCAAATCGACAACTGGATCAATCGGGTCGGTTCGGATCGGTTTTAATTAGTTAAAAAAATTTCGGTTGTAAAAGCCCGGCTCGGCCCGAAGTTTCTGGTCTGGGCCTCGATTTCCATTTCTGAAGTCCGTCGAGTAACCGGCCCGGCCCGACCCGACCCGACCCGACTCCTCGACTCCCTATAAACAAACTATAAATTAGATAATGAGAAATTCTAATTAGACAAGCCCATAATTAGATATTGTATCAAGGGACAGAGAGCAGGGAGATAACATTTCTTCATGTATTTCAAACTCCTCAATTGGACATTCTAATTGGACATTCTTCTAATCTTCTTTTCCATTCTTCGAACCAAGGGACAGAGAGCAGGGAGAGAGTAGGGCGAGAGCAGGGAGAGAGCAGACGAGAGCTTGGAGACGAGAGGGACAGAGATGGAGCGAGGAGACCATTATGCAAATTTTGTTAAAGACGAGAGGGAGTGAGGGACAGAGATGGTGTTCGGATCTCAGATGTTCGATGTTTTATGCTGATGCTGATGGTGTTCGGATCTGAGATGTTTGGTGTTCGATGTTCGGATCTCGGATGTTTGGTGTTCGATGTTGATGCTGATGGTGTTCGAATCTCAGATGTTCGATGTTGATCGGTGTTCGGATTTCAGATGTTTGGTGTTTGGAAGCTGATGCTGATGGTTTGATTCGGTAGTATATATGTTGATGCAGGGCGAGATGCTGATGGCGAGAGGGGAGAAAAAACATTTTTTCTTGTCTGATGGAGAGGGAGGAGAAGGGAGAGAAAAAAAATAAAAAAAATATCTGGTTGATTGGACCGAGACCGGCCCGACCCGAACCGAGAATTTGGTTAACCGAAATCCGGTTAACCGACCTTATTCGGTCCGGTCTCGATTTTCAAATTCCAGTTTTAAAAAATTCGGTCCGGGCTTCGGTTTTAGATTTTCGGGCCGGTTACCCGGACTTGCCCAGCCCTAGTCATAGCTATACATTTGACATAAACAAATCCTGATACAGTAAGGGTTATCAGACTCGGCCAAATCACTGTTTAGGTCGTATGTCAGATGTCCAAGCTCAAATCATGTGAGTCCAACATGGTGCAAATCTTGGAGCTTGGCCTAATACAATAAGGTATGAATACAAATCTTTGGGTTGTCACAAGCCCAAGATCTATCTTGTATAGTTCTTGATCCAATCAATATTAAGTTCGAAACAGAGTTAAGTGCCGAATGTAATTCAGTCATAGACGGATAAGATTCTCAGCGAGATCCCCTCCCTTCATCACGCCTAGACGATAGAGTCAATGATCAATAATTCTAGCCAGCCTTGTTTGCTAGTTTTTTTTACACTTCTACCCCTTCTATAGATAGTGTTTGTGGTTGTGTTTTAAAGAAAATGGATAAAAAGTGTAAAAATACCAAAAAAAAGACTAGTAAACATGACTGGCTAGACTTACTCGTCAATGATGGAGTGAAATATTCATTACATAAGATGAACAAATTGATGAGAAAGGTACACACTATCAATCTAATTTACACTCAATATTCATCTTTACTCAGTCACCTAACTTTAATATCGGAGTGCCTTCAGTTCGACCCCACAACGATGGTCCTTGGCTCACCGTTGTTCATCTGTGCATGTCAGGAATCGATCGGGACAGATTTGGACACATCAACAATATCTCAATTCTTCCAATATCTCTGTTATTGTAGAAGGTTATACGCAACCTTAAAAGTTACTCGTGTAGCTGATTTACATATTACTGAATCACACTGGTTTCTAATGACTAGACCAACTGAATCAGAGTTTTAACATCAATATCATTTGGATGTTTATAATATCTTTTCCAATTAATTATTTAAAATTTGTAATGCACGAGGTTGATAGTATTGTCAAAATAAATTAAAAACTGATATTATCAACGTCTATAACATAAAGGTTGACATTTATTAATTATGGCTAGTTATTAGGGTGTTTCTCGGATGGATCGGATTGCAAACTGGTGTTTTGTTTACCATTTAAAAAAACATTTGGAGCTAAAATTCATTTCTAATTTCCATTAAAAATTTTGGAATTTCATTTTTTTGGAAATTTGAGGTTTTTTGGGGAATTTTTTTTGCAATTGAATTGATTGAAAATGCGGTTAGACTCAATTAAATTTTCAGAACTTCACTTTTTGGAACAAATAAACAATTTTGAATCGGAATACTTCGAAATTTTCGGATCATAATCGAATATCTCATATAGATTTCGACTCCGTCCCAAAAAATTTCTAAATTGTCAGAAATTGGAAATTTCGTATTCAAAGAATTCAGAATCATATTTTTTTTAGAAAATTTTCAGTTCATAATTAATCGGTACCGAATTTTTCCATCCAATTTGCAGCCCTACTTTTTCTTTTTCTTTTTTCGGTCAAACACAAAGATGTTTATTAAAGATAGGAAAGGAAACAAAATACAAATGGAATTATTCTTATATCAAAGAATGCCAAGACACCATGAAGGTATTAAAAACCAAATTCCTAAACAAATTACAAGCCGACCATCCTCCACAACAATTCCCTAATCTCGATAAAGACAGAGTTCTCTGATCTGTTGAGCCCTTAAAAAACCCTCATATTTATCTCTTTCACCGCCCGCCAAAAAAGATTAGCTAGGGACCACCAACTTAACCGATCTAAAATGGAACCATGAAACATCAAACTCAATCCAAATTATGGCAGTAACTTGCAGCCCTACTAGCTACTTATGTTTCCAAAAGATCTTATATTGGTAAAAAAATTCATCAACTATTCTTTATACATGATTTCCTATTCAAAAATAATTATGAAATTATTTTTTTTCTCATTCATTTTCCAATCTCATCTACCTGTTAATTATCCCTAGTTCCTTACCATTATGTTTTTGTGAATCCGGTTCAAGTATGTCTATTTGATTAATATGTATTTTTGTTTAAAACAATTTATTTTCAATCAATTATTGTAGTTGTTGATTATAGTATTTTGAAAAAGGTTTTTGTGACTCGAAGTGTCGAGTAAGGTGTTCGAAGGCAAGTTTAGCCGATAGATGCTTGAAGTACTATGGGATTTGCTGCGAAAAGTGTCAATGTGTTCCTTCTGGTACCTATGGCAACAAGGATGAGTGGCCTTGTTATAGAGACATGAGGAAATCCAAGGGAGGATCCAAGTGTCCTTGAAGTTCAATTGTTGAAAAAAAAAACAATTGCTCCCTAATCTATATATTGTTACTAAACATAGTTTTCAGTTAAGATGTTTGATTAACACAAAGTTGCATTAATGAATAGAGGAAGTTTTTTTTTTTTTTTGTTGATAATGCATATAGCCAATATTATAGCAACTAAATTCGATTTTCACAAAGTTTGTCTGACAATAGATGCCAAATGATGTGCCTCCTGATTAAGAGTCCTAGGAATAAATTTACAAGACCAACTAGAAAGACTTGAAAGAAGTGACTGAATACTACAAACTATAGGTTGCTACATCCACCGCTAGTCTGTTTCTTGGTCTTCCATTTTTTATTGCAAAAGAGAATGCAAGTTCCCGAAATCTCCTAGAAGCAAACTTGTTGTCCATTGTCTTGCCGGGATGAGTAACAGAGCGGCTTCAGTAGCAAAACATTCAGTCATTGTACTGTTTGTAACTCGGCCAGGGATCGTGTCAGCCAATCTAGCATGCACCCTCAGAAAAACATCAACCGCAACAACACCAAAAGCTCCCTACTATGAAGATGCAAAGAAACATACATAATCTCAGGGGAAATAATGGAGGTTGTGGGTGTGGATGTGGTGTTAAGTCTATGGTTTCTGCTCGCCCTAAGTTGTTCATGAATGGTATGCAATCTAGAAAATTTTTCTACAGATAGTGGTTCAGAGGAAGGGTCGGTGATGAGGGCAAGACTGGTGGTATGAATAGGATTAGCGCATGTTGTTGTTTCAAGGACCTAGTGTAAGGATGAGGTTTGGTCATTTTTATTCCAAGTCGATGAGTTAATGAACCATTGTTTGTGCCATGCTAGCCATGTGCGGTTTGCAATTTGGAGAAAGTTCTGGATTGAGAACTTTTGTTTTCGAAAGATAATCTCATTTCGAGTATGCCAGATAGAAAAAAATCATTGTGACAAATTGAGATAGCATCTCTTATCTGACGAGGGGGTGAGCCCCCACGGTTTTCCAAAAGAAATTAAGTATATGACAGACCGATTGGTCGGGGAGGTTTGTATTTTCCCAACTAATGGGTAATGGGGAAAGAAACCAAAGTTTTTGTATTACATGACACAGAAAACATAAATGACAAATGTTCTCTTGGTGCTCATGGCCAAAAACGCAGCAATTATCCACAGGAACATGAATTCGAGTCAACTTGGATAGAGTAAGCAACAAGTCACGGGAAACCTTCCATAACAGCATAATGGCATTAGCCGGGACTTTGATCCGTCATAGCTCTCTTGATATTTTAGGAAGGAGCTGGTTGTTATGGGATTCAGAGGTGGATGTTTCCAGATTTGAAAGAATGAATGCCTTGGTAACACTTCTCACAGATGAAAGTCCACGTTTGTCGAAGTTCCAGATCAAGTTTTCTAGAGAGGTAAAGGGTCGGATAACAATATCCATGATATCTTTTGCCACAGGTTGTGGAAATAAGGATGTGATGAGATTATTGTTTCAACGGGGTCGCTGATTGGAATCCCAAATTTAGAGGTCTTGGATAGATGAAATGGAATCTATTTGGGTCGGTAGAAGTTCATAATCAGCTAATAGAAGTCCTAGTTTTACCCAACAATCTCTCCATAAATCAATGTCATTTCCTGACTGAACTTGCCAAATGAAGTGACATTTTATTTTTGTGAGGGCTGCAAGACTGCCTCTCCAAGCAAAGGAGGCGATGTTCGCGGATTTAGAAAGTTGAAAAATGTTTTTATTGCGAAAGTAGATTGCTTTAAGCTGCGCAATACAGGGGTTGAGTAGATTTACCATGGTTTGCCAAACATGTTTGGTTTTGAGAGCTAAATTCTTGAGTTTGGTTGAGGGAATATCGAGTCCTCCCAAATGGCGTGAAATTGTGATTTGTTCCCAGGTGCACAAATATTTTGCTTTCCCCTCTTTCGTACCATTCCACAAGAAATTACGAGCTAGATTGTCAATCTGAGTTGTGACAGAAGATGGTAAAAGAAAATTTTGCATATTGTAAACTGGGATAAAATTGATAACCGATTTAATCATGATTGTCCTTCCCGCTTCAGACAATACCTTAGCTTTCCAATAACAGAGTTTGTTATTGATTTATTGATTTTTTCCATCAGGAATTGAAAGTCTAAGGCTTTCTTTTTGGAAAGAAGAAGGGGGGAACCTAGGTATTTGTCCTTCGAGCTATAAAGCTTCGAACCAAGGATTCTGTTAATCATTCTGGTGTATTGGGGTGGGCATTAGAGCTATAAAAACTGACGATTTATCGTAATTTACTGTTTGTCCTGAGGCGTCACAGTAATTCGTCAGAATATCCTTTACAAAATGAGCATCTGCAAGTGAAGCTCTATAGAAAAATAATATGTTATCTGCATAGACAGGAAAGTGTCGCCGCAGTTGGATGCCTATAATATTCCCATTTGATTTAGCTTGAGTCAATAGACATGAAAGTGCTTTTGCGACAATGATGAAAAGATACGGAGACAGAGGGTCTCCTTGGCGAATACCTCTCATAGGTTTGATAGGATAAAGGGGGACCCATTAAGCATTATCTTAGAGAGGTAGTCGATATGCATTATTCAATAAGTTTGATCCAGTTATCTGCAAAATCCAATTTTTTGAGTATTTGAAGGAGAAATGGCCATTCAACACGGTTGTAGGCATTGGACATATCAATTTTGATTGTCATCCATCATTGCTTCTTTTTGCGCAATGCTTCATTTGGAAGAAAACTTCATGTGCAAGATTAACATTATCTGAGATAGATTGGCCTTTAAGAAAAGCTCATTGATTCGGGGAGATGATATTGTCAAACAGAGGCTTCAGTTGATTTGCCAAGATCTTTGAATAATCTTATAAATTACATTGCAGAGACCAATGGGACAAAATTTGTTAGGAGTTGATGGGTTTGATACTTTAGGGATTAAGGCTAAGAATGTTTCATTGAGCTTGGGATTTAAGGACCGGGATTGGAAGAAGTTTGTGACTACTTCCAACACATCCTTCTGGACAATGTCTCAATAGTGTTGAAAAAAAAGGCATGAAAACCATCCGATTTCGATGCTTTGTGGTTGCCCATGGCAAAGACTGAAGATCGGATTTTTTCTTCATCAAGAATCTTAAGAAGTGTTTCATTATCGGTATCCGAGATAACCAAAGTGAAAAGAGATAGGATATCTTGATTGGAGTTAGGATATGTTGATTGGAAAATCTCACTAAAATACCCATTAAGAATCTGGCCAATTGAAAATTGGGAGGAGTGCCAATTGTTGGTTGAGTCTCTAAGCCAAAGAATTTGGTTTATTTTATGGCGAAGCAGGGAGGAAAGATGGAAGAAGAAAGTATTTTTATTGTCATATTGGAGCCAAGATTCCCCCGATTTGTTTATCCAAAAAAGTTAATGTCTGTAGAAGAGCTCAGAGAGACGATCCTCCAAGACAGAGATGGCAGAGGCATTATTGGAAGAATGAAGAACATTTTGGAGATTGTCCAAATCAGTAAGTGTATCAATGATATTTTGATCAATGTTCTGGAATATATCTTTGTTCCACCTAGACAACTTATAGCTAAGCTTTTTGTTTAGCATTGAAGTTATTAGCCGAGTGGGTAAGGTGAATGGAGTCCCAAGAAGATTGAACCAGGGGTCGACAGTGGGGATCTCTGGTCTACATGTGGAAAAATCGAAAAGGCTTGGGGCCAAAATTGATAGTAGAAACTAGTTGTAGGGAAATAGCTCTATGCTATGAAGAGAAAGTATGAATAAACCTAGCTAGAGCTGAGGGAAAGGATGTCATCCATTCCGTAGAGACCAAGATCCTATCAAGTTTGGATTTGATGCCATGAATGTCATGTATTTTATTATTCCATGTAAACCTGGATCTAGGGCTGTTAATCGGTTCATACGGTTCATAATTATGCTAAAATCAAAATCGAACCGAGTTTAGGTTCAGTTTTTTTTTTGGTTCGGTTTTCCAATTTTCAAATATAAAAACCAAAACCAAAACCAAACTGTGCGATTCAGTTCGGTTCGGTTTGATTTTTATTTGGTTTTTTATAATAAGTTGTTCACTTTGTTTTCAATTGTTCATGATTTCATTGTGGGATTAAAAAAATTAGATGAAAATTAAAAAAATATAATGAGTAAAATAAAGAGGTATGCTATGGGAAAAAGAAATAAAAATGAGAGTAAAAAAATGGTGGTTAGGAATGAGAGTAAAAGAAAGAGAATAAAAAATGAGAAAGAGAAATGGTGGTTGGGAATTGATTTAGAAAGAGAGAGAGTTAGAATTAAAAAAGAGCAACAATGCTACGAAAACATGTTTTGTAGCCATGTTGAGGTGTATATCCACATCAGCATTTTAACAAAAACGAAATTGGAAAACACTATTAAATTTTCGGTTCTCTTTAACCATAGTAAAATCAGACAAAGTCTCTCTTCAACCCAACCCAAATAACAAAGGCGCTTCTTTCTCTTCTTCTCCGGTCATTCATTCTCAGAGATCTCTTCTTCTATGGCGCGCGGTGGTCGTCTCACCGGATCAGCCGGTAGAGGAGGCCTTGGCAACTTCTTCTCCTACAGGATCTTCGTCTTGGCCATGTTTAGTCTTGTCTTCCTCGCCACTCTCATCGTCCTCTTCACCACCAATACCTCCACTCTCGCCAACTACCACCATATTGCCCTTGTCAGTGCTTACACTGCCTATGCTTGCAAGATCAAGCTCAAAACTCTAAACAACTCAGAGTTTTCGAAGATCTAGTTCGTAATTTCTCTAATCTCACCTCTCGCCCTTCCTATCGAACCGCTATGTTCGACACAAGCTCTATTGGAGAGTGAGGAGATTTGAGACGGTGGTGTGGCGACAGAGAGGGTGGTGTCAAAGGGTATGATTTGTGCGTGATTTGATTAAAGGGGTCTCTAATTTGGTTAAACTTGTGAGAAAATCGGATCTTAAGAGGGTTTGATTGTAGATGTCTTCGAATGGATCTTCATCTCATTGGTGTTACAGATGCAGCGGGGCCAGGGAGATGCAACAGTGAAACATAGAGGGTGAGAGAGGCTGGGTGGCGGTGTGTAGCCTGTGAACGGAGAGGAAGATGTAGGGGGCGGTGGTTGCAGGCTCATGCTTTGATCCTTTTCTTGTCTAAATACCTTTGTGCTACTATTATTCAATGTTTCAAATGTTTCCAATGGCCTTCATTTTTCAAGCAATGATGCTAGGAAACCATGTTGATGATGACGTTGTTGTGTTGAAAGATGATTTTACAAAGTAAGGGAGGTTTTTGAGAAAGCTTTGGAGAGGCTCTACTTGCCATCAATGGTTTAAGAGCTAAGATGAGCCTTCACCAAACTCTCTAACTTCTTCCTCCTTCTTCTTCTTTGGTTTTTCTCTATTTTTTTCTCTCCTTTTATTACAAACCCGTTTTTCTCCAGCAATTGTTTGGATCCATAGTGTTAATGACGTGGATGTCCACATCAACATGGTTATTAAAAATGTTTACTAAACCTGTTTGCCTAGCCCGACTAAAAAAAAAGAAAGAGAGAAAGAGAAAGATAATTGAATTAAAAATGAGAGGTATGCTCTAGGTAGGTTGCGTTGGAAATTGGAATGGGTGGGAAGAGATAGAGAGAGAATTGAATTAAAAAAAATGGAGAGAAAATGTAGGAATTAAATTAAAAATGAAAGGTATGGCTATGGGTAAGGTGCATTGGAAATTGGAATGGGTGGAAAATGAGAATTAAATTAGAAAAAAAACTCACTTCAATACCGTTTGGTTTTTTCAGGTGTTAAAAAAAACTAAAATCGCAATCGAATCGAATGCATCGATTCGGTTCGATTTTCTACTATTTATTTAGATTTTGCTTTCAGCTCGGTTTGTTTCGATTTGATTTGATCAATCAATAAGGATGTGTGAGTTCATAAAATGTCTAAGATGTTTCACATTATGAGCTGAAACTTTTCTGCCACCCTTTTTATCATCCTGAGAAGCTATAACATTGAGATTGCCTATGACCATAATAGGAAACTGTAGCAAGGAATATATTTTGGAGAGAGAGTCCCAGAAAGGCGAGCGAAAAGAATGGTTCGGTTCACCGTACACAAAAATAATAGCCCAAGTGTCAAGAGAATAAAAGTCATTCACAGTACAATAAAATAAATATTCACAACAAAAAATAATATTTAAATGCATACCTTCTTTCCAAAACAAAACAATACCACCTGAAAGAACGCTAGTTGGCACTAAAGCTCCATATTTGTAGCATAGTCTCCTGCGTATGCGTTCTATCGTAGATGAAGATGTTTTTGTTTCAAATATGAATATAATATCGGGATTGGACTGTATAGAGAGGACCTTCAAATATCTGAATGCGCAAGGAGATCCGAGGCCCTTGCTTTCCAACTGAGTATCATGGCATATTGGGCGACCCTATGATGGCGATCGCCTGATCCTAGCCGGTGGTGCCCAAAGTAGTAAAAGACTGACTAGAAGAATCTGAATGACTGACTTGCGGACTGGCCTCTATGGTATTGTGAATAATTTTTGCGCCCAACAATGTGGGTAGGCCCAAAGGAGGGGGAATGAATAGAGGAAGTTAGTTTGCCATAGGGGTGGGCATTTAGGACCGAACCGACAATCGGACCAATCGGGTCGGTTCGGATCGGTTATAATTAATTTTAAAATTTTCGATTGTAAAAGCCCGGCCCGGCCCGAAGTTTCTGTTTCGAGCCTCGGTTTCCATTTCTGAAGCCCGTCGGTTAAGCGGCCCGGCCCAGTTTAAATAGCTAACTTAAAATAGGTTAGGAAACCCATCGACCGCCTCCTCCCTCTCCCTTTCACAGCGAAGTCCCTCCCTCCCTCACCTCTCCCTTTCACAGCTTCCTTTCCCTCTCACAGCGAAGTCCCTCCGCAAAGCATCGACCGCCGCCTCCCTCTCACGGCGAAGCATCGACCGCTCCTCTCCCTCTCACAGCGAAGCATCCCTCTCACAACGAAGATCGACCGCTCCTCTCCCTCTTACGGCGAAGCATCGACCACCTCTGATCTTGATCAGATCTGATTACGATGAATGAATGGTTTTTTTGTAATTTTTTTAAATTTGTTCTATTGTTTTTTTTTTTGTAATTTTTGTACTGTATTTTTTTATTGTACGATGATCAATAATTTTTTTGTAATTTATTGTACGATGATCAATATTTTTTTTACTGTAGATACTTTTTTTTGCTCTCAGGACCGAAACTGGCCCGTAATTCGGTTAATCGGGACCTCGGTTATCCGGTCAACTCGGTCAGGTTTCGGTTCTCATAAACACGGGCCTGAATTTTTCGGGCTGATTTTCGATTTTTAATTTTTGGGCCGGTTACCCGTACTTGCCCAGCCCTAGTTTGCCATATCAGGGAACTTTCTTTTCTAGATATTGCATATTTGTTTGAAAGTCAATTAGTGTCATATGATTTGTATCTATCTTGGCCCGCATTATCTATGAGTGATTTCTATGGCTAATAGTTTTTAATTAAATTAGTGAGTATATAATACGAATCGACACATTTTTTAAGTTAAGAGTCAAGTCTTTAGTTTTACCAAGTATGGTAATGAATTCTTAATTAATTATCTAATTCTAAACCACCACTGATTGAATTTGGCATGTTGCATGCATTAGTGTGTCAATGATTGAAATTCGATGAACCCTTATCATTGATCTTTAGGTATATGCCATGAGATCGTCCATCGGTCAGGTTTGCAATTAGGGCTTTGGTAGTAGTCTGTGGATGCTCTCAGAGACATCATAGCAACATTTAGAATTAGTTGATCCCATACGTGAATTTGGCTCACTCAATGACTTAATAAGTCGGCTAAGTTAGGTGTGAGAGTGAAATTTGGAGGCGTCAAATTTGAACAAACGATTGAAAGTGAATACATTAAACCATTTAAGAAGCACATGCAGATGCTTTGAATTCCAACACAGGTCACAGGCTGAAGAACCAAAAGGACCTCACCTAATAAATGTCACAATAAATTTTGGATCAGATCAGCCAACCTGATCTATAATTGAGATGGCGAATCAGTTGGGGAACTTGGTGGAATCAATAAAATCGAAGGTGAGATCATTGAAGAAATCAAAGAAACCGTATGTGAAGATGGACAAGAGTTCAAGTGTTAGAGTTGAAATTCGAAGCAGACATGCAAGGAAGATCATTGATAAGACTTTGAAAGTTGCTGATCGTCCAGGAAAGAGAAGTGTTTCTTGATATATGTTTAGAGGTTGTGTCTGCAATTAAGTTTGTTTATCATGTTAGAATCTTCAATCTTTCTTCTTGGATTGGTATTCTTGATGAATTGATGTCATAGCCTCACAGTACGGGAGTTAGATTATGTATTGGCTCCAATTTATAAAGTAATTTTTGTACATTTTGCAAGGGAATAGGGATGTAAAGGACACTGATACAATATTTGCGTTCATTTTGGAGAAGTTTTTGTTTATGTTTTTCAATTTTAAGATCGTCGACATGAAGTTAGATTTCTCGATATCCATATGTATCATTTTGTTTTCAGTAGCGATAGAATGAAAAGATATACGCTCATCGCTTGATTTATATACCATGTTTAGCAAAGTACTTGGTTTTCAATGGCTAGCAGAGATGAATACTCAAATGTGAATTCTTGAAAAACTAGATTCCTTTGATATGATATCCATTTGTGAAATTGTGTCTTCACCTAGAATTTTTTCATTATGATAAGGTTTTGGTTTTCTCCAATATTTCATAATATAAATAATCATAGCACAATGAGTGAAACGCTTTTCATTATGATGTAATGCCATTGTAAAATTCAAGGGAACAATTTTTTTATATTAGTAAAACATTTCAAAATAATGAGTTGTTTTGTCATAAAAATTGTATGAATTGTAAAAACATGCTTTGCGTTAACATGAACAATACAAATATATACAATGATTAATTAGAAATGATGCTTGTATTCGAGATATCACTCTCGTATGAAGCACGAGGGTTTGAATCCGTAACCTTGTAATACCATCAATTTTTACGCAATTATTGAGCCATCACACCTGTAACTACATAATTAAACGATCAATGAAAAGTAAGCTAAAATTTTACATAGTTCCCACGTTTTTTCTTAGAAGAAAATTAATGTTATCCCAATCATTTAAGTGGTGCATCTTCTATGTTACGAACTATAACAATTAGCTAATAAAGCTAACGTGTCACTTCATTTTCTTAGAACACGAGAACTATATTTCAACACCATCATGTAAAAGATCGGGCACTTTCATTGAATTTTTATGAAGACCAAACCCTAATTGCTATCTGGCCAAATGTGGAATCAAATTAAGCTCTAGGAAATTTGATCTAATTAGTTTTGGAAAGTGCACTCTAATATCAAATTAGCTACAAATTTACGGGCCTTTTCGCAACGTCAAAGTCCATAAATGCATTTCAGTCTCCAGACAGGCAGAAATAAAAACTGATGGCTTTGAAAGGCTGAAGGAACGTAGTAAATGTGAGCAAGCAACTTTTCTGTCCAAATACTATGCATGATCAAGCTTTTCTTTTGACATTTATTTCTCAACCTCTCTATCCATCCTTTGTGTTGTGTGATCCAAGGAGAAGGTGAAGAAGAAGAAGAAGATGGCGAATCAGTTGGGGAACTTGGTGGAATCAATAAAATCGAAGGTGAGAGCGCTCAAGAAATCAAAGAAACCATATGTGAAGATGGACAAGAGTTCAAGTGTTAGAGTTGAAATTCGAAGCAGACAAGCGAGAAAGCTCATTGAGAAGAACTTGAAAGTTGCTGATAATCTCGGAAAGAAAAACCTTTCATAGTCTAGCTTGCAACATGTTTTCAATGAATCTGCTTGATTATAGTCTTTTTATCTGTTTTTTTTTTTAAGGCAAGCGTGTTGCCGGTGGGTATAGAACCCAAGATGTGAGGGTTAAATCATCACAGCCTTAACCATCCAACCAGGCTACCATTGACATGTTGAAGTAGATTTTATCATAATGTAATTTGTAGTTGCAAGATTTTACTATTCAAGCTTCGTTATATACTCGTCACCAATACATTGTAGAAAATGGTTGTCATCTTATTTCTATCTTTCCATACATAACTGAAAAATGGAAAAGACTTTCTAGGCAATTCCAAAACGCCAATGTTGTCACCTCCAGCAAAAAAAAAAAAATCTTTATTTGTATTTTTTTTTGTGCCCTGTACAAATCAAACTCGTAAATTTATACTTACAAAAAACATGAATTTTAAGGGACAAACCACTTGAGACCTTATTATAATTTTGAGGGTTTAGTATTTAGAACATCAAAAAATTCTTCGACATTTGTTACTTAAGTACATCCGATGTGCTCTCAAGTCTTAAACTGTTGGTCTTATAGTATTATTTCATCATTTTTCCAGTCAAAATTCTAGTATAATATTGAACGGGACTTGCTCTGATTTAATTTATGATTGAAGGTTAATCTTTCGTTTTCAGAAGTCCTAATACTAGAACCATTCCAACTTTGAAAGAACAATTTCAACATTTGAATGTATTTTCATCTTGGACCAATAATAGCTCGTTTGGTATGACCAGTCTTCATGTTTGACCATTTGCTATGACTAATAAAAATCTTTGTATTTGGCAAAAAAAGAAAAAAATATGACCATTCTTTCGATGCAATCAAGAAACAAATTACACTATTTTGTTAAAAATATACAGAAATATGCACGAGTTTTTTTTTTTTTTCGTTAAATAAAGCATGCACAGGAGTTAAATAAGGTTTTGGGTTTTTATACTTCTATCTACCTTTCTATAAATGATACTTGTGATTGTGTTTTAAAGAGAAATGGTAAAGGTGTAAAAAAATCCAAATCTAACAAAAAAAAATGATTGCAAACCTGACTGCCTAGACTTACTCGAGTGTTAGTAGTAGTGTGGGCTTGAAATGGGTCAGAAGTCGAAGCCCAACCTTAAATTAGTGTGTGCACCCAGTTTGGCCCAAGACTTTTTAATGAGATATGAAGCCCAATATAATGAGATGAGAACTAAAGAAGGCTAACTTTAATCATAAAACCCTTTTGTGCAACCAGGGGGAGAGCGTTGATTAGTGTCTGAAATGGTATCTAGCACGTGAGTGCTAATTCTATCAGAAGAAAATAGTAAAGCTGACATTGACATGCTGGACACCATCCCTAAACACTAACCAGACCTCAAGACTAGGCTGGGTAGTCTTGAGGTCATCCGAATCTTAGATCATCCGAATGCGAAGACCACTTACCTAAGGTTTTCAAATCAAATCATCCATCTCCCGGCCTTCAATTTCAACAAGGGCTGACTAGTATGATCATGTACTTGGTTTATGATTATAGTCGTCGGACCAGAGATGAAACAATGACACAGTTTGTTCCTTAAAAGACCAAAACCCCATCAAACATTTCTTTTAATCCCTATTGTATCCCAAAAAACTCGAAGTACCCTTTTCAAAGTCTCTCGTCTTTCGGTAGTATAGAATTCTAAAAACTGAAGAAACACGTGGCAATAGCAGAGAAACCAATCCGCCGCACTCGCACAGCAACTCATCAACGAAACACCACCACGTGGATAAAAATCAATGACGTGTCATTGGGATGTGGGTTGTAAGTTGATCTGAAACCTGACGGCGATTCTGACCCACCTGTGACTCTCTCTCTATGTTTTCTGTGAGGTGATTTCGCGCTTCTTCATCTCTCTCATATTGTCTTCGCTCATTTTCAATGTAGCTTATTATGCAGAGAGATTAGAAACTTAGAATTCTTGAAGAAAGAAAGAAAGAATAAAAGTTTCTACTATATGTTTTGCCTCTTCTCATCTTTGTAAACAACACTGAATTTCCCGCCAAAATAGAGAAAGACTGTGTTTCGAAGAGGTAAGTGAGTTTCAATTCAGATCTGAATTTGTATATATTTATCACCTTTTCTTGATTGATTCTTCTTCGTTAGTTTTCGTTGCGCACTTGCGATGATTTGATTTCAAGGTTTTTTTAAATAAATAAGCTAACGTTCGTTTTTCAACAATTCTAGCCTGCTATGTTTGTTAGTTTTTTATTTTATTTTGATTTTTTTTATATTTATATCATTTTTATAGATAAATTTGTGGTTGTGTTTTAAAGATAACGAATAAAAAAAAATTTACTAACAAACAATGTTGACTAGACTTACCATTTTGTTTTCATTTTCTTGTATTTGCATTTATTATATTTATATTTTTTTATGAAATTCAAATTTGTTAAAATTGTTAATATTTTGATCTCTAGATATGTGGTCAAGGGAGAGAAAAAAATTTGTTTTTTTTAAAGAAAATAAGTCTATATTATAAAATAGAAAAGTGTTACATAATATGATATGTTAGAAAAGTCAAAATATAATAGAAGTCTTAGATTTTCTATCTCCACAAGATTAGGTCAGAGTTAACTTTATAAGATTGTATTCAGTCAATGAATAAACACTACAATAATATTTCAATACAATTATTTACATAGTATCAGAGTAACTTTCTTTGGTGATTTAAAACTTCGGGGAATTAAGCTCTTATCCGCCTCCGATGACTACGCATTTTGACGGTAGACGCAAGAGATGGGAAAGGGAAGACAGTAGTAATAGTCTACATCAATCAATTCAACAATATCATAACAGACCACATTGTGAGCCACAACTTCGTTCACCACCACTTTCACAAACAAACTTATCGAACACCAATCACAATTTCAAATTCATCTCCAAAATCAAGTTGTCATCAATCAACAGTAAACTTATGGAGGACTTCTCGTATGTTTCCACTTAGAGTACCAAAAAGGGTCTCATTTCCATCAATGACTATAAAACCAAATTTGCCATCAGATTCCAATAGTTCATTTAGAATCTCTATATGGAACTTGTTGTCACGAAGATAGAAAGATGCATTGATTGTCTTGAAAGGCTCAAAGTCGATGGTGACCTTATTCAACTTACCATCATCGGTCATAATTGTTCCAGTATACAGAACCAGACCATTAGGAGGGATTTTATTGTAAAGTTTCAGCCTCTGCTAAGTAGAAGTGATGGCCCCCAAACTGATTGCCGATTAACCCTATTTTTAATGTTTGAAACAGTACATATTCATCACCCAACATCTTAGCAACCCGACTTGATCACATGGAGGCATGATAAGAGAAATCATGATAGTTCCATTACCCCTGGCCTTTTCCAGAGCTTTGATCAATTTCTTGATCTTCCATATCTCAATGTTCTTATTAGTTTCTTGAGCGTCTGACATTGCAAAATGTGCAGCAGTCAAAATATAGTAATTCATTGAACTTAAAGCGTTTCTCGAAGCGGCTTCGCACCTCTCTCTGATACCAATCTTCGAATATAAAGATCTACGAAAGACGAAGATGAATTATGAGAGAAGAAACACACCGCTCATTGCGAACAAAGTCGATCACTTATCACTTCATCATCACGAATGTCAACCAATCACCAATCGATCTCGTCACCATCAATCATCATCAAATCTATCATCGTCGAAATAACTGATCAATATTGTTGCAATCACTAATCAATATTGTTGCAATCACCAATCAATCCAGCCCATCATCATCGAAATCACTGATCAATCATCATCAGATCCATCATCAACAGAGTCGTCTTCCTCTCGATCATGATCAACAAAGATCTTCAGAGTCTCTCAACACATAACCAATTGTTGCAATCGAACCATTCATCATCGACCATTAATTAGCATCAGTCAAATCATCAGATCGTCTCAGATCATCAGAGCGTCTTTAGACCGATTATAATCAACATAACCATTGATCATCTTCATCAGATCTTGCATCAGATCAGATGATCTCTTCTCACCGTGATCGTCACAGACACCGTGATCATCAGAAGATCTCTTCACCGTGATCTCTTCATCAGATCATTGTCTCCATCAGAAGATCCCTTTCGGCTGTGAAAGGATATCTCTTCTCACCAAAAGCCAAAAACCTGTCCACTACCATCCAAAGGCAGAAATCGGAGTCCAAGTCCCAGAAGAAAAAGAAAATAAGAAATTTTTTCTTCAAACTGTTATAAAGCTCTGGGACCCGAGCTTTACTTAGTACCACCACAAGAAAAAAGGTTCTTAACTTAACAGTAGAACAACAACAACGTCTCTTTCCAGCGCACACGACAATAGCACCCAGATAAATGTAAATCACGCGATCTTTCACTGGGTTTTTTTTCTCTCTCCATGTCACATGTTCGGCCGCACATCAGATAGCACAACAGGGAAGAAACAACAGAAGAAGAAGGAGAAGAAACGGAGAGAAAAGAAATAAATTTGAATATTTTTCACTCCGCTGTTCACACCCACCATCTTTGGTCACTACCGACAACTGTGTTGACTCGAATGAGCAATACCAAGACTCGAATTGAGTCATTATTTCTTCATACAATAATCATCCAAAATTTGTGTTGACTCGAATTGAGCAATATCAATACTCGAATTGAGTCATGATTTCTTCGTATAGGAATCATCAAGAATTTCTAGAATTCGACAATCATGATGTCTCGAGTCAAACCATTAGCAGCTTCACTCGACAGCCATGATTTTTTCACCAAATTGGACTTCAAAGTTTTCTCCAAGCTGTACATTTTGTTTGCGTCTACATATCCAACTTGCGTTTAGCTTTATAAATTTGTATTCAGTCAATGAATAAAAACTACAATAATATTTTAATACAATTCTTTATAGTTTTTCGCAGGAAAATCGAAATAAAATCTCTTGTTTCTCTCACTTTGTCTAAACTTCTGCTACTCTTTTCAATCTCCAGAACAAAATGTTTTCTTTTAATGGGGATTTGTAATTCATTTTTTAATTGTAATTTAGTTAAATAAATATTTATTAACTAATATATATACATTATATATAATTTGAGGTTAATTAACAATTATGTTTTATTATGAGCTCTTCTAAGGAGCAAGGGATGGGTGGCGCTCTTTCCCTCGCTCTCTAGAATTTCTGTTTTATTCTTGTTGTTCAAGAGACCGCTCATATGGAACAAATCTGTCATCATTTTCCCTTCTTTTAAAATTTAGGTTGTTTTGACATGCTTAAAAGAGAGTTCCACAAGTTTCACTGAGCTGTGATATGAATTTGAATCCTGTAGGCGGCATTTGGGCAGGAGGGGTTAAGTGATAATCGGTATCATTCTTCGGGCGATGGATTTACCATCCCTCGAGATGCGCACCATCGCTATTTCCCTTACTCCATAAAACACAAAAGTTCTCCTCAGAAAACATTGATGTTGATTGGAACTTTATTCGGGAATTATTAAGTGCACCGGGATTGTGCCCGGTTTTCGTGCCTGGTGTTACCTGGCACCGTTGATATTCCTCGCGATATGAACGTATGCCTATCTCGAGAAATATCAATGGTGCCTGGTAGCACCAGGCACGAAAACCAGGCACAATCCCGGTGCAGTGTAGTATCACTCAACTTTATTTCTTTCAACAAACACTTTTTCTAGATGTTGAGGGAACGCGCGAGGGAATGGGTGAGGGAGGGAATGTGACCATTCATTTCCTTGAGATGCTCACCTTTGCAAATCTCGAGAAAAATGAACGATAACACTCTCTCCTCACTCATTTCCTCACGCTTTTTAGAGATCATTTCATATCTGTATCACTTTATTTTGATAAGAACATACGTTCAACGTCCTCTTCATTTTGGTCAGAACGCTTGATTGAGCTCATTTTGTCTAGACATTTTGGTTGTATGTCACCATTACCCGTTTCCGGTATTCATGACCTCAATGCTGACACACACATGGCCCCGCCCCCACTCTCTACTGATAATCCAACGGTTCCTGTTCTCCATCTCCACAAGTAAAACTTCTGTTTGCATTTATTACAAGCTGTTACGACCCGACCATGTTGGCTTGGGTTGGCCCCACAACTAAGGTCATCATCACATCACATTCAATTGTCAATACCCATGCCACGTGTCAAAATCCCATATTTTTATTATTATTATTATTATTATTTTTTATTATTTCATCTCGGCCATGTGACAGACTTTAAATTCTGGACTTATGATTTCATCCACCACAAATCTACTGCTAATGGCGAGTTGGTATCCCATTGTCGGAATCGAAGATTAGATAATGTGAAATTGAATATAGAATTCCCACAGCGGATCCATAGTTATGGGTTCCGACACAAGCAAAACCAGTTGTTGCCACTGGGGGACTTTTATTATAAAAACCTCAACTTTCTATCTTTATAAGCAAGAAAGAGAACAAAAAATAGGCTGCTCACTTATCCTTTTACAAAACGTGTTTCACTACTCCATATAAATATTGTATGAAACCAAACTATAACATATCTCTTTTACACCCCATTTTGCTGTTCTTCTTCTTGTGTCTAAAGCTCTATCTGATAATTGGTTTTTTTTTTTGTTAGATATAATGTATAGTGGCTATAAACCTTACTATGATCCTGATTTTGAATCATTGATAGAGAGAATACATCCACCCAGGTAATAAAAATCTCTTGTAGCCATCTTGTGATTCTTCTTCTACTTCTTTTAGATTTCTCTCTTTGTTAGTTTGTTTTCTAAATATTTTGTTTGAGGTGATGCAGGGTGTGTATAGACAATGAGACATGTAAAGACTGCACCCTTGTTAAGGTACAAATAATCTCTCTATATCTTCTCAGTCATTCTTCCATTGTTTTGTTTTGGTTGTGGAGTTGGAAGGGTTCTCTTATTTGTTTGCGTGGTTGTGCGTGGATTATGTTGTAGACTGCAATTTTCCTTCCCCGGCTCTTACATTTACGTCGTCGAAGGACTATGTTGCGTGGTTGTGCGTGAACTATGTTGAAAACTTGAAGTTGTCAAACAGTAGAAGAATTATTACTAAGTTATGAGCCAAGGACTATAAATGTTCAAGGCTTAGGGAATTGCCGATTGAGTAGGTCAACGGTAACGTCAACTTTGGAAACATGGTGGAATGATACTATCATAGTTAACTAATTAGTTTTGATCTTTAAACAAGTCTAGCTTTTGAGGAAAAATATTGGCTAGTTAATGTTTTTTTTTTACTATTGCATATTTTTTTCCACTCAATTAATGTGAAATGAATCATAACAAATAGAATGTTAATGATTTGAGTTTAAATGTTAGTTATTTACTTTTCTTCCTGACAGACACAGATTTCTTCTTCTTTTTCTTGAAAGTATGAACTTTGAACATGTGTTCCTGCTAAAGGGTTGAAGTTATGATGCACAAGTCACAAAGCAAAACCAAAAAGTGATTAGGAAGTGGTAATGTCTAATGGAGATGTTATAATTGTGGGTGGCCACATTGCTTTGTTGGTGACAGTGGGGATTAGAAATTGGTATTCCTGTCTGGTCAAAAAACAACTATAAAGTAACTATCTCAACCAATCACCTAAGTTATAAAGTTGGGTCAAAACCCAGAGTTTTAGGTATGGGCAGAGTTGCAGAGAAGGGAGTCCTTCAGCTTTTTTATGAAGTGTCTTTGTAATAAGGTAAATAGAGTAGTGGGGTCTCTTGAAGTTGTTAAATGTTGTAGTCAATGGGGTTCTCCATGGGTTTTCATAGTAGATAGTAAAACTCCCCTAGATAACTATAGTGCATGTGATTCCAAACTAAAGCTTTAGACTCGTAATAACAATTTTTTTTGAATTAAGTGAGATTCGAACTTGCAACCTCCTGTATTGACTAAGAAATACGAGAATATCTCTTACTAGTATTATAAGTACCTACCAAATAGATGTATGATGAGTTAATTGGATTGTAGTGAGGTTAACCACATGAAAACGGTGTGCTTAGAATTTAATTATTGGTCACTAGTGGATATACCTACTTATCAAATATGATATGGTTTACAGGTTGACAGCGCGAACAAGCATGGAATTCTGCTAGAAATGGTCCAGGTCTTAACGGATCTAGACCTAATAATCTCGAAATCTTACATTTCCTCTGATGGTGGTTGGTTCATGGATGGTAAGTCCCTCCTTTATCATCTTTCGTTTTCCTTACTTTTTTTTTTTTTTTGTAATGTCCTACTCATCGGTCACTAACAACACATTGTCCCTTCCATTAACTGTATGTCTTTAGAAGCACGAACAAGATTAGCTTATTACTTACTTTACAGAACTCACACAACGATTGATGTATGACGTTCCAGTACTGTTTTTGTTGTTCATTATTGATTGGGTTTGTTTGCAGTGTTCCATGTGACTGACCAGCTTGGTAACAAGCTCATCGACGAAAGTCTCATCCACTACATCCAACAGGTTTATCCCCCTTTCCGTATTTTGTATTAGTATTAGTCAATTACAGTGTCCATACCACGAAACCGTAAAATATGAGGGAATGACATGTTTAGAGGAATAACCACTACAATGCAACCAGACCCTGAAGTGCACTAAGGGAAAAATAACCAAGTACTATTAGCCATTCGAGTGGGGATGATTTGGAGATGCTAATTAAAAAGTACTTTTAGAAGTTAATATCAATTGTATTTTTGAAATTAATTACAATTACCATAATGAGATATGAATGTCATTAAAAAGTTATTTATTCTGAAATTGTAACTTTCATCAATATATTTGAGATTTGGATCTTGACAAGTTTGTTTTTGTAATTAAGGCACTGTGTGCTGGAAGAAGAGGCAGCAAAGCCAGAACCAGGACAATAGGTCCAACTCACATACATATGGAGGAGAAATTAACCATGATGGAGATGACAGCAAAGGATCGACCAGGCCTACTATCAGAGATCTCGGCAGTGCTAGTGGAACTAGATTGCCATGTAGTCTCTGCTGCCGTGTGGACGCATAATGCACGTGCTGCATGCATAATCTACATGGAGGATGAATGCATTGGTGGAGGACCCATCACTGATCCAACTAGGCTTGCACACATAGAGGAACAGTTGGAGAATGTCATTGGGGCTCACCATCTAACGGGTGAGAGAAGACGCGTTCATTTGATTGGTCCGGATACAGGAAAGACTCATACAGAACGGAGGCTGCACCAGTTGTTGTATGAAGATAGGGACTTTGAGCGATATGATGGTGTTGGAGAAGTGGTGGTGGAGGAGAGAAGGAGCCAAAGTAGTTGCATGAGAAAAATGAGTACTAGTAGTAATTGTTGTGAGGCTGAAGTACTGATAGATAATTGTAACGAGAAGGGCTACTCGGTGGTGCAAATGACAAGTAGGGATCGACCAAAATTGCTATTTGATACCGTATGCACATTAACTGATATGGAGTATGTAGTGTTTCATGCGGCCATCTGCTCCAAAGGTTCCCAGGCTATCCAGGTAGTCTCTCAATTTGTTTAGTTTATTCCTATAACCTATTACAAATTATAATACAAATAGTAAATTGATCAGACCGAGTTTTACTATATAGAATTTCAATATAAGTAAAGAAAACTTTTTTGGTCTTCAAAGATTAGATTACTATGAATTACAAACTTATATAACCGTATAGTACTCAGAATTGCTTATAAGCTGTGATTGCAATATCTGTCTGCTCACATTGAAGACATTCCTTAGTGACAGTCTGTGACAGCTTAGATGCTAGTAGTTGGATGAGGTACACTAATGCTTCAATGACTTGATCTGCCACACAATTTCAATTGTTTGCTAGCTAACTAAATGTATGTAGTTGGAATAACTTCAGGTCACATTTAAGGATCCCATAACCTATCAACTGGGCGACCTTGTAGGTCCAACACCCATTAGAAAATAACCATACCGCGGGAGGGATTCGAAGCTAGGACGTGGAGAATAAACCCACATAGCCCTAACCACTAGACCATAACACCATTGGCTTCGAGTCACATATTACATTCAAGGTAGGAGAAGGTGGTTGCATATCCTTCAACAGCAATCCTGATTTGTAATTCAAGAGTCAAGCTTTTGCCTTTGGTCCGAGTAGAGTTACAAAAAACACGGTACATGACATGATTAAATGATGTTTGTCTTCAATTAAACGCGTCACAAAGCTGTCGTGATTGGCAAGTCTGGAGTCATTCATTTGATCCTAGTACAGCAACAAAAATTTTCAAGTAACCTTGTAAAACAGTTGTTGGAAATCCTGGTTGTGTTAGGCCCACATCTTCGTACGCGTAACATGGTGTTCTTTTCGTTCTTGTTGCCAAACTTTACTAGATTCACATGGTACATGGTTCAGACTTCAGACCAGTCACAAGAGTGTACAGTGTTGGGTGGTGGTAAATCAATTCGCAATTCTCCTCATTGTGGTAAACAAATGATTTAAGAATGTTTGTCTTCATTTGCATTTACAATGTCGGTATCGTAACAACATCAAATCATGGACAGACATGACCGACCACACACGGATATCCTATTGATAGACGCACTCAGCGCTGAGGGTGTCAGGCCTTGGATCGTCTCTTTCCAATAGTACATTGGGAGCTTTAGTGAACACTATCATCAGGACGGCATGTTCAGATGAGGAGCACATTAGGCCATTCATATCGGAATCTTGTCAAACAATCTTGAATACTTGTACTCACATGTGGTATTCGTAAGGCTGAGCTAGGAACTTGAGATTTCGATTCTTGGTCACCCTGAAATCTGGATTACACAACTTAAGATGTGAAAAAGATAGTACTAGACTACTAGATATATGTATCATTACAATAGCACCACAGATAATTAAGTTTCTATTAGAATAAAATGATACGATGAGTCCGTTTCCTTGTAAAGTCCTGTGGATATGATATCTCTGCCATGTATCCACTGAAAAAAAAATGTGGAGCATGATAAACATTTGGTGATTGTCGCCATCACCAATATGAACCTTTGCAGAAAAACGAAAATTGATAACCAATAGTTACTTATTGCATTCTTTGCATAGCTTGTATAATAGGGTAGTAAATCGAGTGAAAACAACAATAGCCATACTTATTTGTGCTTTACTGGATAACAGGAATATTACATACGCCACATGGATGGATGCACCATGGATACAGAGGCCGAGAGACAAAGAGTCATTCAATGTTTGGTAGCTGCAATCGAACGCAGGGTTTCGCATGTAAGTCTCCATGGTAATCAAACTGTTGTTGGAAACTATCACCTGACGCCCACAATATGAAAGTATCATTTTTCATGTTATACATGCTGGTGCAGGGATTGAGATTGGATGTTCATACTCGGAACCGGGTGGGACTACTATCTGACATTACTAGGGTGTTTCGGGAACATGGACTATCAGTATCCAGGGCAGAGATAGGTACACGCGGAGACCGGGCAATTGGATCATTTTATGTGACAGATGCTTCAGGGCGCGATGTGGACTCGAGGACAGTTGAATTAGTGAAGGAAGAGATTGGAGGAACATCCATGGTGATCAACAGATCTCCTGTTTGGAGTCCTTGCAAGAGTAGTTATAGTGGCTTTGAAGGAACCACCTAAAAGATCATCTTCTTCGTTGGGCAGCCTATTGTGGGCTCAGCTCGAACGCCTCTCCAGCAATTTCGGCTCCATAAAATCGTAATGTAGATATAATGACAGCTTGTTGTGCCATTTGTAGCATATGTAGGTTCTCTGTATCAGACAATTACCTAGTAATTAAAGGGTGCATTCCATGTAACTCTCTCACATTCCATGCAGGTTCATCTCTGTACTACAGTCATATATCAAAGTAGTTTCATCTCAACCTTCAGACATAACCTTTCCACACAAACTTTGCAACGGAATATGATGCGCAAACCAAAACTAGATTTCGTATCACAACCCATAACACTTCTGAAATCCAACAGTTTTTTATATACAAACAATCTAATGCTAATAAAGGAATAATTGAGGATACACTACAACAAAAGAGCATATCATTAACACAATTTAAGCAGGTGGCATTTACATTATTTTCATGTAATGTCTATTTCATCTACGTCCAGCCAGTCACCAGTTTCTTTGTTATCCGGCTTGCTGTAATTTGATTCTTTGGAATCCTTAGATCCAAGGTGGTCGGCACGTAACTGGATCCAGTCCTGGGACTCTTTCTTCGACTGAGTATCAGAACTGTTTGCAACTGTTCTAGAACTAGTGGGTCTGCTTTCAACGTCATCATCCTCAAGGTCACTGAATGATACATCCTCCTCGGTGCCTATGGGAATAGTGGTCCCAGAGAACCCGCCCATTTCTGCACCCTCATCCTGCAACCAATCATCCCCATCATCGTCCTCATCTTCGTAACTATGACGCATTGCTTTAGAGGCAGTGACTGGCAACTCTTTGCTCTTGCTGTGAGTTACTGGCTCTTCTTCAACAACAGACTTATCGATTATTTCCATTTCGGTACTCACAACAGGGTGTTTTTCTGTCTCAAAATCCATCGATGGCATTGTACTTGTAGATTCTGTAGCAAATGTCTTCAGGATCATACTTTCTTTTGGATAACTGGATGAGAAGTGGTGCTCTTCATAAACAGGGGGTTCTTTTGAGTAGGAGGAACCCTTCGCAGACCGCTCTGGTTCAGACTTCGTTCTGCTCTGTATATCCTGCATTAACATGGCTCTAGCTTCCTCTATCTGCAAGTAACTTACCAGTAGATGCAGAAATCAGCAAAACGCCATGAAAAAGAAAATAGAAAAAAAAAAAAAAATGACCTATTTTATATTGAACACCCAGTAAATGATTGTGGAAAATGAACCTACTCAAAACAATTTTTGAATTAAACTGTAGAATCTTTAATGGTCCCCCACAAAATCAATTCCAAGAAAAGCTGATGCGTCCCTTGTGTCATCATCATCATATATATATATATATATATCAATCAAACTAAAAAACCAAAGTGACTGAGAGGATCACTTGGCAGGGAGAAGTACAAATAAGGGAAATACAAAATAAAGAGACTTCCCCCGTCAAAAATACAGACATGGAATTCTACATTTTTTTAGAGTTCTCAAAGATCCTTGTGTCATCATATAAATCAGAAGCACAGAAATCCTCCGAGAATGGATCCAAGAAAGATACATTCACCTAGTTATCCTGAGTATCCTCATGTAAGGACGAGGACATGGACATCCTCATGTAAGCTATATCCACCTAGTTATTATCTCTTTTTAAATTGGTTAAAAACTGCATGAGGGTATCCTCATGTAGGTGTGCAAGTATCTATCATCTGAAGTTCTTGAGGCAATAGAATGAGCTAATTGAAATGCAGAAACTGGCATCCACACGAGGTTAACTGCATGGAAACAGTGCTCATGCTAAAATTTGATTGTCTGATAGCGGTCATAAGTAGATTTAAGCAGGTTGAACACCAGCCATGGGATTGGCTTTATTTGTAACTTGACAATTTCATTTTTTTCTAGTTTCACAGTCTATGGATTAAGGGAGGTAAACCATAAGTCATCACATCAATACTCCGCAGGTCTTGCAACCATTTGTGACTTCTTGGTGATCGTTTCCACTTAAACTACCATGGAGACGAAATCATTTCAACCAGACAAACGCCCCGTCAGATAAAGAAATTGATTGAAAGAATTGGAGAATAAGTTAACTCTTGATCTTAAGCTGACATTGGATTACAATGTCAGGAGATTACAGAGGCCCTGTAAGGACCCTGAGTTTGGGCTGAGGTCCTTTCAGGCTAGTATGTGTAAGTAGCAAATTGGGTTTAGAAGGCCTCGTTGAGTAAAATGCAGTTGGGAACACAGGCCCTAAAGGCTGCTATATCGTCACCAAAATGCTCCTCCCAATCCCCACTTTCTCCATCCCAAAGAGTCTCCAGCAGCTTACTCCCCTTGAACTTGAAACGCACTCTTTAGAAGCCTTCCTTGCCAAATTGGACCAATGAAGTACCTTCTCTTCCACCATGCTGCAATTCATAAATCTGATCAATTTGTTCCTCTGAACTGCCGCCACTAATCTGCTCCCCTCATAATCAGACCTGGACTCATCCATCCTTTCCATCTGAACCCTTCGCAATGACTCCCTGGTCAGAACCTGAGATCCCATTACTCCAATTCACTAACTAAACTACAGACTAGTACTCATCGATGGTCCTTTGACGGATTCAACTACTTATCCCACCACCCTCCCCTAAAAAAATTATTTTTTTGCAGGATAATGTGTGAATCCATTCATCGTCGAGTTCGACTATTTAGAATGAGCATTCTTGAGAAGATAAACTATATGAAGTAACTTCTACAAAATGGGGTTCAGCAATGAGCATAAAATTTAATTCATACAGCATAACATTGAGTTACCTGCGGTGTTGAAAGGAGCTCAGCATCATGTTTATTGAGTCTAGAATGCAGAAGGGCGAAATAAACCTTCCAAAAACATCCTTCACTCATATATCCTGGGCAAAGCTCAATTCTAAGAGCTGCTAACCTCGGCGCAAGCCGTTCAACGGCCAAAGCATGCTCTTGTTGCGCATCGGACAAATCAAAATCTGAAACATAGTAATAAGATATTAGCAAATGATAAAAAGAACCTAAGTTGAACCCTTCCCCTACGTTCATATATAGGTAAAAATATGCCTTGGTTACATCCAGATGACAAAGAAATGGTCCGGGACACACTGGGTTTCTGATTGGTACAACCTAAGTGGGATTTCCATATGTTAATTCTAATGCAGATGTACAATCATCCAAATCAGCACCACTATACAGTTACATTTCTTAAATAGGTGGACCAGGGCTGAAAATTCATGTTTAGATTATGTTTAATACAATTGAAAAGCACTCAGCGTTGCTTGTGCATATAAAACTTATAGCTATGGGCCTAAATACCTGTGCAAAACACGATTTTTTATTTAGTCACGAAAAAATAAAGAGTAAATTTTCTTAATGGACAAAACACAACGTGATATATATTTAAAAAATGATATAAATTGAAAAGAGAGGGGATGCATGTGAAGGAGGGATTAACAAAGCCCAAAAAAAGGGCCGACTGAACTGGCTCAATGGCAGTTATATTAGCTAAATGAATGTATTTATTCTAGTTCTAGATGAGATGCAAAGATGCGGTACAAAGACAATGTTTCAAGCTCCCTCTCTCTCTAGAATTTTTTGTTGATACTGAAAATGATGTTGGCATAAAGCATTCACAAAGGGAATCGCAAGAAAACAAATATAAAAATTATATTTGATACTGAAAATAATGAATGTTGTTTCAATGTGCCAAAAGGAAATAGGTCAAGGCAGTTTGTACAATCTGAGTTTACGGGCCAGCAATTCAACCTACAAAGAGAGTACGAAACAAGAAGAGGGATGTTGTATACACCTCGCCTTGTTGAAGGGATATCAACTACTTGAATCCCTACGGGGACAGTGATGTAGCCTTCACGCATAGATTAATAAACAAGGGTCAACTACCCAATTAAAATAAATAAATATATGCTTGAATCGAAAAAATTCACATTCATCTAGAAAAGCCGCAGGCATTCAGTAAGGTGATCTATGACAGTAGCATAACTGATCTTCCAAATGAACTATTAGAAGGTCATTGACTTCTTCAAGTGATTAGTTAATACTTAATAGAAATTAAAGACCCACACCTTGATCAAATGCCCACAAATATGATTAAAGACTGTAGAATATTGACATCTACCAAAGTAACATAGGTGATACTCAAAAAGACTAACCTAAGGCTAATAAGCCTCCAAGTAACTAGATAATAGAAATGAGAAATCTACCCTAAGCCCACAATTTGATTACTCGCCTAAAGGTTTCATGCAAGTTCACAAGAGGCACAGACAGATTGTCTACAACACGAGGCACAGACTGATTGTCTACAACACTATTAACAATCTCTTGTATTCTGACAACATGAACAGGATCAAAATTAGGTAAATCTTTATGAGGTAAAAGAATAATTTGATCTGTTCTGGTATCATCATACAACCCAAATATTAACAAATAAACGAGTTTGAATGTCCATCTCAATGGTTTTCTCTTGATACAAGTCACAGAAACTTCACTAGAATCAACCACATTTTAGTCTTTATTGTATCCCTTGCTGCACTATTCATTCATGGTACTTGACTTAACCGAGTTTTAAATGTACATTTTTTTCCAACATCAGATTGAACATCAAAAGCTAGGTTCACATCCAATTCCTAATAACAAAATCAGACCAACCTCCTTAATATTTAACTCAAAGCACGAAGTATATTAGGAATTAGATAGCAATAAGCAAAAACATGTTCAGTAAATATTAAGAAAATGTTAATCTAATAATTCTTTTGGTTAATGTGTCAATAAGAAATTTGACGCGTTCACACAGATAAATCATGAATGTTCGGAATCCATATTATGCAAGGAGACGTTGATTTTGCTAATTCGAGTTGTAGGGTGATATCAAATAAGTCTATTGTCAGCATCATTTCTCTATCTATAGTTATCTCTTTTCAATATCAATATCAAATCAATATCAAGGTCGTTAGTTACAAGATAAATCACTCTAAAAATTTTTACTAGGAACGCCTAATTGCTTTCCACTCTGCTATATCTATAACATTTCCTCTTTTGTATTATGAAGAGCATTACAACTTAACAAAAATGATCACAATGCAGCATTGGTGAATCACATTATACAATATCTTATAATACATCAAATTAGCACCATCAAAGTAACCTAAAGTCAACTGCAGAATAAAAGTTCATTTAGAACCATGAATTGAATTAGAAATCTAAACCGACATCGAAAGAAAGTCATACCATCTGAATCTTCATCATCAGGAAGGGGAAAGTCGAGCCAGGTCTCAGGATGCATAGAAATATTCCTCGCAAACGCCAAGACCTCATTCGTAACGCCCACAGCATCACCAATCAAATCCTTAGGATCTTCCACCTCCTCAATTCCAAACGGAAGAAACGTAGAAGCGATCTTCGAAATCTCACTAACAGCCCTATGATCCCTAATCTTAGAGATCCCTGTCTTGAATCTGCCCCCAATCTCCGCGAAATCATTCCTTATTCCTGTAATCCTTGCCGGCTCATTGACTTCTTGATCGGACGCCGACTGGTCCGATGATTCCCACCGATTCCAGTCAGAGATCGACGATCGCGGCGGTAGAGGCGGTGGTGATGGTGGTGGTGGTGACGAGAGAGAGGATTGTGAAGGTTCGGAAGAAGGTGGAGGTGCGAGGAAGGTGGCGACTCCCCATAATTGACGAGTTAGGGTTTTGCGAAGTTGTGAGAGATCCTCTTTCACGCCTCTGCTTGGATCTTCGTGTTCGTGTTCGTGTTCGGCTTCGTTGTTTGAAGAGTCTTTGGTGTTGTGAGGAGGTTTGGTGGTGGTGTTAGTGGAGGTTTCGTCTTCGTCTTCATCGTCGTCATTGACACCGAGCGAGCTCGCTAGAGATCGAGCGATCCATGACATTTCTTCTTCTTGCGATCTCCACAGAGACGAACCCAGGAGAGAGAGATTCGTGGAGAAGAAAATGACCCGAACCCGGGTTCGAGTTGGTGTGGTTCTGCTTTTATAGGGTGAGAGTTGAGGATCTGGCAGTCCGCGTGGATTAATCTTAAGACAGCTGTAATTGAAAATTATTGTTTACAAAGAAGAAAATTAGATTTCTATTAATATCATGAATCGAGTGAGGACTCACCTTGGGCTCGACATAAACTAACTGGCAGCGCTCCTTATCCAACATCAATAAATACTTGAACATGCTTCAGAAAGTTATTCATAGTGGAGGAAGTCTGGATTTATGGCAAACTCAAGACTACATCGTTAAGGTACAATGCAATATGCTAGCAAAGTGATTTTCTCGCTCCCAAAGATAACGAGGTCTAACAAATCAACTCGGTGTTCATACGCGCTAGCAGGTCCATGGGATGCTCAACTTCACTCAGCTCAACCACTACATCTCTCGAAAATCATGAGAGGAAGCAAGAGAATGAGACGCAGGTTGTACGCATGGTTTACAATTCCATTATTGAAAAGTTAGGGAATGGTATGCCAATTAGTTGTGTTCTCTTGGGTTATTCTTATAGTTGTGTTTTGTTATAGATGGTTTTTCATAAAGCAATAGATAGTTTTTTCAAACAACTCAAATGTTGAATTAATTGTTTCAGGGATGGCACCAAATCTTTGCCGAGTAGGTGTCTTACAAGTTCAAACGAGGTGGAGTTAATGAACTTGTAGTCACACCTTACCAACGGCATGGCTAGAATGAGAAACATGTTCCAGTATTTGGTGAATCGATTGTATAGGTTGTGATTTTGGTTTTTCGGTTTCATGTAGTTGAACTGGTCAAAGAGTAGTTAGTGTGCATGCTTCAAGTTTTTTTTGACAAAATAGTGTCCCTTAGACTGAAAGTCTATCATAAATGTTATAGCTATTGTGATTTGTACCATTGTTATTGATGATACATAGAAACGGTCACACCCTGGAGCCGTACACGTGTCATAATGATATCGAGAAATTACCCTTCAAGCGCCAACCCAACACTGATCCGGCCCAATCAGGTTCTGAGTCCACACAACTACAGTCCGCCAGGCGGAACCAAACTCTTATAGCATGCTAGGCCCACACGTCTCACAATTATCCTCAATACCCGTAAGCCATCTTCAAGCAAGTATCTCGAAAATCAGCTTCGGACGGACAACTACAAATGCACTCTGCTTCTAACTAGGAAACAAACACCAGAGTATCTTCCACACACGAAAACTCCCTTCTACGGATTGCTATTGGATTGTGAACTATCTCCCGCATATCTAGGAGCACAGAGCTAACATGGAACTTCCCTCCTATAGCACGACTCCTAATTAGGGAGGGATTTCCTTCCTAAACTATGCCTACAATGGCGTGATAGAACCAAGACTCCTTACACTACAAATAAGACATGAGGTTGGTAAACTAAGGTGCACTATAAATTCCTTATTACAACATTATACCTTCTTTAGAGCATTGTCTGACTTTAGCATCGGAGTGTCATCAGCCACCCCACAGTAATATGTGTCTCATTTGCGTTACTTGTGCATGTCAGCAGGACTAGGTCAGAGCAGGGAGCGAAAAAAAAGACTGCATCAGTTATATTGTTATATCATGAACAGAAAACGTTATTTTTTATGATATATCAAAATAGACTGATCATCACGACCATACACGTGGCAGAGAACATCCATCGTGAGGATATGACGTCCCATCCAATAGGTCAGCCCGTAAAACCCAAGAAGAATGAAGCCAACCATATGGGCCCAAACAAGGGCCATCATAAGAAGATATAATCAAAGTCCGAATCCAAGCCCAAACGAATTAAAGCTCAAATTCAGGCCTGACACGAGTTATCTCATAAAGAAGATGAATGTTGCACCAAAAAAAGAGTCGTGAAGGAGGTTACACTTCCATAGACGCATCTCCATCAAGGAGGAGACTGTTACGAGAAACATCTCCTTCCGCTGCGCCTCACATGCTTAAGTCACGCAGAGAATTAATCACGACCATTATAAAAGGTAAAGGGCACATTCGACACAGGTATGCAACTTTAACTGAATTTTGTCCAGATTTACTTCCTTATTCGAACAGAGTTGCTAACTTAAGCATCGAAGTGCCTTCGGCCACCAAAAAGGTGGTCCTTGGCAATCTAACATTTGTTTTGCAAGTCAAATTCATAATTTGATGATTTTTCGACGCATCAGTTTGGCGTCGTCCGTGGGGAACGACAAGTTTCTTTTCTATAAATAAGATCCACAGTGACGAAGTTCACCGAAATGTGATAGACGATCAATAAACTATCATAACAAATAATACACCCTACAAATCCTCAACCCGGTGACTATAACAACTCTTGACAATGTATCACAAGCAACGAACAGGATGCAGCCCAAATCATCGAGCCAATGACACCCGAGAATCAATACCCATAGCATGTAATAACCCAGACATCCGGTGGTGCTGCCACAAATTCTCGGGTAGACTTTCTAATGGTCCAGATGAATTACATGATGAATATGCCAAAGAAAATCACCCAGGAGTGCATCCAACCAGCTGATCTTGTCCAGGCACCGCGCCAACAAAACTCCACCAACCAAACTCAAGGGAATGATGAAATCTCAGCAGAACCCCAACAGAGAAACTTCGAGAGCAATGAACTCCTCCAAGGCAAGACTCCATAGTGTGACAGGACGTTTGCTGAGATTTTGTTCAGAATCGGAGTACGAATCCCAATGTATTGTACAAATTAGCCAAGTCATCATTTTTCAACGCCCTCATGAAAACGTCAATGTCGAATAAGTTCAATCCACCAAAATTCGAAGAATATGATGGTACTACCGACCCAACAGATCACCTGAAACATTTTCACCACATGATGACCCTGAAGGAAACCACAAAATCGATCTTATGCAGAACATTTTCGACCAGCCTCACCTCCACAGCGATGAATTGGTTCAACAACCTACGACCGAGGTCAATAGACTATTTTCAGGCGTTAATCACCTATTTTATTAGCAAATTCATCGAAAGCCAACGGATGAGGAAATTGCCACACTACCTCATCCATATCAAGCAAAAGCCTAAATAGACAATATGAGAGTACGTCACTTGTTTCACCAAAAATTGACGATGATCAATGACACAGCCGACAACCTTAATCGTTGAACTAAATAGAGGTCCCTTCTTTTATACTCTTAACCTGGAACCTTCAAAATACATGGCAGTCTTGTTGAAAACATCCCAAAAACATAATTCTCTCAAAGAGATGAAAGCGACCATGAGGAAAAATGACCAAGAAATAGAGTCATTTAAGGAAACGGGAAAGGAATAAAGAAATAAGGCATGATGACTAATCGTTGGAGGATAACATTCATCTGAAGAGGCATCAGAATGGCAGAAGAACCGATTCAAACTAACAAGAGCCCGAGAAGCTACAATCAACATGGCCCCGACACGAGCGAGTAACAAGTGTGATGAAGAAGACATACAAACCATATACAACCTTGAAAACAAATCGAGCCAATATACTAAAGCACATAGCAAAATGATAACATCAATTGGCCACTTAGGATGAGACAACTAATATATGCCCTACACTGCATGACCGGAGGAAACAAAGCAGTTAACCTAACAGAAGAAGCAGCCAAAAATACCTCCCACTCGAACTGATTTATATCAGAACAAGAGTACTAACGAAACCAGACAAGCCATTTTAGCAATGCATAGAACATGGAAAAGTTTGCACCAATAAACTCACGATTCAAGGACCCTACAAACGGATGCAAGCTCGACCTGAATCACCAATGACAAAATTGACAGCAATAGACTCTACCGAACCTCGGCAGCTGACACCAAACACAAAACAAACATAAGCATGATTGGACAATTTGGTGCTGATGTGAACATGATTGACAATTTGGCGTTGACGTGAACATGATTGGACAGTTTGCCGCTGATGTGAGCATGACCAGACAAATCAATATTGCTCAACTACCATATCAAAAGCACCTCGAGTCTGTTAGCCACACCAACACGACGAACGAGTAAAGCATAACCCATAGCAAATACGCGAATGAAAGCAAAGGAAGACGAAACAACAAAAACATCAATTTTTAATACGAGGATCGACGTCAAAGGAAGATGAAGCAACAAAATCATCAATCTTTAATACAAAGATCGACATCGAAAGAAGACAAAGTAACAAAAATGTCAATCTTTAATACAAGGATCGACATCAACCAAGCAAAAGAAGACAAAGCAAATCCCTCTTCGAACCAGCATAAATGATTCAACATTTGGGACTGGTCAGAGCATCCTAAAGGGAATATCAATAAGATTACAAATTCAGAATCCCCATTTTTTGTGTGGATGACAAAATAAACGAGTCGAAAATTAGGCAAACAAAGCAAACGACGTACCTAGTAATAAGAAATTAGGGCAAAAGTCGGATATGTATAATAAAAACTTTTGGTCTGATCAACCACAAAGTAAAAGTTGGACAAACGAGTCAACTTAATACAGTAAACTTCGAGTCAACTAAGACGTCGAGCCAACAAAGTAAAAGTTGGACTAACAAGTCAACTTAACACTATAAACTTCAAGTCGACTGAGACGTCGAGCCAACGAAGTAAAAGTTTGATGAACAAGTCAACTTAACACAGTAAACTTCGAGTTGACTAAGACGTTGAGCCAACTAAGTAAAAGTTGGACAAACGAGTCAACTTAACACGGTATACTTGAGTCGACTGAGACATCGAGCCAACGAAGTAAAAGTTGGACGAACAAGTCAACTTAACACAGTAAACTTCGAGTCTACTGAGACATCGAGCCGATGAAGTAAATGTTGGACAAACGAGTCAACTTAGCACAAAAACTTTCAGCCGACTGAGACGTTGAATCAATGAAGTAAAAGTTGAACAAACGAGTCAACTTATCACGGAAAACTTTGAGTTGACTGAGACGTTGAGCCAACGAAGTAATAGTTGGACGAACAAGTTAACTTAACAAAGTAAACTTCGAGTTGACTAATATGTCGAGTTAACAAAGTAAAAGTTGAACGAACAAGTCAACTTGATACAAAAAAAAAACTTTGAATCTACTGATACGTCGAATCAACAGAATCATAATGGAAGGAACAATTGACATGATTCAAGGAACTACGAATCGACCGAACCAACAAGGCAAAGGTCAAGACCAAAAGTCAATTTTTTTCGTGCAAACTCTAGCGCATCAAAAAGGATAAAGTCGACCCATTCCTAGACAAATTATGAGCCAAAACGGGAAAGTATCCATAAAGGAATTAGTAGTAAAGTCCGAGACGACTACAACTGAACTAAAAATGAGCAAACAACACACAATGAGTCGACAAGATAAACAACATAAACATGCAATACAAAAAAAACAAAGTTCTTTGAATTAACAATACTATTCTATTACATCCGAAGAATAAGATGAAGGAGTAGGAGAAGAAATGGAAGCAACTACAGGATCATCAGCTGTATCATTTATGGGAGAGAACGAAAATCTCTCTTCAGAAAATGGAGAAAGCAATGACTCTTCAACCATTGGGACACTCGAAAGAAGATGAAGCAATGGCTTTTCAACTACTGAGCCAGCTTTTTCACCGTCACCATCTTTGAAAGCTTGATCAACCAAGTAACGGTACGCAGATAAATCTGAGCCAAGCCCCTCGATACAGTCAAGAAGCTCAACCCGTCCATCTTCCAATTTTCAGCTTCGACAATGTGGAGCCTATCCTTAGCAGTAGCGAGTTCATTTTTGGCAGCGGCAAGCCGTCCCTCGATGGTGGTAAGCATAATGGAAGTATCTGCCTTGACCTCGTCGAGTGCAACAATCAATTGTTCCACCCGCCTCTCAGCGATATTGTGAATAACAGATTTTTCAATCTCAGCACAAGAAGCCTCATCATAAGTTGTCTTCTCAGCAGATAATTCCTTATCCACATCACGTAGACGAGCACGAACCCTATCCAACTTGGCTTTCAAGGACTCAAGCTCAGCATCAGATTTATTCTGCATACTTTCCACATCAACAACAAAGTTTGAGCAGCCTTGACAGTTTTTTCTGACTCTGTGCATTGTGTTTCAACACGTCAAATTGGGAAAAAATGAAAGAAAACACCATAAATAGTGATGCCAACCTTTTCTCCAAAGAAACCACCTGATCATGACCGACTTGATAGACCAAGCCCATTACTCCTACATAGGCAAGATGATTCATCTCGCTTATTAACTGCTCAAGACCATAATGAAGATGATTACATGGATTCAATATGGGCATTAAAAGTCTTTTCACTAATTGTTTGTGTCATTCATTTATCAACCTGCACGCACCATCTTGCACGTCAAGCTGAGTGAACCAGCAAAACTTGCCATCCGACTTGATATGGATATCTTTTGGGTCAAACTCAGTCTAGCCAATCCGTGGATGAAGAACATGAAGATCCGAAAGCATTGAGGAATCGCCCCAATAGCCGAAAAGGCGGAAGGAACAACAATGACAATGGAAAATAGTTTTTACCCTCTCGACGAGGAGAAACCATAGCAAGAGCGGGACTAGTAGTGAAGGCGAGAACAGGAGAATCCAGACGAATAAGAGAAGAAACTAAGAATTCGGTCGCATTGCTGACGTCAATAGAAGGAGAAAGATGAGAGTGAACCTCGAAACTCTGACCACCACTAACAACTTCTTTAGACTGCTCCACTACTAACTGCAACATTTTATCATAACAGCCTGGGGATCATCGTTAGACAATTCAACAACGTCCGAGACACCATAGGCAAAAAGAAATTTATTTTCATTACTGTCCAACAGACGAGTAGTCTCTTTCTCGCTCATCTCCAACACCATCCTCATTTCCTCAGCCTTCTAAAGAGATACGTGATCCTCTTTTACAACATCTTCGCATGAAAGACTTGGACGAGAGGTAGCCTCCTTAACATCCTGATCAGAATTCGGACAAGATGCAGTCCGAGTAGAACCGCTGAGTAGAAAAACTTTTCTTCATCGGAACCCGACCAGAATCTACCGGCAATCGCCTCAACAGACTAGTGGGCCTAGCATGCTTCCTTTTTTCTAGATGTCAAAACTACGACATTAACAGGAGTATCGAGATCCGTAACACGCCTGTTTGAAGTCACTTCGCAATCAATGCTAGCACCACTAACGCCAACACGAGTAGCGCGCGCAGCAATATCCTTAGCACGGGACTCAGTAAGCTAAACTCGTTCCGCTTCGTTCATAGTGTACAAACCACTATGATCCAGGATGTCCTCGAAAAGAATGCCTCCGCAAGAAATCGGGGAAGCTTCAAGAATCGATAACTGACTCTCTTCTCCTCCACAGTTAACTTTAGATTCTTCCATTTATTAGGAGTTCGGAATAATAATAAAAAATCAGACAACTTTGCATTTGGAAGTAACCAGAGTTAACGGAAGCATAAAACCAAGACCATGACCAATCAAAATGTCATCGTTAAGCTTCTTGAAGCAAACAAGCAAATATCCTAGGTCACCATCAAACCAACCACCGCATGCAAAACCCTCACAGTAAAAGGAATGCCGAAAAGAATAGCCCTCACGTAAGAAGAAACCATTGCTCCTCAACCATTAGGACCCATTTGAGCAGGAGGAATGCCAAAGAAGTCCAAATACTCCCAAAACAACTCTGGAACTGGAAACCAAATGCTAGAAAAAAAACATGCACGGATATAGCGCGATGTACCCAAACCTTAGATTACAAGGAATGTAGTTTTGTCTAGGCAAGATAATTTCTAGGCTGGGCGGCAGATTGTAGTCAGAACGAAGAATGTCCAACATCGTCTGAGAAGCTTTCTTGGGAGAAAACGAGTCTCACAAATAGCTAGCGACTTACTGCTTAATTTATCACCAACAAACATCATTAAGGAACAAAATAGCAAAGATAATGAAAAAGGCGAAGGAAGAAACAAACCCTAATTTCAAATATAGTGTAAAGATGGAAAACGAATTCATCATGTCCCCTTTTATAGATCGAGCAATGAAGGGACCGCTTATGGGACATCATGCAAGATATGATGGCTACGTGAAATCCCAAAAATGTGCAAAAAATGAACGAGCAAGCAAATAATCGAGACACCAACCCGCACAAAGTTACTGACAACATTAAATACAAGGCAATGATGAAATTGAAAGATAAATTGTCACGAAGTTAGTGGCCACGTACATTAGCATACCCACTAACTAGGGGGTAGTTGATGATACATCAAAATAGATCGATCATCGCGGCTACACACGTGGCAGAGAACATCCATCGTTACGATATGGCGACCAACCACTGGGCCAGCCTGTAAAATTTACGCCATGAAGAATGAAGCCAACCATAGGGGCCCATACAAGGCCCACCATAAGAAGATATAATCAAAGCCCGAATCCAGGTCTGAATGAATTAAAGCCCAAATTCAAGCCCGATGTGAGTTTTCTCATAAATAAGAGGAATGTTGCACCCAAAAAGAGTCGTGGAGGAGATTACGCCTCCATGGACGCATCTCCATCAAGGAGGAGACTGTTACGATAAACATCTCATTCCGTTGCGTCTCACATGCTTAAGTTCACGTAGAGGATTAACCGTGACCATTATAAAACGTAAAAAGAACATTCGACACAGGTATGCAACTTTAACTGAGTTTTGTCCAGATTTACTTCCTTATTCAAACAGAGTTGCTAACTTAAGCATCGGAGTGCCTTCGACCACCAAAAAGATGGTCCGTGGCAGTCTAACTTTTTTTTGCAGGTCAAACTCACTGGAGGACGATTTTTGGACGCATCAGTTTTATTCAATTGAGTATTAGTCTTCCATTGTACCATCATTCCCTGATTCCGCTTAGCACTAGCATACAATTGCATCTTGTGCGTTGTATATGTGGCTTTTACTTGTATAGTTGTGTCTTTCTGCATATTTGGGGTAGACTTGCTCATGACTCAGATGAAATACGTAATAGAGATGCTGAAGAAAATCACCCAAGAACGTGTTCAGCCAGCTGACCCTACTCCAGCCCCGCCTCAACAAAACTCCACTGTTCGAATTCAAGGAAGTGAAGAAACCTTAGCAGAACCCCATCAGGAAAACATCGAGAGCAGCGAGCTCCACCTAGACAAGACTCCACAGTGCGGTGGAACGGTTGCGGAAATTCTGTTCAGGATCAGAGTCACGGATCCCAATGTATTATACAAGTTGGCCAAACCACCATTTTCTGACAAACTCATGAAGAAAGCAGTGCCAAAGAAATTACCCCGCCAAAGTTCAAAGTGTACGATAGTACCACCGACCCAACTGATCACCTGCGACATTTTCACCACTTGATGGCTTTGAAAGAAACCATGGAGTCAATCCTATGCAGAACGTTCTCAACCAGCCTCACATCCACAACAATGAACTAATTCAATAGCTTGCCACCGAGGTCAATAAACTCATTCAAGGCCTTAGCCACTACTTTCATTACCAGATTCATCGGGAGCCAGCGAATGAGGAAAGGACCCACTACCTTCTGCACATCCGATAGAAGCCAGAAGAAACAATTCGGGAGTATGTTACTTGCTTCACCAACGAGTTAACTATGATTGATGGATGCAGTGACAAGACAACCGCTACAACTTTTGACGTCGGGTTGAAGAGAGGCACCTTCTTTGATGCCTTCAACTTGGAACCTCCAATATGCATAGCGGTCTTGCTGAAAATAACACGGAAACATATTTCCCTCGAAGAAATGAAAGTTGCAAGGATAAAGTATGAGCAAGAAAGGGATAACCATTCGAGGGAACGAGAGGAAAAATTATGAAAGAAGGCGAGATGGCGGATCATGGGAAGACAACAACCATTTAAAGAAACATCGAAGCGACGAAAACTGCAATCGGCATGACCCAATCATGAGCGAATAACCAGCGTAATGAGGAAAAAGTATAAACCATACACATGCCTAAAAGCAAACTGAACCGACATCTTGAAACACATATCAAACTGGGAGAATGTCAACTGGTCAACCAGGATGAAAGGATACCCGGAAGGATGAGATAAGAGCAGGTACTGCTCTTTCCACAAAGATTGCGGACATGATACTGAGGACTGCTAAAAGTTGAAGGAAGAAATCGAGCATTGGATCCAGAGGGGACCACTGAACAAGTTTGTCGGCATATCAGACAAACAATTCAAAGGTAAATAAAAAGAGGACGCTACGACCACGGGATCAAAGGAACGATCAAGGGAACTAATATATGTTCTACACGACATCCGCCCTAGGAAAGATGCACCTAGGGGTGGGCACGGGACGGGATGGGATGAGATGGACCCATCCCTGTCCCATCTCGTTCATTTGGGATCGGGACAAGACGGAATAGACCTCATCCCAACCTCATCCCATCTCAAACGGGATCAAGACGGGACGGGATGAGCACGTACTACATAGTCTTCCAATAAAAAATAACAAAAAGAGTTTTATCTCACATTGCTCACACACCAATAATGTCAAATTTATATACATATGACTTAAATCATAAATAATAATAGATATTAAATAAATAAATATTAAACTTTATTTTGGAAGGCAAATAAATATTAAATTTCATTTAGAATTAATGATTCAAATCATTTAGATTTTATATAGAATTTCATCTTACATTGATTTAATTTCAACACATCCTAAAATTTAATTTAGAAGAGTATTTTGATTAAAATTAATAATAATTATTATTAAATAAATAAATTTGAGACGGCATAGGCAGGATTGAAAATCTTCATCCCGATCCCATCCCACTCTAGATCGGGATGAGTTTTATCAATCCCAAAAGGACAAAAAAAACCCAGGACGAGACGGGATGGGATCAGGACGGGTTCAAGATTGCAGGATGGGATGCCCACCCCTAGATGCACCTCCCACCCGAACAGACCTATATCAAAGTCGAAAGACCAACGCTCCGGAAACCTTAGCAACAGAGACAAATTCGGCCAATGAAGCTTATAAAAGAACTAACAAATTACATCAGGCCCTAACAAGCAGTGCCAAATGAGGAGCAAACAGAACTCAAGTAAATGAGGTCATAACTTAAGAGGAATAACAGAGGCACAGATACCAATGCGAGGATAAACACTAGCGACGCAAGAATAAAAGAAGAAACGCTTCACAGTGTAATGGAGACACTCCAGGAAGAACGACCGCTAAAACAATCAAAGAATCAATAAGTTTCATTTTTGGAATCGACATCTCACAAAAAGTGAACAGCTTTATAGCACAACTATTCAAACACAATCGACGCAAAAGCCCAAAGGAACACGGAAGCAAGTCAGATATTCACAATAACATCTGGTCTGATCGACCAAATAAGTAAAAGTTGGACGAACAAGCCGACTATGTGAAATAACTTCGAGTCGACTAAAGTGTCGCACCAACAAAGTAAGAGTTGGACACCCGAGTCAAACTAAGAACAAAAGCTTCGAATTGATCGAGGTGTCGAGTTAATAAAGTAAAAGTTGGACAAACAAAATAATTTCGAGTCGACCAGAGTGTCGCACCAACGAAGTAAGAGTTGGACACCCGAGTCAAACTAAAAACGAAAGCTTCGAATTGACCGAGGTGTCGAGTTAATGAAGTAAAAATTGGATGAATGAGTCAACTAAACAAAATAATTTCGAGTCGACTAAAGTGTTGCACCAACGAAGTAAGAGTTGGACACCTGAGTCAAACTAAGGACAAAAGCTTCGAATCGACTCAGGTGTCGAGTTAACAAAGTAAAAGTTGGACAATCAAGTCAACTAAATGAAATAACTTTGAGTCGACTAGAGTGTTGCACCAACGAATTAAGAGATGGACACCTGAGTCAAACTAAGAACAAAAGCTTCAAATCGATCGAGGTGTCGAGTTAACAAAGTAAAAGTTGGACGACTGAGTCAACTAAATGAAATAACTTCGAGTCGACTAGAGTGTCGCACCAACGAAGTAAGAGTTGGACACCTGAGTCAAACTAAAAAGCTTCAAATGGATAGAGGTGTCGAGTTAACGAAGTAAAAATTGGACGAATGAGTCAACTAAATGCAATAACTTCGAGTCAACTAAAGTGCTGCACCAATGAAGTAAGAGTTGGACACCCGAGTCAAACTAAGAACAAAAGCTTCGAATCGACCGGGGGTGTCGAGTTAACGAAGTAAAAATTGGACGAATGAGTCAACTAAATGAAATAACTTCGAGTCGACTAGAGTGTCGCACCAACGAAGTAAGAGTTGGACACCCGCGTCAAACTAAGAACAAAAGCTTCGAATCGACCGAGGTTCGAATTAACGAAGTAAAAGAAAAATTGAACAAACGAGTCAACTAAATGAAATAACTTCGAGTCGACTAGAATGTCGCACCAATGAAGTAAGAGTTGGACACCTGAGTCAAACTTAAAACAGAAACTTCGAATTGACCAAAGCGTCGATTTAACGAAGTAAAAATTGGACGAACGAGTCAAACTAACATGGGAACTTCAAATCAACCGAGATGTTGAGTTGACGAAGTAAAGGTTGAACGAACAAGTCAACTAGGTAAAGTGACTTCGGAACAATTAGAGTGTTGCACCAATGAAACAAATTGAACGAACGGGCCAATTGAGAAAAATAACTTCATATCGCGACAAGTTAACGAAGTAAAAGATCGAGCAGATAATTCAACAAAGTAGAATATAAGCAAACAAAACAGCTTTCACAGGAATTCAAAGACAATAAGCACAAGATCAAGACATGCGTACTAAAGCATAGGAAAATTCAAATCACCAAAAGATTGTTACAGACATATATATGCGAAACATCAAACACAGATTATCATGACAACAACAGATGAACAAAATTTATAAATTAGCTAATTCTGATCATTTAAAATCCATTTGATTGCATTCAAAAAATAACAATGGAAGACTAAGGGGAAAGATTTATGACGTCCTCAGCAATACCACCTACAAGAGCCGGATCAACAACAGGGACTCCTTCAACCATTGGGACACTCGGGGGATCTTTAGTGGCACCTTCCACATCATCAAAAGTTTGATAAACTAGATGACGATACTGGGACAAATCGACACCAAGACCCTTGATATAGTCCAGAAGGTAAGTCCGACCATCAACAACGCGTTGCCAATCTGCCACTTCCATAACACGGAGTCTATCCTTAACAGTAGGGATGACAGTGGGGCAAATTTTCACGGATATCCGCCCCACCCAAACCGTTTAGGCAGATTTGGATCCACCTTAATGGATTTCGGGCGCGGATTCGAGTATCCAAACAGTATCTATCCGAAATTTGAGGCAGATACGGATTTAACCACATCCGCCCCACTGAATTAATTTAGATAATAGTCCTAAATAGCATTTAAATATAGATAGAGATTAAAAAATAAAAAATCAATACAGTACAAGACAAGACATGTACTTTAGAGACTTAACTCATGTGACCATCCCACCCATGTCAACAGTCTTATTTCTTTAATCGATTATTTTTTTGTGCAAAAGATGTAGAGACGTGTCATCATCTAACCCTATTCTTTCCTCTATTACCATCAAATCTATAAAAACATCACACACCCATCACATCACATCACCACCAATTGCAGTCCACTAAACACAACAAAAAATGTAGTGTCACCACCGAACCTCTCTGAAATATCTTTTTCTCTCCTCTTCTTGACACCACAAAGACTCTCTACACTCTCTCTACACGATAGTTGAATCTATCTTGAAAATATGGAGAGCACTTAAACCCTAGTTTTCATCTCATGGAGGGGGAAAGGAAATCGAATTACTCACTGTTAAGCCAATTTCCCTACGAACAACAATAACAACAACAACAACAACAACAAGTTCTCCGCTGCAAGTCCATTTCCTCCTCTTCCAGCTTGTTCATTCTACGAGCCGCTCTCGGCGGAGAAGAGAAAATCAAAGCTCGATTAGGATGGAGTCAGAGGGACATGGCACAGACGTATGGGGGTGTGCTTCTGTTCTCAAATTCGAATGGAAAGGAAGGGGCAACGGGAGGTGTTCACTGGCGAAGTGTTCATTTGAATCTGTCAATCCAGCGAGGTGTTCATCTTCTTCTGTTTGCGGTTATTCGAGGTAGGGCGGATATCCGCCAATCCGTGTGGGGGTGGTGGTGGTTTTTAAAAATAAATTTAAACGGTTATTCAAAGCGGATTTGGGGATCCACGATCCCTAGCGGCGCAGGGATGGATTTGCCAAAATTCGCCCCAATCCGCCATGTTGTCATCCTTACTTAACAAAAGCAAACTCACTTCTTACAGCGATAAGTTGGCCCTCAGCAGTAGTGAACATCACAGAGGTGTCAGCCTTGGCCTTGTCAAGCGAAGACACCAATTGCTCCACCCTTTTCTCAGCAACATCGCGATTATTGGAATGATCGATTATGGCCCGCACGGCCTCATCATGAAGCGCCTTCTCAGAGACTTTTTTTTCTCCACATCGTGCAAACGTGTGCGGACAACTTCTAGATCAACTCTCAAGGATTCAAGCGTAGCCACAGATCGGTCACGCGCACCCTCCACATCGGCCAACGACGCTCAAGCAACCTCAACCGCCTTGGTTTGCTCAGAACATCGTGTTGTTAACGCGTCATATTAATAAAAAAAACATGGGAGAATACCAACAACAACACATAAAACTTCCTCTCCAAAAAAACCATAAGATTGTGATTGACCTGATGACTCAAGCCCAACACTCCTGTATAGGAAATATAAGTCACCCCCTCCATTATAAGCCTAACACCATCTTCAAGATAAAGGTTTGGGTTCAGTACGGACATCGAAGGCCTCTGCATCAACCGTCTGTGCCATTCATTTATCAGCTTACGTGCACCATCCTACATGCCAAGGCGAGAGAACTAACATAATTTCTCATCCGATTTAACTCGGATCTCCTCGGGAGTAGGTTCCTTCCAACTGACACACGAATGAATAACGCGAGGATTAGGTAGTATGGAGGAACCACCACCACCCATGGCAGGAAAAGACGAAGGAACGACAGGAGAACCTCCAGCACCCTCTCGTTGTCCAGCAAAAATGAAACGGGTAGCAGCAAAAGAACTCAAGTAAGCTGCAAAATAAGAAACCTCCATCCCCCCTACAGCAATAAGAGAAGTAGGAGGATGAGACTGCAACTCAGGAGCCAAATCTCGATTGTCAAGCTATTTAGATTGAATAACAAGCAACTGGAACATCTCGTCATCCAAGAACTGAGAATCCTCATAGGAACACTTGATAACGTCAAGGCCACCATAAGTAGAGAGAAACTTCTTTACACTTTGTCCAAATGACAAACAATACCTTTCTCACTCATTTTCAGAGACAGCCTCATCTCTTCATCCTTCTGCAGAGAACAATGATCTTCCCTCGAAATGTCTCTTTCAGCCGAAGCTAAAATAAGGGAGGTGTGCCGCACAGAGTCAACAAGCCTTTTCTTCTTTGGCACGCAATCAGAGGACAAAAACAACAGTGTTGACGGACTAACAAACCTCACTATTTTTCTCGTTCTAGAATGAGGACTAGTAGCACTACAAACGGGATATTGAGATCCATAACATCATAGCTCACTTTCCTATCAATGCCAACTTCATCATCGATAGCGCGGGCAACAATCTCTGTAGTCCGCCTCTCGGTCAATGAAGCCTTTTCGGTCTCATTCATGATGTATAGACCTCTGCGCCTCACCTTATCATCGGTAAGATAGGATTCCAATGGAACCACCAAAAGTCCCAAGAAGCGCCCACTCTCACTGATAATCTGCTCCTCACTAGTCAATCTCATATTTCGATGCATAAGAGGAACTCATAAAGATCTTACTATCGGAAGACCGCGCAAATTGAAGTGGCTAGAGCCGACAGACGCATAAAACCAATCTCGCGACAAACATCTGATGTCATAATTAAAGTTACCAAAACACACAGGAAAATACAGAAAACATGTATGGTTGGGCCTTATGCTGAATCCCACCAAAGAGTGTAAGATTCGAGGGGTTAAAGAGATACCAGAGAGAATAACCATAGCATACGTGGCAACCATGACCCTCCAGCCATTCAGTCCCATTTGAACAGGAGGAATACCCAAGAAGTCCAGATATGACTATAACAACTCCGAAATCGGGAACCGAAGACCGTCATAGAACATGCAAGCATAAAGTGCAATGTATCCTTTCCTTGGGCAGCAAGGACTGTCATTTTCATGAGAAAGAGTGATTTCAAAGTCATTAGGCAAAACATAGTTGGAACGAACATTATCCATGGTAGCCCGCGAGGCTTTGTTTGGGAGAAAATGAGCCTCACAAGTAGAAAGTCAATCACCGACTAACATGCATCATAAACAGGGAATAAGGAGAAAGGAAAAAAGGCAATGGAGGAGAAGAAGTAACACTAACAACAAAAATGGCGTAAAGAAAGAAGAAAGTTAGCCACAACACTTTTTAAAAAAAAAAATGAATAAACCGTTCGTAAAGCAATATACAGGACATAATGACACACTAAAAATATGCGCAGACAACGAGGTAATCGAGATGATCGAATAGCTAAAAGTTATTAAACATTGAATTCAATGCAAAAGCACAATCAAAATACCAACCGTCGCACAATTAGTGGATACGTAACCATACCCACTAACTAATGGGAGGAGTACCTGATGATACATCAAAATAGACTGAGCATCACGACTGTACACGTGACATACAATCCCATCACGAGAATACAACACCCGATCTATTGGATTAGCTCATAAAACCCATAAAGAATGAAAGCAATTATAAAGGCCCAGAGTAGGCCCACCACTAATGAGGCATAAACATGATCCGAATTCAGGCCTAGACGAATCGAAGCCCAAATCCAGGCTCGATACGCATTTTCTCATAAAGAAAAATAATGTTGTACTAAGAAAGAGCCGTGGAGGGACCTACGCCTCTACGAACGCATATCCATTAAGGAGGAGATTGTTACAGAAACATTTATTTCCGTTGTTAACCACAACCATTATAAAAGGTAAAGGGAACATTCGATAAATGTATGCAACTTTAATTGAGTTTTGTCCAAATTTACTTCTTTCTTCCAATAGAGTTACTGACTTAAGCATCAGAGTGTCTTCGACCACCAAAAATGTGATTTTTGGTAGTTTAGCAATGGTTTTGCAGTCAAACTCACAGGATAATGATTTTTGGGGGCATAAAATCAATTAAAAATGTTTTGAAATGAACAAGGTTTGATCATTTTACTAAAGTCGCTCAAATCTGTCCAGTAAACAAAACAAGACAGTGTCCCTGACTTTCAGCTAACTTATATGCTCGATTGCTACCGATTCTCAAGCTCATTGAACACAAAAAATGTAGCACTCTGAGTTATTTAAAAAACACAATTTGAATCACTTAAAAATGTTTTGAAATGAGCAAGTTATGGTCTTTTTACTAAAGTTGTGCAAACCTGTTAAGAGAAATAAACAGAGTGTGTTTTGACCCATTCACATTGTACAATGCAAATGAGAGTCTCAAATTTGATTAGAAAAATGCAAATGAGAGTCTCACATTCGCCTAGCCCTTTGCGAATGTGAGACTTGCACTTGCATTGTCTATTCGAATGCGTGAAAACACATACTCTGTCCATATTTTTTTAATTTATTTTTCCTGATTTTGAGTTTTGAAGTTTGTTTAAATTTTATATTGAAGAATGTTGTTGTCATTGTTTATTATTCCACATTTTAGAGTTCGGTTTGGAGTTTAATTTAGTGTTCAAAATTACATGTTGGAGAGATCACACACAAGCGATATTTGGAGAGATTTCACATGAACCCTTTGGAACAATGGAAACCTGTTGAGAGAATGGGGGAAACAGGGACGAGTGTGTGAGGGAAGACGAAGACTGTGGGAGAGTGAGTGAAGAAGATGTTCAGAATTTGGGGAAAAACCATTGAGAGAGTGGGGGAGAGATTAGCATGAAATAAGATGATTTGGGAGAGTGAATGGAGTGTGGGAGAAAGTCATGGTGGTAAAAGGGAAGATGAGAGATTTAAAGGGAAGACATGAATTCGATTTGGGAGGGGAAAGGTTTCATAAACAATTTTTATTGGTGGCGTGAGAGAGAAGTGGTGATGTGGAAAATAAAAAGGGTAGCGTGAGAGAGAAAAAGTTGATGTGGTGTTAAACAGTGGCTGCCAATGTGAAATGGTAGCACATATTTGTTTCCCGGATTTTCTCGAGATACGCATCAAAACACTACGACGTCTAATGAAAACCTAACCACGCATCACGAGGCAGAGTTGCATTATCAAGTCAAGATTGGGAGGCAAACTGCAAAACAGATAGGCGGTTTATTATAATCACGAAACACAAATCAAAAACCTTCACCTCACCAAAAATGCCGCCAAACCAAAACCTCTGAACTCAATCAATCCATCAATCGAACAAAATGCTTCTTCGAGCTCGTCTCATCACTCTCCACGCCTCCACTCTCATACTCTCTTCACCAACACGCCCGTCTCTGAACCTTTCGCCGAAGGCACTCTCACAGACATTTCGTCAAACATCTTCTCGACCAACATCCGCACACGCTGCAAGAACCAACAAACCCCCAGTTTCAGACAAATCAAAGTTCATCAAATCAAACCTCTTCGTGCCTCCCGGGATCGACCCGGAGGAGGTGACTGAAGACATGGTTCTTCCCGGTTCGAACATCGTTCTTGGTCCCTATGCTGGTCACTCTCAGATAAAGGAAGTGGAATTCATTAAGAGCAGTGGCAAGGCCAAGGACTGCCCCAAGGATGATTTGCCTGAGTTTGCGATACTCGGTCGGTCGAATGTTGGGAAGTCTTCGCTTATTAATGCTCTTTGTCGCAAGAAAGAAGTCGCCCTTACTTCCAAGAAACCAGGTTTCTTGGCAAATCTTGCTCTATCTTGTTTATTGGTTTTCGCTTGAATCCAGTTTTTGTGTCAGAATTTTTTCATTTTTTGGAATTTTGTTGAATTGTGCAGGGAAGACTCAGCTTATAAATCACTTCTTAGTGAATAAGAGTTGGTACATTGTCGATTTGCCTGGTTATGGGTAAGACATCAAACCACTATCCCCCATGGTTCTGAATCTCTGCAATGAACTTGGTTGTTTTCATGTCTGCATTTGTTAGCCGTATTTGTAGCTTTTATAAAATATCTACTAGGTATTCAGGCATGTATGTGTTGCGTTTCTTGTTTTCAAGAATGGAATTTGAAATGTGTGATTCAAATTCAGATTTTAAGCAATGCTTTAGTGGTTGAATCTAAATTCTGAAGAGTTTCTGAGTCGCAAATCTGTGGGTTGTTTGTGGGATTCAAAAAGTTGTGTGGATAGTGTGGTGATTGAAATCTTTCAAAATTTTTGTTCATGTGTGGTTTTGAAATAAAATACATATCATCAGTGAATGGCTTTAGTTTTTGCAGAGTTAGAGACTAGATTGGGTTTGTCTAGACCCGGGTTCATTACTTATCAGTTGTAATCGCAAAAGGGCAGATCGAGCTATAATTGATAGGGTTTTGTTTAACCTTGTAGTTTTGCAAATGCTCCTGAATCTACTCGGATGGATTGGTCTTCATTCACAAAAGGCTACTTCCTGAATAGAGAAACTCTTGTTGCTGTGTTACTACTAGTTGATGCAAGTATCCCTGCTCGGAAGATTGATATTGACTGTGCTAATTGGCTTGGTCGTAACAACGTAAGTGACCCTTGCAATCTCTTCCAGCTACCCTTTAGTTGTATTCTAATGTATGGGTGGAACCCAATATCCTCTCCAATTCTTCTAACTTCCACTGATGGCCTTCCAGTTTTCTTAGCACAATTTATTTGCTTTTTGATGTTGTATTTCAGATACCAATGTCTTTTGTTTTCACCAAGTGTGACAAAGGGAAAGCAAAGAAAGGAAACCGCCCAGATGAGAACATCAAGGATTTTCAAGCAATAATCAGAGAAAACTACCGGGAACCTCCACCATGGATCATGACTAGTAGTGTCACTGGCTTGGGCAGGGATGAGCTGCTTCTGCATATGTCACAACTAAGAAACTTTTGGGACAATTAGAGATACAATAGCAACCAGAGCCAGGTGTAAGGTTATTTGTGAAGGTACTTAAAACTTTTTGGTTTATCTTCCAAGGTTCTAATCAGTAATCTGTCAAAGAAACAAACAGCACATGATGAAAAGAAGAAAGTGGCTTAGAATTATTACCTCTGCATCTTTTGTGTTTATCTCAGCTCTTGGATGTTTGCGGTAAATTTGCAGCCAGACACGGAACAAACTCATGGTAACACTTTCCACAGTTCAACTTTTCTGTTCCAAGCATCTAATTGGGCAAGACAGTTTCACTTTCATAATTTGGAAAGTCATGTTCTTTGTGTAATGCTCAATATATTTTTTCAATCCTTGCTAGTAATAAAGCATTTGCAGTGGTAGAGTCAGACTCAAATTCAAATGGATTGAATTGAGGACAAGATTTTGGCCTTTTTTTTGGAAGGACTCCTTTAAATGGTAAAATTGACACAAAATAATAACATATATTTAAAAAATAAATAAATAAACAATTATAAAACCTTCAACACTTGATTGACATAATTTTTCTTTTTATAGCCGTTGAGAAGTAGGCCACAGTCATGCGTCCATATGACTATTTAGTGTGGGTAGCTCCACCCATTTAACTATACAAACTCTATTTTGGCAATGGTTTTGTGCAAGAAGCTCAAAGGGAATGTGCTTTGGGCCATCCATTGGAATGTGTAAACAAACCTCAAAACTTAAGTTTGACTTTGAGCTTGCCCATTGGAGATGATCTTAGGTGACCAAGTTCAAGCTTATTGCAATATCACGGTCGTATTTCAGTTAAAACACATCATAAGGAGGGAAAATTTTATTTTTTAATTATAAGTACATTTTCAACCAAACTTTGTTGGAGTATACACGTTAGTTTTTATTCTTTCTTTGACTTTAAGCATTATCTTTTCCGTTTTGCTTTGCATTTATTTGATTAAATTAACCTGAAGTGTAACTTTATTTATGGAGAGCACATTTGGTTGTCATATACTTAATCCTGCTTAAACAGAATGGATGGAAGATCTTCATACTTCTAAGTTCTAAGAAACTACTTTTTGCTATTGTAACTTTCGACTGGAGGTAGCTAGATCTTATTGCCAAGCAGAAACTAAGATTGTTACAATCATTTGGACAAAAGAAGAAATACAAAAAGGAAATACTTGATTTTATTAGGAGAATTTCATACATCTGCCACACGATATTCTCTAGTTCCTTTACAGGATTTGAACATAAACAGTAATATAAAACAATCTGTAATAGGCAACATGTCTATCTATTTCACCAAATATTGCATGTGATGCTGCTCTGGACCTACTTCATGTTCCCAAACCTAGCGCTGGTACCTGCCAAAAAACCACGACCTTACATAGAAACCAAAAGACATATAGAAAGATTTCATGGAAAACCAACAAATAGTGCGCATGAACACAGTACTAAGTTTCTATAGATGCTAGAGTTCTAGGACTCAAAAGAGGGGAGAACACAAGTGAAACCAAGAAGGTGACAACAGTCCTATAGAAGTCATTGATGGAGGTGGAGGCGAAAATAGTCCCCAACCCCCAAAAGTCATTGAGGGTGGAAAAGGTGAAAGTGGTCCTAAAGGAGTCATCAGTGGTGGCAATTCTTGTGTTTGAGCAATTAATGGCAAGTCATTTTGGACACCTATTTGAACAGTCCCTTGAGAGCAGAAAGCTCTCAATGGTTCTGCTGCACTATAATCAGCAGATGTCCGTGAGGTGACAAACTCAAGTGGTGGAGGCGCCACAGTTTGGAGCCGTTTAGGCTGGAATTTGGGTGCACCTGTTAGCTTCTGAACAACCCGTCGGAAGTTAGAGGAGTCCACTTTGTAGACTTTCACAGCTGGTAGCACAGCAGATTTCTTCCATGGTTTGGCTGGTGGTTTACGTACAGAATGGAGGGAGGCTGTTAGTGTCTTTGCCTCTAGGCTGTCCATAAGTTAAATTGAAGGAGGAGAAGAAGAAGAAGAGGGGTAGAAGTCTGTAGGAGTATGGTTTCTTTGCTTTTGTTTGTATGTTTGTATTTAGACCACCATTTTTATATACAAAAACAAGAAACCAGTAGCATTGAATGTTTTAATAATCGAAGAGAGAGTATATGACTCTTGAGCATGGTTATGCCATTTCAGAATCAGATCGCCAGAGGCAACTCGGCTTATTATGGTTTAACCTACTTTTTCTTCTTCTTCTTTTTTTTTTTTTAATTGTGGTGATTCATGAGAGTTATTAATTTTGTGGTATTATCCAGTTATTTTGATATGGTCTAGTCAGCTGATATATGGTTTACCACAACTATTTTTCGTAAATGTTAATTATTTAATTTAGTTATTTGTGTTCAGGAGAGTTATTACTTCTTTTGAAAGGGTTGATCTGTTTGTTGAGCTCAACTCAGTCAGTACTCATTGAGTGAGTCTGACCATGAAATGAGTCTAAGAGCATGCTATTATCGAATGATGACAGCTTAGTCAGCTAAAGTTGGAATGTGGCTGCTGCTGATATTGTTAAGTTCTAGTCAAATATTAAAGCTTGACTAAATTTCTTTGATATTCATTTCTTCCCTTATTAAGCGTTGTTCTTATTTTTCTCTGTGGTGCACATCATAAGTTACCCAATACAAAATATGTACCGCAACCACTCTTCGACTTTACCGAGCCTATTTAAGGATCCACCCTTCAAAATGTCAGCAATTGTTCACTTATGAATTATTTGCAATAAGTAGTTTTTAAAAGGTTCTCTTAAAATGCACATTATACAGTTACATAAACAATGTTTGTAATAAAAAGTTTTTAAAAGTGAGGATTTCGCGCTGCCAGAGTTGGAATTATACCACCCTGTAAATGGATTGTTCAAAGTTTTCTATTTTTTAGTAATTGAAGGATTTTATTTAATTGTTTATTAGATAGATACTTTTCTTTCGTCTTCCTTTACATGTCGACATAGTTACACGGTTAACTATTGCTCTATCCAGGCCACTTTTTCTTTTTTTTTTCTATTAGTAGAACAAGTCCAACTGATCACACCGATCTACTGTAATTGCAGTTAATTCAATTGTCACTTTTGACCAATATGCATGCAATACATCCAAACTTCGAGTAGTTGCCAGTGAGCCACTCAGGTGTCTTGGTCTTTATTTATGAAACGATACACTTCATAGAAACCTCTACTTGAGCTCGAGATGGTACATCAATAAACTATTGGGGTTGTTTCAACTCTGGAGCTTATACTATAGTTTTCAATTTCGTCACCATGCAACCACTCGATCTTCATCAAATCTTATTAAGTACTACCATTTTAAATAAAATGGTTATGAGTGAGTTCTGTCCAGAGGGAGTGCATTTATATTGTTTTGTAGATCTACTATCCTCCACTTTCTCAGAATCCAAATGTTGGACTGGTCAACTTCTCATAGCTGTATGCTTGAGCTGATCCAATTTGAAGTTTCCACGAAACTTCTAGAACCATCGATGTGCTTTGTCGTCATGTGTGTTGTTCTTGTTTTTGTCTTTGTTGTTATGGGATTTGCATGAGATCCTCTGTTGCAGTAGAGATGATCAATGGGGAAGTTAGAGCTGGAACTAGTACGTTGAAAACCAGACTGTAGGGAGAGCTCAAACTAAAAAACAATGTAACAAATACTTGAACAGAAAATCCACTCCAGTTTCATAATGCAGAGAATTCTCGATGCTCAGTACCTGTTAGAGTCTTAGATCTTGCTGTTAGGAACTTGGTTTAATGCATACCTGCAACCGCAAGGTTTGGCAGTTTGAATTAGAATTCATCATAAGTATTTCTGCATTCATAGTTCTTGTCATATTGGTACTGTTTTTGCATTAGTGTATGTTCATCGTCTTATTTTGATTAAATGATTACATGAAGTGTGAGTCTTTAGCTAGTACAAATCGCATGGTTTTCAAATACTTAAGTTATTGCTTTGTTAAATAGAGATGAGGGAAGATCTTGATACTTGTAAACCACATATTATTGGGACAGCGATAATACAGATAGCTGCATCTCGTGTAAAAACAGAAACCGACATTGTTCAACGGTTTATAGTGGGTTGAAAAACAGTCGTAAACTTATAACGACCTTTAATAAGAAAAATCATGAAATTCTTTCTCCTCCACTAATAAAATAAAAATAATACATTCATAATGGCACCATAACAGGCACAAACCCCTCTTACAGAGCCCAAAAGTAAGTAAAAAATAGGAAAACGGAATACACCAAAGATTATTCAACAGCACGCCAAAGAACAGTGCTGGTGTCAAGTACTTGTATCAACAGTAGCTAGAGTTCCTGGACTTGGAAGAGGGAGAGAACTCCAGTGGAACCAAGAAGGTGTAAACACTCCCAGAGGAGTCAATGATGGTGGTAGAGGTGAAAACATGGCCAAAGGAGCCAATGATGGTTGTGGCTCTAGTGTTAGATAATTACGTGGCAAGTCATTTTGGGCATCAATCGGGAGTATCTCTTGAGATTGGAGTGATTGCATTGGTGGTGCTTGACCTTCTGGGATACTGTAATTAGAAGCTAAGGTAACAAGATTGGGTTGCAATGATGATGTTACATTGTAATTAGAAGTTCGCTGTGAGGTGACAAGATCAAGTGGCGGAGGTGCCACTGTCTGGAGACGCCTAGATTGGAATTCTGGTGCACCTGTGAGCTTCTGAACTACTCTGCGGAAGTTGGAGGAATCCACTCTGTAGACTTTTGGTGGTGGCAGCCCAACAGGTTTCTTCCATGGTTTTGCTGGTGGTTTACGTACTGAATGGAGGGACGCTGTTAATCTTCTTCTTTCTTGGTTGTCCTGAGGTTCCATGGAAAAAGAGGAAGATGATGAGTCCATAGGGTATGTTCTGTTTTTTGTTTATATTTAGAACCTGATAAGCATTGTTGTTTTTATATACAAATATGAGAAACCAATAAGGTTGAATATTTGAATATTCAAAGAGAGAGCGACCAAGGACTAACAAGCACAACAAACGCCTTTTATGATGACCAAGATAACTCAGCTGCGATATGGAGTGGCTTAATGGCAGTTATTAGTGAAGAATTTTCAGGAATGGACCGCGGTTCAGTTACTCATCTAAGCCGGTTCATCTGAACTCGGTCTTGAATTGATTATGCTGCAGATGTGGTTTAGTTTTGGTCAATAATAGAAAGTTTGACCAATTTTCTCTGATATTTTCATCAGCCATTCTTCTTCTCTGTATATTTTATGTTTCTCTTAGGGCTGAATTCTAATTGGCGAGTCTCGAGGGGGATGGAGGGTTCCACCCCCTCCCTCACCCGTTCCCTCGCCAATTAGACAAGCCCGGGGTTCTACATAATGTGTGTTATAAATGTACAACCACACAACTTTTGAATAGTGCACTGTCCATAATTCTTGTTAAATAAGTTGTCGTAAAATGCCCACTTATTGTAGATAAAAATAATTAATTGATGAGAATGAATATTATATGATGTATATCACTATGGTTGCAGTCAAGTATTGTCAGTTCTTCCACAAGTGTTTGCATTCAGTTCTATGAAGAAAATCTATGAACTAGACCTATATGTGGAATTTTTGTGTTTTTCTGTATTGAATCATACTAAAATTTGTTTGATTTCTTCTTTTCGATGTAGGTCTTTAAGAATTTTTCTGGTCGAAACAAATGTCCTTCCTTCAGTCACAATGTCGAGAATGTGCAGGGCGCCGTTACCATATCCTGGTCAGTGGGTCTTTCTTACTGTACACATTATATGTTCAAGACCAAGAGATCAGGCTGATATATTATTTGTGATTAAGCTATATAGCTCAGTTGACCAGTTATAACTTATAAACATGATTACATCACTGTTGATCAATCAACTGTTCATTTTGTTGAATTTTTAAGCTTTGAAAAGCTAGTAACGACTCGTGTACCTGAGCCTTTATTACAAAATGATGCACTTGAGCCAAAGATTGTGACATAACATCGATAAATTATTGACTGTTGACTGTTATTATTTTTGTCACTTGAGCCACAGATAGCGATAGAACAGTTTGTTTTCTTTACATGAAATGTTCCTTTCTGTTGTGAAGGGGATGCATCTGGTCTAACATTTTCTAGTTTAATTTGCTCACTGAATAAGTATTCTTAACATTCAAGGAGTCGTGGTTGTTAGACCAGCCAATTTCTCCTGAAGTTATCCATTATTGAACTGTTTTTGTTTGAATGTACAAGTAAACTTCTAGAACCATTCGTAATCATACATACTCATGTTTTCTTTTTGTTTCTATTGTCGTCTTTGATGTTTCTGGAGGATGAGATCCGGTGAGATAACGAGAGCTAACAGAAAACTTGAACATAACACGACTAACTTCAATGATACATAACACGACTAACTTCAATGATACATAACACGACCATGATCGAAGATGAGGATTGAGAATCAACTCACTTTTTATCGATCCAGTCTCAACAACGAACAATGCTTGTTGGATGGAATGTCCTTTCACTTGAGCGGAGAGGATCGAGTGCACTGAATCCATGCTCCATTTATTTGGATGTACAAAACCCAAGCCCAACCTAACCTAACTTAACATTAGGCATTGACAAACTGCAATCACAAAACCTGTGATCACACTTAGAGGCAAGTCTGGTTTAGGTACAATGTGCCAAAAGTGAATCAGTAACTAACAGCAAGTTACTCTGGAGTTGAACAATCCTAAAGATGATTTTATCAGAAATTCTCCTACTATGGAACAACAGGGTGCCTATTCCGAATTACAATTGATGACTCTTCTCCTACTATAACATCTGTTTTGCCTTAATTTTTCAGATCTAGATTTTTTTATTTGGGTTTGCTACGCGTTCTGTTTATTGTCCGCTAAATAAACTTGGGCCTCATGGGAGGGCTAAACCTTGGGTAGCTACAAACTACAGAGTCCAAGCTTGGAAAGACTTGCATGTATCTTGAAGATTGGATCTTAGATGACAGTAAAAGTCACTGATTTAGCATAGAAGACCATTTAAGGTGGCGTTTGTTTTTTTTGTTATGAATAAGAAGTGGTTCATTTTGACAGGTTTTTGTTTTTACTTCTGATAGAATCAGAATTTCTTAATAGGTATTAAAGTCAGAATAATTTTTAGCATTGAGTGATGAAAAAACATAAAATAAGACCCGATTCACATGGTACAACCCGGCCTATCAGCCCAAACCCGCCCACACAAGGTATTACACACCCGCTAAATGAGATGTAGGTTGTGGCAGATAAGAAGGAATATCAAATCAACCTTTCTGTGTGACCTCATTGTGCACATATTGACTAAAAATCTAGACAACTAGCATGCGATGTTACTTTCAGCTTTGTAATTCAAGTCGATTTGTCTGGGCTTAAACCTGAAATATGTGAACCTGGACTCAAACAAAGGTTTAGTTTAATCTGCTGCCGCATGCATCCAGACTGAGGCTTAGTTTAAAGTGGCTTAGTACAGAACTCTGTTAAAACCATTGAATCTTGTAACAATTCACCCTGCAGCCAAATTTTGCAGGTCTTCCAACTTTGTTGATGAAGCTCGTCAGGGATTTGAACAAGTCTACCTAGTATTTGCTGAACTTCACTCAGGTTTATCTTGAACTTCACTCAGATTTCAACCACAAATAAGTTGAAATGCATAGGGATGGTTGTTAACAATTTAGCAATGTTCAACCTTATCAAAGATGGGTGATCAAAATTGCTTTCAATCCTTAATATGCACTCTCTAATCTTTCCTCACATCGAAATTTTGGCTGTTGAACAATCCAATTTACATAACTCAAAACAAAGCCTAAAAAGTTCATTTGTGAAGGGCCAAACAATTGATGTGCTATTGTTAGTGCAGATTCGACAAAATTGCCCTATACATTCCATGTGTATTCGAATAATTCAAGATTTTTGTTATTAAGAGGCCCAACATTTTGGCTCAAAGATGATCAAGTGGTTGTGTGACTTATGTTCTACTTGGTTGTTGTATAGGATCTCAAATTATTAGGAGGTTGGGAGATAAAAGAGAGAATTGATGGCTCCTCATGCTTATCTTCAAACACTTGGGTTGTCTCAAATTCTCGATAGCATACTATCATTGAATCTAAGATCCAGTGAAGATGTGGGGTTATGATACTTCTTTCCCTCTAGGCTAGTCTATAGTGCTATGGAGCTTCAGATATCATTCATTCAAAGATGCTCTATTGCCTAAAGCCATGTACACCTTTTTCCTTTGTTTTTAAGGTAAGGGAGGAGGTTGGGCCAACCATTACACTTGAATAATACAAACTGAAGAACACAACAAAACTTCCAAATATGACACTTCAATAGTCGGTGTTCCCTCCATGGGGTGAGTGAAGAACCCACCAAAATCAAAGATCAATAGAAAACTCCAAAGAACGGAAAATTCTAGGGGGTCGAGGGAAAGAGAGCAAGAGAAGCCACCCATTTGTCTCGAGATGAGTGCCATCACACATCTCAAATCTGAGGCATTCATTTCGAGGCGAATGAATGGCTACCACCCATCCATCGCCCCTTTACCTCGCTCTGTAGCAAAGCTCCCAAGGAACATACTAGTATGGTATACTAGTAATGTCATAAAGGCTACAACCCCATCACCCTATCTCATTGGATTTCACAACCACCAACACCACCACTATGATCCACGAAGAAAATTTCAAAACATTTTTTTTTGGGTTTGTGTAATTGGTGAGGAAACCAGCGAGGAAGCGCGAGGGAAGGGGGTGGACCCTCTATCCCCTTGAGATGTGTGCAGCCACGCATCTTGAGGTGATGGAGGGTTCCATTCCCCTCCCTCGCATTTCCTCGACAATTAGAATTTCCCTTCTTTTTTTTTTTGCAAAACTTACCGAAGTCACGACTCACTCATTGATTGATTTTATCTTAAAAGCAGGCAGATGGTCCTATTGGGAGGGGAAGAGTGCATTAGTGATGAGATTGCTCTCCCACTTTGGAGCTACAAACAAACAACTATTCAAGGTGAGTATTCAATGAAGCCCTCTTTCTAGTTCTCTCTAGCAAGGCTCAAGTGCACTAATTCTATGCATGTAATAATAAGTTTGATTGAATGACAAGGGGTCCAGTCCTCGACTCTATCCATTTACAGGAGGGAAAAGAGTGTACACCCCCATGGCCACTGTGGCCTCACTGGTAATACCACATGCATGAGCTGAGCTTTACCATCACTATGTAGTGAGTGAATAGCTATAAGTTAGCAGACTTGCTTTCTGGATGCCCTTCCTTTGTGTGGTCAATTCTCTCCATTTTTTTTAAACTGACAGTCACTGAATAAGATGGGCAACTTCACCACATTGCCTTGTTCAGGCAAAACTTTTGCTTGTTGAATGAGGGAGCTTTAGTTGGAGGGGTCTTTTAGTGGTCATGGGTTCATCAATCTTTTGCTGCAAAAGGTGAAGAACTTCATAGAAGTCATTAACATACTTGATAATAGTACACCAAGAAACTAAAACTTTGGACCAAGAAACTAAAACTTTGGACCAAAATGACAATGCTTGGATATTGAACTTCACATTCACTAGGTGGTATGTAAATAAAAAAAAATTGTACATATTTGCATTCATATTGAAGAAAAAAAAGAAGCTCTTAAGAGTGGATACATTTGTTAGGTAGGGCAATAGCGAACTCCGAATCGAATCCTAATGGCGCCAGCCAGACCAAACTTGCATTGCAAGAACACCTGTATTTTCATATCTATCCAATTCCATTACTGCGATATGCAATTCTCGCCTTCTAGCAGATCCCCACATCCGCCGTTGATTCGCATTTGGAACAAAATTGGCACAAACCATTTCGAGGCTTATTAGAGGAACAAGTGCCAGAAGCCACCATCTAAAGTGCATCAGTTAAAAATGAATTCGCCATAGTGAGCAAGTTCCATAGGAATCACTTTATGATGTTTCTTCTTTATGTATGGAAATCAATTGAGAAAATTACAGGAAATTTTAGTATACATAGGAGAGCAAGCTCATTACCTCCGGCGACCTGCGTATCTTCTTTGATTGATTTCTTGGTGTAAAGACTTCTCTTATACCAAGAGAGCTCTCAAATTCCATTTACCCATAAGAAGATGCAGTGGTAATCAAGTGTATACAACCAAGTGACAATCTTTTTTCCTTCATTGAATCGTTCTTGTGAGCTTGCATTTCGAAATAAAGATTGTGGCAGTGTAATTTAGACTACATAATTTCAGTAGCTCGGCTGACCTTTGCTTCAATACAGGATTGCAACCACTCTGGATGACTAGTAAGAGCTTGGCAGCCAACCCAGCCTCAACAGCAAGTGATGCACACTCTTCGGGGGCTAATTTACAGACCGCCCACAAGATGGATAATGCAAATTGAGTACAACTCTCTGAGACTCTCATTAAGAGTCTCACCACATTAGGAATCGTTTTGGGGCAATCCTTCAGAGCTGATTTTCCCTCTGGAAGATTTGCCAAAGCATCTAAGATGAACAATGCAGACTCCAAACAATCAGGATTCAATGTGGGTAAGAGCTCAATCAATTGGGGAACAGCCCCAATGCTCACAACTAAGTTTCGAACCTGTTTATGCGAACATATAGTCTTTAGAAGACTAAGACCAGCAGAAACCCCATTGGGATGTCTCTTATCCTTGACCAATCTCAACAACCCAACCAAAAGACATAAACTTGACACGATTTCGGATCGAAAATCCTTCTCATCCATCAACATTTCAATCAATCTTGTACAATTGATCTTGGTATCAATGGAACCCTCATTCAACATGTCCACCATCAATGAGATCTTAGCTGGCTGCATTAGATTTGTCTTCGACTCCGAATCAAGTGACAAATTCACAAGAATCCCAATTGCCTCGGACCCAACAGCATGGGAAGTGAAAGGACCTAATAGAGATGAAACCAAAGCAACCCCACCTTCATCCACCACAGTCTTCTTTGCAGAAGCATGAACAAACACAACTTGCTGAAGCTCCTTGAGGGCTTGAACCCTGGCTTGCCCTTTGACCTTCTTGAGTGTATCAAGAAGCTCTGAAGCCCTCCCTTGCACATCCTCTGATCTCTTCTTCATGATCAAGTACTTTTGAGAGAACCAACTATAGATAAGATGGTAAAGAGTCTTGTTTGGGGTGACTGAATCATCCCATAACTCTTGCATAGTAGTGGGGCATGTTAAGTGCCCCAAAGAGAACCATTTGAGAATGTTGGATCTCTCATAAGTCTGGCCAGTACATAGGGTCACAGGGTCTTGCATAGGCTCTAAGGAGATTGGGCAAATGAACACAGATGGAACATCACTTAAATCAAGCTCTTCTATCATCTTCTTCAGATCCAATTTCTCACCTTTCTCACCCACACCCACACCCACACCTACACCCACCCCACAACCCCCCACACCTCCCAAAACTCCATCTTTCACTGCAGTGTCCAGATCTAACACATGCCCTCCTCCACCCACATCAAACCTAACATCCCCCTCATCTCTCCTCCTACTAGCAATCTCAAACATAGGCATTTCTCACCCCTTCCTTTTTCTTTTACAGAAATACAACAATACCCACAAAACAAAAACAACCCTTAAAACCTCTACAACAACAAGAACACCCAAATCAACAAAAACAACCCCATGTGTGAAAAAGGAGGAAAAAAAGACCACACAACCTCATTGACAATAACAAGCAACAGAAACCCTTTAATGGGAACAATTTTTCCTATTTCACCTTTCTTTTTCTCTCTACTTTATCTGATAATAATTTTTCTTCAGTCAAAAAGGACTCATCACCTCCACCATCATCATCATCAACAATAAACACCCAATAATCCCTCTTCCCTAAAAACAAAGCTTACTCATTTCCTTCTCTTCAACCTCAAAAAGTCCCAAATCATCAAACCCAGATTTCAAACAAATGACCCCAAACCCACTCAAACACACAACAGTGCTACTTGAAACAGAACAACCTCACACAACACAAAGCTTCCAACTTTACTCAATTTTGAGCTGAGTTATGAAATGGGTTTTGTAAGAAGATGGAAATGGAAATAGAGAGAGGCAAGTGAGCAGAGAAAAGCTAATCTCCTCTGCTGCAACGCTCTTCCTCTGCTCTTCTTTTGTTGCTACTGTTGCTCTCTGGACTCTCTCTTCAAACCCCAAAAAATATCAATTTTTTTTTTCTTCCTCAAAAAATATTTATAAATTAGATTACTGGCTACACCCGGTTAATCCTGCCTCGGCACGCGCACCACACGTGCATAGGTCTTACTGCACGAGTTAATCTTCCGGTTAATGACACTTATTTCTTGCAGTAATGACTGATTTGTCTTTGATAGTCATTGTGTTATAACTTAGGGGTACATCTGTCTTTCAAGTTGTGGCTGCAGACCATCTAAGAATTGGATTTCATGGGGACCACTGTGTAAACGGTGGGGATTGAAAAATCACAGAGGTTGGATGAAGATCAAATGACGTAATTACCCTCCAAAGAATATTGGTTTTTTTTTTATAGTGTATTAAAGTGGGGAGCCCACAACAACACGAGAGGTGCAAAAAAGTTATTCAGTTTTCTGCATTTTCAAGCAATGATTAAATATTTGTTGAGATGTAACGGCCGTAATGATGTTGGAAAATATATGTAAAATAAAAAATAAAAAATAAAAAATAGGATTCTTAAAAACAAAAAAATGTTCAAGTGATTTAGGTTAAATGTTAGAACACCATCCTGTAAAAGTCTTCCATCAGTGAGTTCAGAGGTTGACAGACTACCTAAGTGTTATTGTTCAATTTCGCCCAAGTGATTTTCCTTTTATATGTGACGCATGAGAAAATATGAAACAATGTAGAAATTCTTAATTTTTGGTGTTGCTTATGATGATTTCATCTTTATATTCTCCTTTTGTTTGAGCAAGCGCATCTAATTTACGATAAATAACAAAAGGATAATAAATTTTGTAGAGAGCTTAATTCATAACAACAGATTCGTGTTTAGATAACGCTCTCCAACTTCTCCAAATCAGTAAAGAAAATAGTAGAGTAGTTCATCATATTGGAACCACCCTCTCAAACACAAATCAATACTTTGGAACCGGACTTCGTAGAAGCTAAATAGCAATAGATAAATAATTTTAGAGATTTGGTAATAAGATAATTAAGGTCTTATCGTTAAGTAATAATTAACTAGCTCATTTCAAAACATAGAAGAGCACTGTAGACCACGTTAGGTTTGGGAACGAACGGACATCTCGAAATGGCAAATTGAATTTTTTTTTTTTTTAAATCCTATAAACCAAAAATTACAAAACTAGTTAATTAATAAGAGAGAGAAATTAAATAATAATATTAAGTGAACCCCACAAAAAACTGGAAACTTTATTGCGTTTTGCTTTGACTGTACTCTACACTCTCTCTCTCTAGTCTTTGCTTTGACTGCTTTACTTTACAAATTTTGCATGGGGACTCCCTCTTTCTCTCACTAACTTTCTCTCTCTAAAACAGTGCTTTTCTCTCTCTAGTGTTATAAAATTAAATATTACATAAAAATTACTCGTATAGCAAATTTTTTACACTAAAATGACATTAATGACGTGTTAAAAAAATATTCATTTATTTTTTAGAAAAAATTCGATATATTTCGAATGGAGAAGTCTACTCAACCTGGCGAGAGAGTACTGATTAGTGTATCGTGGAGTAGAATTTCAATTTTACTCTGCTCTTCACACCCATGTATTTACCTCCACCGCTGTGGAAAAAGGGATGAAGTTGGAATTTTACTTTGCTAGACACTAATCCAGTGTTGTCTGATCGGGTTGAGTAGATTTCATTTCAAAATTTCAACATATTTTGAGAAATCACTTTTTTTTTTTTTTTTTCCATGTCTACATCTCTCTTTCATGGTTGTGTTATGAACTTATGAAACATTGCCAATGGATACCACCTCAACGGTAAACTTGTCATAGATGAAATTATAAGTTCAGTGTTCAACCCTACTGACAACATTTGGAGTGGGAGGGATAAAAATATATATATGAGTGTGAGGTTAAGAAACCATATTTTACAATTATGATGATGTTGTATCGTTAGAGGAGTTTTTTACAACTTTGAGATACACATAAATTTTTTGAAAATTTTATCATTCTTTTCGAATCATGAAACATCATCCTTATTGCAAAAACCTGATTTCATAACATTTTTGTATATATATATATATAACATATTATTAAAAAAAATCCATTTATATGTAGAACATTGACACATGGTACTTTCCCATTTTAGATTACTCAAAACTAATATGGGGGCAGCTGTAAAAATTGTAGTTATTGAGGTTTAGGCTTAGGGTGTACTTAATGTTTTTTTTTTTCCTTGAAAAAATAAGATAATATTATATTAATTAGGGTTCTGAGAGAACAGGTGGTGTGATTGTTGATGAATCATTTTATTTGCTCTAAATGGTTTTTTTTTTTTTTTTTTTGGAGACTCTTGCTTTGACTAGAATTGATGCCTAAGTACCAACCATTCTTTATGTGTGTTTGTGTGATTTGATTTACTGATTAACCTAATTATTTTTTTGGATTAATTTGTTGTTCACGGAACTCACATTTTATGCTTTTCTTTCTTATCTATTGTCCTTTGATTCACTTTATTTTATTTTCTACCTAATTATTTAACCTTTATTCCACCATCTTTAATGTGTTTGTTTGACAAATCTGAAAAAAAAATTGAATATGTCTTACCAAAATGTTCAAAGTTGAAATCCAAAGCAAATCTCAATATTTAGCAACTTTTTTATAAAAAAAAAAAAAAAAAAAGGTGTTAAGGGTTATTCAAACTTATCTTTATGTCTTTCGGCTTTTTGTATTAACCTGGTTATTGAGCTGCTGGATTTTTATTTTTTCAATTCTTGTATTTGGAGATTGTAATTTGTAAGTTATTTGGTTTCTTCACTCATTTATGCAAGAAAATTAGTTGGTTGGTTTAGTATGTTTTCAGTAATTCAGTAGAGGTTTTTTTTTTGGAGAGTTGGTGTGATGGTGTCATGCAATTGATGTGGGAAATGGATAACTACTTTTCACCATCCAGACTACGAAAATATCAGGAAATAAAAGTGATGTGGCGTGATATTGAAAGAATGATAAAATTCTTAAATTGTTTGTGTGTATCTCGAAGTTGTAAAAAGCTTCTCTGATGATGCCACATCATCCTGATTGCAGAATACGATTGCAAAACTTGGTTTCCTAGCCTCATTGACTACGGAAATACTAGGAAAATCCCCAGTGATGTCAATTGGATACCAGCTTAACGGTAAACATATGGCTGATAGAATTACAAGTCTAGAGTTCGAAATTGCCAGCAACATTTGGGTGGGAAGGGTTAAGGGATTAAAAAAAAAAAAATCCTACATGCCAATGGACATGATTAGGCTTATTTTGTTTGCAATAAAGGTTTTTTCCTATGAGAATACGTTTTCATAGTCTTATGTAAATTTCTCATAATGACGAGTTGACAAGTGCTAGTTTAGCTGATAAAATTTCTAAAAACTTCATAAGAAATTACGTATTTGTATCATCATCATCATCAAAGCCCATTCTCGAGATTTTCGAGATCAGCCAAAAAACGCACATAAGAAATTACATATTTGTATTCATGAAAAATACATGACATTGTATTTGTCGTATGCCTATATAATAATAATCCGGATGACACATTGCTTCCGTTTCATTCAAAGTAAAAAACTTCAATCAAGATTTCCCGCGCAACCATAAACTATCATTCCATGTATTAATTTTAGGGTTTTGGTTTCCCAAATGCAGTCAACGAATTTTTTGGTAAACCTAGCTTGAGAGTGTTTAGTGAAAGTGCCATGTTCCTTTTATACCAAACAACTTACATCGATTGTGTTATTCAAAGTTGTTTACAAAGGAATATATTACCATATCTTAAAAGCTAAGCACAACTTACAAACGAATATACCAAAAAAAAAAAAAATTATTAGAATCAAATAAGTGATGTCATTCGCATAATTTATGATGCACCAATTTGTCCGTTTTTCGAGTCTTTGTTAATTGATGCGATTATTCTTCTATACTTTAGGGCACCAAGTTGATACTATTTATTTGAAATTTCGTATCTCACTTTTGATGTAGTAGTAGACCTAAAAAATGATTGTATTCTTTACCAAAATTTGCAAGCTCCTCTCAAAAATATGAAGAATAGTTAAAGGCGCACTTTACTCTTGTCACCTACACACAATGATTATATTCTTTACAAAAATTCGTAAGCTCCTCTAAAAAAAAATAAGAAGAATATGCAAATTTTTGCTATTAGGATGTCTATTTATTGACAGGAAATTGATTCTTCATAAGTTTGTTTTTTCACTATCCGTGGAAATCAAAATCCAAGAGAGATGCTTTACAATCAAATTCACGAAAAATATTTCAATTTTCATTTCTATTTTTAATGCAACTAAATGTATTTTAATATTAAATATTCATTAATGCACCTTTGCAAAGAGCGAACAATATTTCAAAATTTTAAAACCATAGTCGACCGAATCCGGCCTCCTCCTACCACATGAAGTTAGTGTAAACGATGGACTTTGGATCAATTTTGAATGCATGGTCAAAATATATTGCAATAATGATCACAAAATTTCATCACATTGATTGATAATTAGAATGGAAGCGTGTGCATAACAACAACCACACAAGCTGGTAAAGCTTTTCAATCAATGCAATTGTTTCGACAAATCAAGAACAGAAATCTCTCAACCCTTTTACGTGCAAAACACACTCACGTGTATTCTCTTCTCTCTTCACAGCTCTTCAAAGAAAGCAAAAAAGAAAGAAGGATAGAACTCATTAATGAACCCTAAATGCCAATCTTGGTCAAAGCTCCCATTAAAGGCACCCCATTATGTGCCCTCCTTTGAGATAGTAATGAAACAAAGCAAGGACCAAATAGTAAGTTCATTAGTTGGGGTGGGGGAGGGGAAGGGGGGGTAATTTTGGGTACACATGAGTGAGGTCACTATGTAGGAGGGGTCTTCGATTTTGTTGAGAAAGAAATAGATTATTACTTGCTTCTGATTCTCTATTGCTTGTTATATATATGGTGAGTATAGAAACAACAAACAAATACAAAACAAAGAGAAGAGAAGAGCAGAGAAGAGAAGACTCATCAGATCTGATTTGATGATAGAGAGATAGAATATTGTGAGGGATGGGTGATGATGAATGAAATGGAAAGAGAGAAGATTGCATGAGTGAGTGAGTGAGTGAACCGTGGATGACATTTTTCACTTGTAAAGTTAAGGTGTGTGTGATGTGACACTACATCACTAAAATATCAAGATGGCTGAGATAGTATTACTCTCTTTACTCTTCTCTTTTCCCTCACACATGCAAATGCCAAACCCTACCAGAGGAAACGAGTGAGAAGAGAAGAGAAGAGAAAGAGAAGAATAGTAGTATTGGTTGGTACTCTTCAATGGTCCCCATACCATAATTCATTTTCAAGAAACATCATCTCCATCTACACTTGTTGGGAAAAGAAAAAAAGTTTGAATAGTTTACAATGTGGGCATACATGTGACTAATCTTAGACATGTCGACTAAGAGATTTCAGATGTGACAACGATACTGATGATAGTAAGACAACTCATTAATTACTATCTAATTATATATTCATACGACAAACTCATGACATCATATAAATATTAGTTGAATGAAATAAACACGAATTTATGTTTTGAAGATTCGCTTGCTAATTTCCTTGTTATATATATATATATGAAAAGGTTTTAATATGTTATGGTAGGTTTTGAACTTTGAACTATATCGTACTAGTTAAGTTTGTTGGAATTGGGTGACGAACTCATTCTCGGATAAAATAATTCCACTCGATTATATCCCACGATATCAAATTAAATAATCAAATTTTTTTTTAACCTTTGACACTGTTGAAAAATGTGCATGAGCACTAGAATCTCAAACCCTAAAAACTATACCATAGCAATATATAAAATACATACCAACAAATATAATAATGTGAGTAAATATATATATATATACATGATTCCCACAGCTCATACATTCAATTTTTTTTTTATAATAATGTTTCGATGCACTCAACTTCATACCCCTAACATAATACTCTTCCCTCCCACAGTCAGTCCATTGACCACCTCTGAATCACGTGCAAATGCACGCGTCACCTCGTAGTAATTATTTCATTAAAACCTAAATCCTTCTTAACATTAAATATTAATCTCATTTTACTATCATATTAGCTTCTGCCATTCTAGCACACTAATACTAATTTTTTTTCGTAATTATTTATGAAAAAATGTCAGTAATAACCTTATCGAGCCTTGTTTCCATGCAGTTAACCTCACGTGCGAATGCAAGTTTCTATTGTCCAATTAGCCTCATCACTCGAATTTTTCACACCCTATAACGGTTCGATATATAAGGCCAATTGCCTCATCAAATATTTAGGGTTTATCGGTAAGGCCTATTTGTTGGGGTGTTATTTAGTAAACAAAACAAAGGTGAATAGAAGGTGAAGGTGAAAGTGAAAGTGAAAGTGAGAAGAGACAATATGGCATTTCTTGATGTTGCCAACTTGTCTTTGGTTGGTTTTGAATATGGGAACTTTGACCCATGACAGTATATATGATATATCCATCACAAAATGGACATCCAAATTTCCATCTCCCATCCCTCCCTCCATTATCTCTCTCGGGTGTTTTTTTGTTGATAAGAATTGGAGAGAAACCACTTTGGAAAAAGATTGCTTGGAAAGAGATGACTAGCCAATTATAGAACTCACAGATCAGATGACCTAATAATATGTTATGGCACACACTTACACACACTCATGCATGGTGGGACATCAACATCACTCAAGATTTGTCTTCTTTGACCAAAGCATTTTTAGGTTGATTGGTATTTTATAATTGCAAATGTGATCTGCCCATTTCTTGAATCACAATTTTATCACTTTTTTTTGTATTCTATGTGCTATTGTGCTCTATGTCTTTGATTTGGAAATCAATTATTTCTTCACACATGGATATCAATTGGATTTGGTTCCACCATGATTCAATGTGGCTGTTCAAAATCAAATGTTAGGTGATATGATCTTTGAGTCTTAAGGTTTAATGAGCTTTTCAAATCCATAATCCTTTCACCTCAAATGTTGTCGGTAAAGTTCGAATCTTAAATTTGTGATTCCATCTGCCATAAGTCTACTGATGAACAGGTACTCCATTTGCTATGTTTTCTCAAGAATGAATCTTCTTCTCAATCAATTTTGTACAATCACTTTATTGGGGGATATAGATTGTGTGGTTGCACTCAGTTTACTACCCCACCATTGGCCAAGACAATTGAATTGAGAGAGGCCCACAAACACATGGACCTTCACCACCTGATCAGGTACAAAATTTTTATGTAAAAATGGGGTACATCAATTGGAACCATTGGAGAGATGTCCATGTCTATCATTAGAATGATTGAATTGCAATTGCGAAGTACCATGTTTTATCAGCAAAAGGACCCACTTTACATGATGATAGGGAATCTTTGAAGCCCAAGGTCAATTGTTAAGGCCTAAATCCACACACATAGAAGCCCACTGGCCCAGATATTTACCAATGACAAATAGGAAGACTCTGAATGTGACACCCCAAATCCTGAGGAGGGGAGGGGTACTGGTGTGCTAGCTAGAAAGACACTTAGCCTAAAGGAGGTGACCGTGGTGTGGTCGTCTGAATGAAGATTCTTAAGTGTGTGCACTTTGAGTATTTGTAGTGCAAGTGCTTAACAGATAGTTTAAAAATCTGATCCATGCCAAGATGGTCACGTTGGGTTGGATTCAAGTTAGGGCTCCCATTATACTTGGGTTGGCTAACCACATCCTAAGCCTTAGGGGATGGAGATAAATCCCCAATAGGCGATGCTAAATACTTAAAAGTATGGTCAATATGCTATTTTCTGCAAAATCTTCAATACCAATTCTACTATATGCAAACTTATGTCTAATTCTAAAGAACAAAAAAAGAGCGAACAGATCGACTAAAAGTTATTGTACAAGAACAATTACAATCAATGAACTAAGCAGCTGAGCTTAGAGCATAAGAATTTATATCAGAAATCTCCCCTATTATTGCTTCAAGAGCAACTTTATCTTTCAATATATCTGTATGTGAGCACTGTGAGATTTTTATCACTTTCACAAACTGATTTGGTTCATCAGCCCACTCTGATTCAAGGGCCAACAAGCTCAACAAGTTGACAGTCCCATCTCCATCCCCATAAATCACTTTAGGTTGCTTATCAAACCCTTCACTTCCATAGATCAAAGTCTCATCAGTCTTCACTCCATGCCCTATAATGCAAGTAACGGGCACCTGTGGCGCGACTAGGCGTTCAACTAGCGGTAAAATGCGCGTTTTATAAGGATACACCCCTTGAGGAAATCCAATGTCATTGAGAAACTGTGGCATGTCAAATGCTGTATAATTTGCATTTGTTGTTATAACAAGAGGCCTAGAGTCACCAAATAGGTTAGGTGATGGCAAGAGCCATAGATTGCTCTCTGAGCTCCTTTGTTCATCTCTTACTGTCAATGGGTCTACTAAGGGTACCCCAAGTGAGTACCCAGATGCAAATGTGAGCATTTCTTGAACTGTTCCACCCCATGGTGCTGATAGTGCTACAAAGTGTTTGATGAATTTGTTACGCCATGATAAAGGGTTTCGGTTTAGAAGCTGCAACACAAATAGACCACCTAAGCTGTGGGATAGAAGTATCACTGGCTTTCCTCCATTGGACTTGTAAGTTTTCTCAATTAGTTGTTTGAGGTCTTGGAGGTATTGTGTGCCTACGCGACATGGTTGGTTCTTAGGGGCTAGACCATAGCGAAAATCATAGGGTGCTCCAAATAGATTTTCGCCTTCTCTGTAACCATATTGCTCAAGTGCTTCCACTAGGGGTGCCATGTATGAAGTTATGTGCCTGTGCAGGAAAACCATTCATTGTAGTTAGAAAACTATATGGCACACACACTTAAGGACTTCTTTTCGCATTCATAGTTCATACTATAAGCATAATTGGAGCATCCACATTACACCGATGATATATTAGCAAAATTTGTATAAAATTCACTAAAAAATGCATTGCAGTCTATACGAAATCAAACCATTCATAAGATATTGGGAAAAGAGTATTCATGCTACTCAACAAAATGACTTAAAATGATATAAATGGAGAAATTGAAATAGAGCTTACTTGAGTTCAGGATTAAGATAAAGAAGACCTTGAGTAGAACCAAAGTAAGGCACCCTAGTCTCAACTCCGGGGGCATTTTCATAATCATCCTTTTCACGATCATAGTAAAGAGTCATTCGTTCTGCAAAGCACTTAAGCAATTGAGGTACAAGCACGGTAGGCTCAAACCACAGCCTGAACCATCCAGGCCTAGCCCAGAGCCTGCACACCAGACTTGATGGCTTGTACTCAGTTGTCAATCGAGCTTCTAACTGGTTGCCTCCAGACCCTGGTACTAGGATCAGAGGGTGGAGATCCTTTGCTGCGCAACACGTGGACAATGTTATAGCCATTGATAGGATCAACAGTATGGTGGCAAATTCATCTTTCATTTCCGGAATGATCGACTGTTTGATTGGTGTAGTAGTGTCTTATCCTATTGAGGAAGAGATCTGAAATGTGTTTGGTTTGTGCTTTTTATATCTCCATTTTTTTAGTTGATTGTTGAATGTGTGGTGCATAAGGTTTTGATCTAGAAGCTATAAAGACACCTTTTTTTTTTGCTTTCCACACAATTCAATGAAGGTAGGCTTGTCCACGAAGCTCAAATTTTTAAGAAAATATGTGCAAAATTTATGGTGTTCTTAGTTAGACTATTGTGATGGTACACATAGAAGGCATGTCAACAAAATTCAATTTGATTTTTGAAAAAAAAATATAGGAATCACAATGAATAGGCCGAGGTTAAACTTGTGTCTGATTTTTGGAAAATTTTTAAAGAATCTTTTTTTTTTTCTTTGGAATAAAAGTTCACGTAGAAAAACAGTTCAATTTTTTTTTTTCATTGTTTGATTACATCAAGGAAAAAAAATTTCATTAGACAAAACATTTCTATTTTGTAGTGGAATTGTTAAAGAGAATAGAGAAATCTATTCAATGAGGCTTTGAATGTTCAGATGTCGAGCCTCTACAGGGCTTTGAATTCATAAGAGAGTCGCTGGTGGATAAAAAGATCAAACAAGAATTATTTTTTTTCCGAATGGAGCCTAAACAAAGTTATTTTTGCTTCAAACGGAAAAACATTTCACCAGCGAAAAAGTTTCATTTTTCCATAAAAAATATCAAACACCGTAATTTTTCATGAAACACCCAAAAATTAAACACGGGGAATTAACAAAATTCTGGATTTGTTAACTTATCCATATCAATTATTGCCGAGTTTATTCTTATAATCATTAAAGTTTGTATTAAGTCATAAAGTCTCATTACAACAAAGGCCAGTGATGTGAACGTGGGCCTAGCTTTATAAGCCCAACTGTTTTAGATCACAATTGTTTCTATAACGAAGAAATACCTGAGATCCAAATACTCTCAAGCCACAACATTGTTGCAAATTAGCCCAAATTTCACCTTCAAGGCTATAAATTTTCAACTGGAAATTCTTAAGTGCACTGGTAGTGTGCCTGGTGGCACCATCCATTTGCCTCGAGATATGACGGTGCCACTGGACACAACACCAGGCACTGTAGTAGTGCTCATTTTCAACTGGTTAGAGCGTCAATGGTCCTTCCAAACAATGAAATTTTGGAATAAGGTATCAATTTTCAACGCCAGCCGAATGTAAGGAAACAAGAAATGGTATCATTTTACGAGATGTCCATTTAAATCTGATGTGAATCGAAAATCCAAATCATTCTATACTCTCATATATCACAAATTATTTTTAGTCCAAAGTCCGAAAGAAATCCCTTTTTTTTTACCAGAGTTGGTCACAATCTAAATATGTGCAAAAGCATTACCATATGGGCTTTGGCTCCCATTGGGCTTTTAACTTTGGGTTTTCCTCACAATCCAAGAGAGAGCCAACTAGGTCCAGCAGCTCTAATACCTCGCTTAACGGCGTCATAACCTCCGTCATCTTCCGTTTTCCTTTCCGTTCCCTTCTCTGTTCTTCTTCTTCGACCGCCTTTACCCGGTTCGGTATCTCTATCGCCCGGTCCATAATAACCGGTTCGACCGCCTCGACCGAGTGAACAGGTCCGTCTATCCAATCCAAGCTTTCTAAGTCGATCGCCATGTCCTCCATGGTTAGAGAAGCAGAGGTGGAGAACAGAGCATCCGATCCACCCCAATTCACGCTTGATCGAAAGGGGCTCGTTAGATTTAACTTCTGCGCTTCGTCGAAGACAACTTTCTGCCAATAATCACAAAACCCAGAAGTAATTGAGAGAGATTTGTCGAAGAAATATAGAAAATTGATGTGTCGAAGAAATATAGAAAATTGATGTATCGAAGATCTTGGTTTCTTACCTTCACCGCGTGATGAAGCTTGTAGTACCCATGGATCTCATTGATCTGAATTGAACAATCGAATACCCAAATATCAAAATTGAACCAAAATTACAGAAACTGAGATTAAAGAGAGAAGATAGAGAGAGTACCTCGCGGAGAGATTTGACAGTGAGGGTTTCGATCCTTGGGTTTTGGTAGAAGGACATGTAGCCTTCGAGAGACAGTGGGGTCTTCTTTGGTTTGCTCATTGTGTCTATCTCTTCTGCGATCAAACAATTTGTGAAGAGAAGAGAAGAGAAGCAGAGGAGAAGAGATTGTTTTATAGTGAGGGATGAAAAGTGAAGCGGGAAATTTGTAATTTGAAATGTAATTGAGCGGGAAATGAAATAGTGTGGATGGAAGGGCGAAATGGGTATATCACATTTACGGTCTGAATTGCATAGGGGTGGGGTGGTGCATTTTGGAGTTGGGAGTATTGGGAATTTGCCGGAAGGTTGTTAAGATTAGTTCGGAAGCTGGGTGGTGGTGGAAATGGTCGAGGAAACTGTTCAATAAGGCTTTGAATGGTCAGATGTTGAGTATCTTTGGGCTTTTTAGTCGATGATTGAGTCGTTGGTGATTAAAAAGATCGTACTGAATTGTTTTTCAGGGGGAGCCTAAAAAAGCGGATTTTTTTTTCTTTTCATAAAACAATTATACGGCAGAAAACTTAATTTTTTGAGAAAAGTCTTACTGTTCCATGAAACACCAAAAATCAAACACTGCTCATCAGCAAAATTCAACAAAATTTTGGATTTGTTCATGAGTCGGTCTAGAGAGCCAGGGGAGGCTCCTAGCATGTTTTTAAGAGAGGGATGGGAGATATCCAATTGACTCCCCAAATTCTCAACTTTGAACCCCTCATTTTATTCCTGAAGTTAACTCTTATGAGAGATATCTAATTAACCCATCATCTTCTTTCTGAACTTTGAACCCCTCATTTCTGAACAACCTCGACACCTTCACTTCACTTTCAGTCTCTCTCAATCTCGAAAACCCTTATTTCACAAAATGGCTTTAACACCCACCTTAGCTCTCCATTTCTTTTTATATAAGCAAATCTTGATAGCAAATATTGTATAGATCTATATAAGAATATATCTTGTTAAAACGGATCTATAAGGGCTCGTTTGGTTACTCGATGGAATGGAAATGGTAATAGGAATGGTAATGAGAATGGAAATGGTAATGAAAATATGTATGTTTGGTATACTTTTAAAATGGTAAAATGGTAATGTAAAACTTATTTCCAAAAATACATTTACTTAAAAATCAAAAACCCCAAGGAGGGTGGGTGAGGTGGTGGATTTCTTCACAGGTGGGTGGATTTCTTGTCACATAGATAATGGTAGGGGTGAGGTGGTGGTGGTGGGTGAGAAGGTTTTTTGTGGTGGTGGTTTTTTGTAGTGGCAGGTGAGGTGGTGGTGGCAAATATATTTCATGAGAATAGAGGGAATAAGGGATTACAGGGGGAAGGGTGAAGAGGGTAAAAATGGTCATTAGGTAACTTTGACCATTACAATGGGAATGGTAATGGCCATTCATGGGGGGGAGGTAGGAATGGGCATTACAATCAAATATGTAATGAAGATTACCATTACAATGATTTTTTGCTTCACCAAACAAAGGAATGTAGTTGACCATTGTAATAGCCATTACATTACAATGGTCAAAGGGGTATAAGAAGATTTAGAGCAAAAAAATGATAATTTAGGTAGCCGCATGCCCATCAGGATCTAGGGCCATGTTTGGTTCCACGTTGTAATGGGAATGGTAATGGAAGTGGTATTGAAAATGGTAATGGGAGTGGTATGGAAATGTAATAAATGTGTTTGATTTGCCTATTAATGTAATGGGGGTAGGAATGTATCTTTACTAATATGCCCTCACTACAAAGCATCCAAACTTCAACACAACAGTAAATGAAGTCATTTTGCTTTGTTGACCATTACAATGACCAATGCAATGGTCATTCATAGGGTGGGAGGAAGGAATGGCCATTACAACCAAATTGGTAATGGGAATGATGATTATAATGTTTTTTTATGCCACCAAACAAATTAATACAATTGACCATTGTAATAGCCATTACATTACAATGGTCAAAGGGGTAACCAAACATGAAGATTGAAGAAGAACGGTTGGGAAGAATAACAGATCTATTGAAGAATAACACTTGAAAATGAAGAACATAAGAAGAAGAACGGATGAAGAATAGATGAAGAATTGTACAAAAATTGGGATTTTTATTTGCTTGTATGATTGAATTTCCAGATTCCTTGTATTTTCAGATTCTTTCTCAAAAATTCAATTATTGAAGAAGAATTGTTGAGAAGTTGGGATTTTTAATTTTCAGATCTCAAGCAATCACCAAGTTTTTCGTAATCATGTGCTAGGGGCTGGCTCTCTAGAAGTGCGCTTTGTTCGAATCCGAGGGGGACTCTTGCACACAAAGCACAAGAGGACGTCCTGTACACAAAGCACAGCTGTTGATCTGATCCGACGGTTCAAATAGAAGGAATTAAAAAAAATGGATTTCAAATTTTTTTTTTTTTTTTTTTTGAAATCCATTGTTAATTCACTTATCCATCTCAATTATTGCCAAGTTTATCAATATGATCATTAAAGTTTGTATTAAGTCAAAAAGTGTCATTAAAACAAAAGCCAGTGATGTAACGTGGGCCTGGCTTTTGAAGCCCAACGGTTGTAGCTCACACTAACTTCACGAAATTTGGTCGAAATCTTTGTATTTTTAAAATTACAAAAAGAAAAAAGAGCGAAATAAAAAGTTACATTTTTTTAAAAATTTCGAGATTTTTTAAATATTTTAGAGTTTTTTCGTAAATTTTGTTTTTTTTTTTTTCGTATAAAATACAAAAATCAGCTACTAAAATTACATTTTTAAAAGGATTTTTCCGAAAAAAATTTGGTTTTTTTTTTTGTAACTTTCAAGTTTTTTAAATTATCATTTATTCTAATTATTTATTGATTTTTGAAACCACCCTATAATTTTCTAATTATCACTTATTCTAGTTATATATTGATTTTTGAAACTAATTCCAGATTTTCTAATTATACGTCTCTTGGTTTCATTTAATATGTTTAATACATTTATTACTTGCATTTTGTTTACATATTTAATATACACTCGAAATTCATTATATATATTTCATATATTCTCAAAAAAATTTACGTTTTTTCTTTACACATCAAAATATTTCTTAAAACCAAGATACCGAAATTAACTCGAAAAACGAATCACAATCCTTGCTCTCAAGCCACGATATTGGTGCGAATTGGCCAAAATTTTAGGCTCTATATTCTCAACTCTTTAGAGCATCACTGGTCTTTCCAAACAATCAAATTTAGAAATAAGGTATCAATTTTAAAGACTGGCCAAATGTAACGGAATGAGAAATGATTTGATCTCTCAATCGCCCGGTTCATAATAATCAGTTCATCAAACTCGACTGAGTGAAGTGAACTGGGCCGTCTATCCAACCCAATGTATCTTGTTTCCCTTCTTATCTTCAATAAAAATCTTCGTGCTTGACTAAAAAAAAGTAACTAGCTCATGAAACTTAGCGTTTTTGTTATTTTGTTGATATTATTTTTGTAATCTTTTACATGCTAGCTCAATACCAAATTTTATGATTAAGTAATGGGTGGTCTAAAAATGATAATTAGTCTTGTTCTATATTTTCCTTCCCAATACTTATAGCCATTTTCGAGTTGAAAGGGGGATGGGGTGAAATAGTATTATATTAGTTTTAGTATTTTCACCCTAAATGCCATCGATAGAGTTTGATCCTTTGGATTTGTGATTTCATCCGCCACGTAGCAGTGGCAAATTATTAGTTTTGGTCAATCCTAGTGGTTATCTGATTGTATGAACAAGTTGAATGAGTCATGATTGTTAAGTTTACCTTATATCTCTGTTTTTTTTTTTTCAAGGCATATTGCTAATATGTTAAGGCTAAATACGATTACAACGTAGAATTTTAGCAGAAGTGGCAAACTCGCGTGCCTCATAGTTGAAGTTTCGAGAAATATAATTATATAATCAGTTAGAATTAAAATAAAGTAATGTCTTAATGCTACTAATAAAAGGGTGTCACATCCAGCAGTGATCAGTGTGATTGTCCACCGTAATTGCTTGTCCGTAAGATCGAGTTCAAAACTCCAGAGTCTCCCAGAAGAAACCCAATCGTCCATTTGGGTACTTGGATAACTACGAGTGGGATTTCTGTTGCAAAAAAAAGTTCTTCAATCTTTTTTCTTTTACACTCAACATGAGCAAAGAAAAACAGGAAACTGCAAGGAAAATGGATGCATTAGTCGCACTCAGTGGTTACTAGCTAGTAGACTAGTAGTGTAAATGTTGGCTTTAATATGGACAACTTTAATGTAATCCATTTTTTTTTTCTTTCTAATCCAAACACAAATCATTCACTATTACAAGGTCAAATCATTCACTATTACAAGACAAACACACAACCCTAACTGTTCAAACCACCAATAATAACCCATGAAAGTCTAATATGTTGGGTAGAAAATAGAGCAAAAACTCTATTAAAAATTATTAAATTGTTAGAATTTTGAAAAGTTAAAAACTCAAATCAATGTTCTATTTTAGATTGGCTAAGTTGGTGGTCTTAAGCTAATTCTTTTCGGTGGACAGAGTTATGGCGTAGGGTTTCTTATGTGCTCATGTAGTATGTGTAGAAAAAGAAAAATAAGAGGGTTTTTAAATGGCTCAACAGATTTGAACATTCTATTTTTATCGAGATTAGAGAATTATTGTGAATGATGAGTTCGGCTTGTAATTTATTTAGAGATTTGTTTGTTGACACCTTCATGGTGTCTTGACATTCTTTGATATAGAAATAATTCCCTTTATATTTTGTTTCCTTTCTTATCTTTAATAAACATCTCCGTGTTTGATAAATAAATAGTAATAATAATAAATTTCCTTCCAAGTTCTAATGGCAAACATTTTATTTGTTCCATATGATTTAAAAGTAGCAAAGATTATTAATTAGTACTACGTGAACTCTACATTTAGGGATGTAGCAGTTCGATTCATATGCTTCATAATTGTTGTCGTTGTGGACCACCATCGTGATCACCATAACATAACAACCACCACTACAACTATCACAACATAATCACCACAATCAACACCACCTCACTATTATCACCATAATCGTTATCATCACGCGCCACCATCACAACCAATATAACATAACAAACACCATTGTCATTGCCACTACTATAGCCACCAACATCATAACAAAACCATCACAGCCACTGACACCGTCACTACCACCATCATCACTAACTCCATGATCACCACTACCCTATTACACCACTAATACCACCACAACTACCACGGCAGAACCACCACTACCTATAGCATAATTGCTACGACAACCACCATAGCCACTGTAGCAATCGCCACGGCCATCATAAACCACAAGCACAATCCCTGCCACCATATGACTCTGCAACAATTACTACTACCATCTTCAACACCACCTACAATCACTTGTCTAGTTTGTATAAGTTTTCCTTAGTTACTACCAAGCATGTACTCATAAAATAATGCATTTTGCAATATGCATTATTTTACTGTGTACCAAGTGGAGCCTTGGTCAGTTTTTTTTTTTTTTGAAATTACGAAAAGAAAAATGGCGAAATAAAAGGTTTCATTTTTTTTGAAAAATTTCGAGATTTTTTCAAAATATTTGAATTTTTTTTCCCGTATAAAATACAAAAATCAGCTAATAAAATTACATTTTTTTGAAAAAAAAATCGGGTTTTTTTTTTTGTAACTTTCGAGTTATTTAATTATCATTTATTAATTTTCAAAACCACCCCATAATTTTCTAATTATCACTTATTTTACTCATATATTGATTTTTGAAACTAATCCCAGATTTTCTAATTATACGTCTTTTGGTTTCATTTAATATGTTTAATACATTTATTACTTGCATTTTTTTTTACATATTTAATATACCCTCGAAATTCATTATAAATATTTCATATATCCTCGAAATTTTTTTACGTTTTTTCTCGAAAAACGAAATCACAATCATTGCTCTCAAGCCACAATATTAGTGCGAATTAGCCCAAATTTCAGGCTCTAGATTTTCAACTAGTTAGAGCATCAATGGTCTTTCCAAACAATCAAATTTAGAAATAAAATATTAGTTTTATAGACCAGCCAAATGTAATGAAATGAGAAATGGTTTGATCTCTCGACCGCCCGGTTCATAACAACCAGTTCCTCCGACGTGATCGAGTGAAGTGAACTGGGCCATCTATCCAACCAAATGCATGAAAAATGGGTCGTCTATCCAACATAATGTATCTTTTTTCCCTTCTTATCTTCAATAAAAAATTTTGTGCTTAACAAAAAAAAAAAAACTAACTAGCTCATGGTACATAGCGTTTTGTTATTTTGTTGATATCATTTTTGTAATCTTCTACATGCTAGCTCAAGACCAAATTTTATGATTAAGTAATGGGTAGTCTAAAAATGATAATTAGTCTTGTTCTATATGTTCCTTCCCAAGACTTAAAAGCCATTTCCGAGTTGAGAGTGGCTCGGGGTGAAATAGTATTATATTTGTTTTAGCCTCTCCACCCTAAATGCCAAATGCCGCCGATAGAGTTTGATCCCTTGGATTTGTGATTTCATCCGCCACAAATCTAATATTGAGCTAGCGGGTACCATTTGGCACAGGGTAAATTATTAGTTTTGGTCAATCCTAGTGGTTATCTAATTGTATGAACAAGTTGAATTTTTCTACTTCTTTACCCTAGTCAATAAATCTGAGACATGATTGTTAAGTTTATCTTATTTCTTTGTTTGTTTGTTTGTTTGTTTTTTTAAAGGCATATTGCTAATATGTTAAGGCTAAATACGATTACAACTTAGACTTCTAGTATAAGTGGCTAACTCGCGTGCCACAATTGAAGTATCGAGGACTATAATTATATAATCCGTTAGGATTAAAATAAAGTAATGTCTTAATGCTACCAATAAAAGTGTGTCACATTCAACAGTGATCTGTGTGATTGTCCACTGTAATTGTTTGTCCGTAAGATCGAGTTCAAAGTTCCAGAGTCTCCCAGAAGAAACCCAATCATCCATTTTGGTACTTGGATAACTACGAGTGGGATTTCTGTTGCAAAAAAAAGTTCTTCAATCTTTTTTCTTGTACACTTAGCACGAGCAAAGAAAAACAAGAAACTCAACAAATCACTGCAAGGAAAATGGATGCATCATGTCGCACTCAGTGGTTACTAGCTAGTAGACTAGTAGTGTAAGTGTTTTTGGCTTTAATAAGGACAACCTTAATGTAATCCATTTTTTTTCTTTCTAATCCAAACACAAATCATTTACTATTACAAGACAAACACACAACCCTAACTGTTCAAACCACCAATAACCCATGAAAGTCTAATTTGTTGGGTAGAAAATAGAGCAAAAACTCTATTAAAAATTATTAAATTGTTAGAATTTTGAAAAGTTAAAAACTCAAATCAATGTTCTATTTTAGATTGGCTAAGTTGGTGGTCTTAAGCTAATTCTTTTCGGTGGACAGAGTTATGGCGTAGGGTTTCTTATGTGCTCATGTAGTATGTGTAGAAAAAGAAAAATAAGAGGGTTTTTAAAGGGCTCAACAGATTTGAACATTCTATTTTTATCGAGATTAGAGAATTATTGTGAATGATGAGTTCGGCTTGTAATTTATTTAGAGATTTGTTTGTTGACACCTTCATGGTGTCTTGACATTCTTTGATATAGAAATAATTCCCTTTATATTTTGTTTCCTTTCTTATCTTTAATAAACATCTCCGTGTTTGATAAATAAATAGTAATAATAATAAATTTCCTTCCAAGTTCTAATGGCAAACATTTTATTTGTTCCATATGATTTAAAAGTAGCAAAGATTATTAATTAGTACTACGTGAACTCTACATTTAGGGATGTAGCAGTTCGATTCATATGCTTCATAATTGTTGTCGTTGTGGACCACCATCGTGATCACCATAACATAACAACCACCACTACAACTATCACAACATAATCACCACAATCAACACCACCTCACTATTATCACCATAATCGTTATCATCACGCGCCACCATCACAACCAATATAACATAACAAACACCATTGTCATTGCCACTACTATAGCCACCAACATCATAACAAAACCATCACAGCCACTGACACCGTCACTACCACCATCATCACTAACTCCATGATCACCACTACCCTATTACACCACTAATACCACCACAACTACCACGGCAGAACCACCACTACCTATAGCATAATTGCTACGACAACCACCATAGCCACTGTAGCAATCGCCACGGCCATCATAAACCACAAGCACAATCCCTGCCACCATATGACTCTGCAACAATTACTACTACCATCTTCAACACCACCTACAATCACTTGTCTAGTTTGTATAAGTTTTCCTTAGTTACTACCAAGCATGTACTCATAAAATAATGCATTTTGCAATATGCATTATTTTACTGTGTACCAAGTGGAGCCTTGGTCAGTTTTTTTTTTTTTTGAAATTACGAAAAGAAAAATGGCGAAATAAAAGGTTTCATTTTTTTTGAAAAATTTCGAGATTTTTTCAAAATATTTGAATTTTTTTTCCCGTATAAAATACAAAAATCAGCTAATAAAATTACATTTTTTTGAAAAAAAAAATCGGGTTTTTTTTTGTAACTTTCGAGTTATTTAATTATCATTTATTAATTTTCAAAACCACCCCATAATTTTCTAATTATCACTTATTTTACTCATATATTGATTTTTGAAACTAATCCCAGATTTTCTAATTATACGTCTTTTGGTTTCATTTAATATGTTTAATACATTTATTACTTGCATTTTTTTTACATATTTAATATACCCTCGAAATTCATTATAAATATTTCATATATCCTCGAAATTTTTTTTACGTTTTTTCTCGAAAAACGAAATCACAATCATTGCTCTCAAGCCACAATATTAGTGCGAATTAGCCCAAATTTCAGGCTCTAGATTTTCAACTAGTTAGAGCATCAATGGTCTTTCCAAACAATCAAATTTAGAAATAAAATATTAGTTTTATAGACCAGCCAAATGTAATGAAATGAGAAATGGTTTGATCTCTCGACCGCCCGGTTCATAACAACCAGTTCCTCCGACGTGATCGAGTGAAGTGAACTGGGCCATCTATCCAACCAAATGCATGAAAAATGGGTCGTCTATCCAACATAATGTATCTTTTTTCCCTTCTTATCTTCAATAAAAAATTTTGTGCTTAACAAAAAAAAAAAAAACTAACTAGCTCATGGTACATAGCGTTTTGTTATTTTGTTGATATCATTTTTGTAATCTTCTACATGCTAGCTCAAGACCAAATTTTATGATTAAGTAATGGGTAGTCTAAAAATGATAATTAGTCTTGTTCTATATGTTCCTTCCCAAGACTTAAAAGCCATTTCCGAGTTGAGAGTGGCTCGGGGTGAAATAGTATTATATTTGTTTTAGCCTCTCCACCCTAAATGCCAAATGCCGCCGATAGAGTTTGATCCCTTGGATTTGTGATTTCATCCGCCACAAATCTAATATTGAGCTAGCGGGTACCATTTGGCACAGGGTAAATTATTAGTTTTGGTCAATCCTAGTGGTTATCTAATTGTATGAACAAGTTGAATTTTTCTACTTCTTTACCCTAGTCAATAAATCTGAGACATGATTGTTAAGTTTATCTTATTTCTTTGTTTGTTTGTTTGTTTGTTTTTTTAAAGGCATATTGCTAATATGTTAAGGCTAAATACGATTACAACTTAGACTTCTAGTATAAGTGGCTAACTCGCGTGCCACAATTGAAGTATCGAGGACTATAATTATATAATCCGTTAGGATTAAAATAAAGTAATGTCTTAATGCTACCAATAAAAGTGTGTCACATTCAACAGTGATCTGTGTGATTGTCCACTGTAATTGTTTGTCCGTAAGATCGAGTTCAAAGTTCCAGAGTCTCCCAGAAGAAACCCAATCATCCATTTTGGTACTTGGATAACTACGAGTGGGATTTCTGTTGCAAAAAAAGTTCTTCAATCTTTTTTCTTGTACACTTAGCACGAGCAAAGAAAAACAAGAAACTCAACAAATCACTGCCAGGAAAATGGATGCATCATGTCGCACTCAGTGGTTACTAGCTAGTAGACAAGTAGTGTAAGTGTTTTTGGCTTTAATAAGGACAACCTTAATGTAATCCATTTTTTTTCTTTCTAATCCAAACACAAATCATTTACTATTACAAGACAAACACACAACCCTAACTGTTCAAACCACCAATAACCCATGAAAGTCTAATTTGTTGGGTAGAAAATAGAGCAAAAACTCTATTAAAAATTATTAAATTGTTAGAATTTTGAAAAGTTAAAAACTCAAATCAATGTTCTATTTTAGATTGGCTAAGTTGGTGGTCTTAAGCTAATTCTTTTCGGTGGACAGAGTTATGGCGTAGGGTTTCTTATGTGCTCATGTAGTATGTGTAGAAAAAGAAAAATAAGAGGGTTTTTAAAGGGCTCAACAGATTTGAACATTCTATTTTTATCGAGATTAGAGAATTATTGTGAATGATGAGTTCGGCTTGTAATTTATTTAGAGATTTGTTTGTTGACACCTCCTTGGTGTCTTGACATTCTTTGATATAGAAATAATTCCCTTTATATTTTGTTTCCTTTCTTATCTTTAATAAACATCTCCGTGTTTGATAAATAAATAGTAATAATAATAAATTTCCTTCCAAGTTCTAATGGCAAACATTTTATTTGTTCCATATGATTTAAAAGTAGCAAAGATTATTAATTAGTACTACGTGAACTCTACATTTAGGGATGTAGCAGTTCGATTCATATGCTTCATAATTGTTGTCGTTGTGGACCACCATCGTGATCACCATAACATAACAACCACCACTACAACTATCACAACATAATCACCACAATCAACACCACCTCACTATTATCACCATAATCGTTATCATCACGCGCCACCATCACAACCAATATAACATAACAAACACCATTGTCATTGCCACTACTATAGCCACCAACATCATAACAAAACCATCACAGCCACTGACACCGTCACTACCACCATCATCACTAACTCCATGATCACCACTACCCTATTACACCACTAATACCACCACAACTACCACGGCAGAACCACCACTACCTATAGCATAATTGCTACGACAACCACCATAGCCACTGTAGCAATCGCCACGGCCATCATAAACCACAAGCACAATCCCTGCCACCATATGACTCTGCAACAATTACTACTACCATCTTCAACACCACCTACAATCACTTGTCTAGTTTGTATAAGTTTTCCTTAGTTACTACCAAGCATGTACTCATAAAATAATGCATTTTGCAATATGCATTATTTTACTGTGTACCAAGTGGAGCCTTGGTCAGTTTTTTTTTTTTTTGAAATTACGAAAAGAAAAATGGCGAAATAAAAGGTTTCATTTTTTTGAAAAATTTCGAGATTTTTTCAAAATATTTGAATTTTTTTTCCCGTATAAAATACAAAAATCAGCTAATAAAATTACATTTTTTTGAAAAAAAAAATCGGGTTTTTTTTTGTAACTTTCGAGTTATTTAATTATCATTTATTAATTTTCAAAACCACCCCATAATTTTCTAATTATCACTTATTTTACTCATATATTGATTTTTGAAACTAATCCCAGATTTTCTAATTATACGTCTTTTGGTTTCATTTAATATGTTTAATACATTTATTACTTGCATTTTTTTTTACATATTTAATATACCCTCGAAATTCATTATAAATATTTCATATATCCTCGAAATTTTTTTTACGTTTTTTCTCGAAAAACGAAATCACAATCATTGCTCTCAAGCCACAATATTAGTGCGAATTAGCCCAAATTTCAGGCTCTAGATTTTCAACTAGTTAGAGCATCAATGGTCTTTCCAAACAATCAAATTTAGAAATAAAATATTAGTTTTATAGACCAGCCAAATGTAATGAAATGAGAAATGGTTTGATCTCTCGACCGCCCGGTTCATAACAACCAGTTCCTCCGACGTGATCGAGTGAAGTGAACTGGGCCATCTATCCAACCAAATGCATGAAAAATGGGTCGTCTATCCAACATAATGTATCTTTTTTCCCTTCTTATCTTCAATAAAAAATTTTGTGCTTAACAAAAAAAAAAAAAACTAACTAGCTCATGGTACATAGCGTTTTGTTATTTTGTTGATATCATTTTTGTAATCTTCTACATGCTAGCTCAAGACCAAATTTTATGATTAAGTAATGGGTAGTCTAAAAATGATAATTAGTCTTGTTCTATATGTTCCTTCCCAAGACTTAAAAGCCATTTCCGAGTTGAGAGTGGCTCGGGGTGAAATAGTATTATATTTGTTTTAGCCTCTCCACCCTAAATGCCAAATGCCGCCGATAGAGTTTGATCCCTTGGATTTGTGATTTCATCCGCCACAAATCTAATATTGAGCTAGCGGGTACCATTTGGCACAGGGTAAATTATTAGTTTTGGTCAATCCTAGTGGTTATCTAATTGTATGAACAAGTTGAATTTTTCTACTTCTTTACCCTAGTCAATAAATCTGAGACATGATTGTTAAGTTTATCTTATTTCTTTGTTTGTTTGTTTGTTTGTTTTTTTAAAGGCATATTGCTAATATGTTAAGGCTAAATACGATTACAACTTAGACTTCTAGTATAAGTGGCTAACTCGCGTGCCACAATTGAAGTATCGAGGACTATAATTATATAATCCGTTAGGATTAAAATAAAGTAATGTCTTAATGCTACCAATAAAAGTGTGTCACATTCAACAGTGATCTGTGTGATTGTCCACTGTAATTGTTTGTCCGTAAGATCGAGTTCAAAGTTCCAGAGTCTCCCAGAAGAAACCCAATCATCCATTTTGGTACTTGGATAACTACGAGTGGGATTTCTGTTGCAAAAAAAAGTTCTTCAATCTTTTTTCTTGTACACTTAGCACGAGCAAAGAAAAACAAGAAACTCAACAAATCACTGCCAGGAAAATGGATGCATCATGTCGCACTCAGTGGTTACTAGCTAGTAGACAAGTAGTGTAAGTGTTTTTGGCTTTAATAAGGACAACCTTAATGTAATCCATTTTTTTTCTTTCTAATCCAAACACAAATCATTTACTATTACAAGACAAACACACAACCCTAACTGTTCAAACCACCAATAACCCATGAAAGTCTAATTTGTTGGGTAGAAAATAGAGCAAAAACTCTATTAAAAATTATTAAATTGTTAGAATTTTGAAAAGTTAAAAACTCAAATCAATGTTCTATTTTAGATTGGCTAAGTTGGTGGTCTTAAGCTAATTCTTTTCGGTGGACAGAGTTATGGCGTAGGGTTTCTTATGTGCTCATGTAGTATGTGTAGAAAAAGAAAAATAAGAGGGTTTTTAAAGGGCTCAACAGATTTGAACATTCTATTTTTATCGAGATTAGAGAATTATTGTGAATGATGAGTTCGGCTTGTAATTTATTTAGAGATTTGTTTGTTGACACCTCCTTGGTGTCTTGACATTCTTTGATATAGAAATAATTCCCTTTATATTTTGTTTCCTTTCTTATCTTTAATAAACATCTCCGTGTTTGATAAATAAATAGTAATAATAATAAATTTCCTTCCAAGTTCTAATGGCAAACATTTTATTTGTTCCATATGATTTAAAAGTAGCAAAGATTATTAATTAGTACTACGTGAACTCTACATTTAGGGATGTAGCAGTTCGATTCATATGCTTCATAATTGTTGTCGTTGTGGACCACCATCGTGATCACCATAACATAACAACCACCACTACAACTATCACAACATAATCACCACAATCAACACCACCTCACTATTATCACCATAATCGTTATCATCACGCGCCACCATCACAACCAATATAACATAACAAACACCATTGTCATTGCCACTACTATAGCCACCAACATCATAACAAAACCATCACAGCCACTGACACCGTCACTACCACCATCATCACTAACTCCATGATCACCACTACCCTATTACACCACTAATACCACCACAACTACCACGGCAGAACCACCACTACCTATAGCATAATTGCTACGACAACCACCATAGCCACTGTAGCAATCGCCACGGCCATCATAAACCACAAGCACAATCCCTGCCACCATATGACTCTGCAACAATTACTACTACCATCTTCAACACCACCTACAATCACTTGTCTAGTTTGTATAAGTTTTCCTTAGTTACTACCAAGCATGTACTCATAAAATAATGCATTTTGCAATATGCATTATTTTACTGTGTACCAAGTGGAGCCTTGGTCAGTTTTTTTTTTTTTTGAAATTACGAAAAGAAAAATGGCGAAATAAAAGGTTTCATTTTTTTTGAAAAATTTCGAGATTTTTTCAAAATATTTGAATTTTTTTTCCCGTATAAAATACAAAAATCAGCTAATAAAATTACATTTTTTTGAAAAAAAAAATCGGGTTTTTTTTTTGTAACTTTCGAGTTATTTAATTATCATTTATTAATTTTCAAAACCACCCCATAATTTTCTAATTATCACTTATTTTACTCATATATTGATTTTTGAAACTAATCCCAGATTTTCTAATTATACGTCTTTTGGTTTCATTTAATATGTTTAATACATTTATTACTTGCATTTTTTTTACATATTTAATATACCCTCGAAATTCATTATAAATATTTCATATATCCTCGAAATTTTTTTTACGTTTTTTCTCGAAAAACGAAATCACAATCATTGCTCTCAAGCCACAATATTAGTGCGAATTAGCCCAAATTTCAGGCTCTAGATTTTCAACTAGTTAGAGCATCAATGGTCTTTCCAAACAATCAAATTTAGAAATAAAATATTAGTTTTATAGACCAGCCAAATGTAATGAAATGAGAAATGGTTTGATCTCTCGACCGCCCGGTTCATAACAACCAGTTCCTCCGACGTGATCGAGTGAAGTGAACTGGGCCATCTATCCAACCAAATGCATGAAAAATGGGTCGTCTATCCAACATAATGTATCTTTTTTCCCTTCTTATCTTCAATAAAAAATTTTGTGCTTAACAAAAAAAAAAAAAAACTAACTAGCTCATGGTACATAGCGTTTTGTTATTTTGTTGATATCATTTTTGTAATCTTCTACATGCTAGCTCAAGACCAAATTTTATGATTAAGTAATGGGTAGTCTAAAAATGATAATTAGTCTTGTTCTATATGTTCCTTCCCAAGACTTAAAAGCCATTTCCGAGTTGAGAGTGGCTCGGGGTGAAATAGTATTATATTTGTTTTAGCCTCTCCACCCTAAATGCCAAATGCCGCCGATAGAGTTTGATCCCTTGGATTTGTGATTTCATCCGCCACAAATCTAATATTGAGCTAGCGGGTACCATTTGGCACAGGGTAAATTATTAGTTTTGGTCAATCCTAGTGGTTATCTAATTGTATGAACAAGTTGAATTTTTCTACTTCTTTACCCTAGTCAATAAATCTGAGACATGATTGTTAAGTTTATCTTATTTCTTTGTTTGTTTGTTTGTTTGTTTTTTTAAAGGCATATTGCTAATATGTTAAGGCTAAATACGATTACAACTTAGACTTCTAGTATAAGTGGCTAACTCGCGTGCCACAATTGAAGTATCGAGGACTATAATTATATAATCCGTTAGGATTAAAATAAAGTAATGTCTTAATGCTACCAATAAAAGTGTGTCACATTCAACAGTGATCTGTGTGATTGTCCACTGTAATTGTTTGTCCGTAAGATCGAGTTCAAAGTTCCAGAGTCTCCCAGAAGAAACCCAATCATCCATTTTGGTACTTGGATAACTACGAGTGGGATTTCTGTTGCAAAAAAAAGTTCTTCAATCTTTTTTCTTGTACACTTAGCACGAGCAAAGAAAAACAAGAAACTCAACAAATCACTGCCAGGAAAATGGATGCATCATGTCGCACTCAGTGGTTACTAGCTAGTAGACAAGTAGTGTAAGTGTTTTTGGCTTTAATAAGGACAACCTTAATGTAATCCATTTTTTTTCTTTCTAATCCAAACACAAATCATTTACTATTACAAGACAAACACACAACCCTAACTGTTCAAACCACCAATAACCCATGAAAGTCTAATTTGTTGGGTAGAAAATAGAGCAAAAACTCTATTAAAAATTATTAAATTGTTAGAATTTTGAAAAGTTAAAAACTCAAATCAATGTTCTATTTTAGATTGGCTAAGTTGGTGGTCTTAAGCTAATTCTTTTCGGTGGACAGAGTTATGGCGTAGGGTTTCTTATGTGCTCATGTAGTATGTGTAGAAAAAGAAAAATAAGAGGGTTTTTAAAGGGCTCAACAGATTTGAACATTCTATTTTTATCGAGATTAGAGAATTATTGTGAATGATGAGTTCGGCTTGTAATTTATTTAGAGATTTGTTTGTTGACACCTCCTTGGTGTCTTGACATTCTTTGATATAGAAATAATTCCCTTTATATTTTGTTTCCTTTCTTATCTTTAATAAACATCTCCGTGTTTGATAAATAAATAGTAATAATAATAAATTTCCTTCCAAGTTCTAATGGCAAACATTTTATTTGTTCCATATGATTTAAAAGTAGCAAAGATTATTAATTAGTACTACGTGAACTCTACATTTAGGGATGTAGCAGTTCGATTCATATGCTTCATAATTGTTGTCGTTGTGGACCACCATCGTGATCACCATAACATAACAACCACCACTACAACTATCACAACATAATCACCACAATCAACACCACCTCACTATTATCACCATAATCGTTATCATCACGCGCCACCATCACAACCAATATAACATAACAAACACCATTGTCATTGCCACTACTATAGCCACCAACATCATAACAAAACCATCACAGCCACTGACACCGTCACTACCACCATCATCACTAACTCCATGATCACCACTACCCTATTACACCACTAATACCACCACAACTACCACGGCAGAACCACCACTACCTATAGCATAATTGCTACGACAACCACCATAGCCACTGTAGCAATCGCCACGGCCATCATAAACCACAAGCACAATCCCTGCCACCATATGACTCTGCAACAATTACTACTACCATCTTCAACACCACCTACAATCACTTGTCTAGTTTGTATAAGTTTTCCTTAGTTACTACCAAGCATGTACTCATAAAATAATGCATTTTGCAATATGCATTATTTTACTGTGTACCAAGTGGAGCCTTGGTCAGTTTTTTTTTTTTTTGAAATTACGAAAAGAAAAATGGCGAAATAAAAGGTTTCATTTTTTTTGAAAAATTTCGAGATTTTTTCAAAATATTTGAATTTTTTTTCCCGTATAAAATACAAAAATCAGCTAATAAAATTACATTTTTTTGAAAAAAAAAATCGGGTTTTTTTTTTGTAACTTTCGAGTTATTTAATTATCATTTATTAATTTTCAAAACCACCCCATAATTTTCTAATTATCACTTATTTTACTCATATATTGATTTTTGAAACTAATCCCAGATTTTCTAATTATACGTCTTTTGGTTTCATTTAATATGTTTAATACATTTATTACTTGCATTTTTTTTTACATATTTAATATACCCTCGAAATTCATTATAAATATTTCATATATCCTCGAAATTTTTTTTACGTTTTTTCTCGAAAAACGAAATCACAATCATTGCTCTCAAGCCACAATATTAGTGCGAATTAGCCCAAATTTCAGGCTCTAGATTTTCAACTAGTTAGAGCATCAATGGTCTTTCCAAACAATCAAATTTAGAAATAAATATTAGTTTTATAGACCAGCCAAATGTAATGAAATGAGAAATGGTTTGATCTCTCGACCGCCCGGTTCATAACAACCAGTTCCTCCGACGTGATCGAGTGAAGTGAACTGGGCCATCTATCCAACCAAATGCATGAAAAATGGGTCGTCTATCCAACATAATGTATCTTTTTTCCCTTCTTATCTTCAATAAAAAATTTTGTGCTTAACAAAAAAAAAAAAAAACTAACTAGCTCATGGTACATAGCGTTTTGTTATTTTGTTGATATCATTTTTGTAATCTTCTACATGCTAGCTCAAGACCAAATTTTATGATTAAGTAATGGGTAGTCTAAAAATGATAATTAGTCTTGTTCTATATGTTCCTTCCCAAGACTTAAAAGCCATTTCCGAGTTGAGAGTGGCTCGGGGTGAAATAGTATTATATTTGTTTTAGCCTCTCCACCCTAAATGCCAAATGCCGCCGATAGAGTTTGATCCCTTGGATTTGTGATTTCATCCGCCACAAATCTAATATTGAGCTAGCGGGTACCATTTGGCACAGGGTAAATTATTAGTTTTGGTCAATCCTAGTGGTTATCTAATTGTATGAACAAGTTGAATTTTTCTACTTCTTTACCCTAGTCAATAAATCTGAGACATGATTGTTAAGTTTATCTTATTTCTTTGTTTGTTTGTTTGTTTGTTTTTTTAAAGGCATATTGCTAATATGTTAAGGCTAAATACGATTACAACTTAGACTTCTAGTATAAGTGGCTAACTCGCGTGCCACAATTGAAGTATCGAGGACTATAATTATATAATCCGTTAGGATTAAAATAAAGTAATGTCTTAATGCTACCAATAAAAGTGTGTCACATTCAACAGTGATCTGTGTGATTGTCCACTGTAATTGTTTGTCCGTAAGATCGAGTTCAAAGTTCCAGAGTCTCCCAGAAGAAACCCAATCATCCATTTTGGTACTTGGATAACTACGAGTGGGATTTCTGTTGCAAAAAAAAGTTCTTCAATCTTTTTTCTTGTACACTTAGCACGAGCAAAGAAAAACAAGAAACTCAACAAATCACTGCCAGGAAAATGGATGCATCATGTCGCACTCAGTGGTTACTAGCTAGTAGACAAGTAGTGTAAGTGTTTTTGGCTTTAATAAGGACAACCTTAATGTAATCCATTTTTTTTCTTTCTAATCCAAACACAAATCATTTACTATTACAAGACAAACACACAACCCTAACTGTTCAAACCACCAATAACCCATGAAAGTCTAATTTGTTGGGTAGAAAATAGAGCAAAAACTCTATTAAAAATTATTAAATTGTTAGAATTTTGAAAAGTTAAAAACTCAAATCAATGTTCTATTTTAGATTGGCTAAGTTGGTGGTCTTAAGCTAATTCTTTTCGGTGGACAGAGTTATGGCGTAGGGTTTCTTATGTGCTCATGTAGTATGTGTAGAAAAAGAAAAATAAGAGGGTTTTTAAAGGGCTCAACAGATTTGAACATTCTATTTTTATCGAGATTAGAGAATTATTGTGAATGATGAGTTCGGCTTGTAATTTATTTAGAGATTTGTTTGTTGACACCTCCTTGGTGTCTTGACATTCTTTGATATAGAAATAATTCCCTTTATATTTTGTTTCCTTTCTTATCTTTAATAAACATCTCCGTGTTTGATAAATAAATAGTAATAATAATAAATTTCCTTCCAAGTTCTAATGGCAAACATTTTATTTGTTCCATATGATTTAAAAGTAGCAAAGATTATTAATTAGTACTACGTGAACTCTACATTTAGGGATGTAGCAGTTCGATTCATATGCTTCATAATTGTTGTCGTTGTGGACCACCATCGTGATCACCATAACATAACAACCACCACTACAACTATCACAACATAATCACCACAATCAACACCACCTCACTATTATCACCATAATCGTTATCATCACGCGCCACCATCACAACCAATATAACATAACAAACACCATTGTCATTGCCACTACTATAGCCACCAACATCATAACAAAACCATCACAGCCACTGACACCGTCACTACCACCATCATCACTAACTCCATGATCACCACTACCCTATTACACCACTAATACCACCACAACTACCACGGCAGAACCACCACTACCTATAGCATAATTGCTACGACAACCACCATAGCCACTGTAGCAATCGCCACGGCCATCATAAACCACAAGCACAATCCCTGCCACCATATGACTCTGCAACAATTACTACTACCATCTTCAACACCACCTACAATCACTTGTCTAGTTTGTATAAGTTTTCCTTAGTTACTACCAAGCATGTACTCATAAAATAATGCATTTTGCAATATGCATTATTTTACTGTGTACCAAGTGGAGCCTTGGTCAGTTTTTTTTTTTTTTGAAATTACGAAAAGAAAAATGGCGAAATAAAAGGTTTCATTTTTTTTGAAAAATTTCGAGATTTTTTCAAAATATTTGAATTTTTTTTCCCGTATAAAATACAAAAATCAGCTAATAAAATTACATTTTTTTGAAAAAAAAATCGGGTTTTTTTTTTGTAACTTTCGAGTTATTTAATTATCATTTATTAATTTTCAAAACCACCCCATAATTTTCTAATTATCACTTATTTTACTCATATATTGATTTTTGAAACTAATCCCAGATTTTCTAATTATACGTCTTTTGGTTTCATTTAATATGTTTAATACATTTATTACTTGCATTTTTTTTTACATATTTAATATACCCTCGAAATTCATTATAAATATTTCATATATCCTCGAAATTTTTTTTACGTTTTTTCTCGAAAAACGAAATCACAATCATTGCTCTCAAGCCACAATATTAGTGCGAATTAGCCCAAATTTCAGGCTCTAGATTTTCAACTAGTTAGAGCATCAATGGTCTTTCCAAACAATCAAATTTAGAAATAAAATATTAGTTTTATAGACCAGCCAAATGTAATGAAATGAGAAATGGTTTGATCTCTCGACCGCCCGGTTCATAACAACCAGTTCCTCCGACGTGATCGAGTGAAGTGAACTGGGCCATCTATCCAACCAAATGCATGAAAAATGGGTCGTCTATCCAACATAATGTATCTTTTTTCCCTTCTTATCTTCAATAAAAAATTTTGTGCTTAACAAAAAAAAAAAAAACTAACTAGCTCATGGTACATAGCGTTTTGTTATTTTGTTGATATCATTTTTGTAATCTTCTACATGCTAGCTCAAGACCAAATTTTATGATTAAGTAATGGGTAGTCTAAAAATGATAATTAGTCTTGTTCTATATGTTCCTTCCCAAGACTTAAAAGCCATTTCCGAGTTGAGAGTGGCTCGGGGTGAAATAGTATTATATTTGTTTTAGCCTCTCCACCCTAAATGCCAAATGCCGCCGATAGAGTTTGATCCCTTGGATTTGTGATTTCATCCGCCACAAATCTAATATTGAGCTAGCGGGTACCATTTGGCACAGGGTAAATTATTAGTTTTGGTCAATCCTAGTGGTTATCTAATTGTATGAACAAGTTGAATTTTTCTACTTCTTTACCCTAGTCAATAAATCTGAGACATGATTGTTAAGTTTATCTTATTTCTTTGTTTGTTTGTTTGTTTGTTTTTTTAAAGGCATATTGCTAATATGTTAAGGCTAAATACGATTACAACTTAGACTTCTAGTATAAGTGGCTAACTCGCGTGCCACAATTGAAGTATCGAGGACTATAATTATATAATCCGTTAGGATTAAAATAAAGTAATGTCTTAATGCTACCAATAAAAGTGTGTCACATTCAACAGTGATCTGTGTGATTGTCCACTGTAATTGTTTGTCCGTAAGATCGAGTTCAAAGTTCCAGAGTCTCCCCGAAGAAACCCAATCATCCATTTTGGTACTTGGATAACTACGAGTGGGATTTCTGTTGCAAAAAAAAGTTCTTCAATCTTTTTTCTTGTACACTTAGCACGAGCAAAGAAAAACAAGAAACTCAACAAATCACTGCAAGGAAAATGGATGCATCATGTCGCACTCAGTGGTTACTAGCTAGTAGACTAGTAGTGTAAGTGTTTTTGGCTTTAACATGGACAACCTTAATGTAATCCATTTTTTTTCTTTCTAATCCAAACACAAATCATTCACTATTACAAGACAAACCCACAACCCTAACTGTTCAAACCACCAATAACCCATGAAAGTCTAATTTGTTGGGTAGAAAATAGAGGAAAAACTATATTAAAAATTATTAAATTGTTAGAATTTTGAAATGTAAAAAGCTCAAATCAAGGTTATATTTTCGATTGACTAAGTTGGTGGTCTTAAGTTAATCCTTTTCGGTTATGGATACAAATATCAAAATTGAACCAAAATTACAGAAACTGAGATTAAAGAGAGAAGATAGAGAGAGTACCTCGCGGAGAGATTTGACAGTGAGGGTTTCGATCCTTGGGTTTTGGTAGAAGGACATGTAGTGTTCGAGAGACAGTGGGGTCTTCTTTGGTTTGCTCATTGTGTGTATCTCTTCTGCGATCAAACAATTTGTGAAGAGAAGCAGAGGAGACGAGATTGTTTTATAGTGAAGGATGAAAAGTGAAGCGGGAAATTTGTGTTTTGAAATGTAATGGAGCGGGAAATGAAATAGTGTGGATGGAAGGGCGAAATGGGTATCACATTTACGGTCTGAATTGCATAGGGGTGGGGTGGTGCATTTTGGAGTTGAGAGTAGGGGTGGGCATGGGACGGGATGGGATGAAATATATTCATCCCTATCCCATCCCGTTCATACAGGATCGGGATGGGATGGCTCGTCCCATCCCAAACGGGTTCGGGACGGGACGGGACCAGTGTGCTAATTTGGAGAATACATTTTGAACATATTATCAACTAGAAGTCTAGTGTCCCCGTCATGACAATTGTATGATCAAATTGATAGTTAAACAATTAAGTTCAATCTGAACATCAAACCATGCTTACATTGATGGTCGAAATAGTTTCAAATTTGCATTTTATCACATTTTACAAAGAATAGTTTGGCCAAGTTGTTAATCCTGAAAGTTATAGTGACTTGACAGTGACTGTTGTTTTTGTAATACTATGAAGCCGATAAGAAAATGATCTTAATTAGATAAAATCCATTAGCCAAGTTTGAGCAAAAAAGGAGTGATAGTTATCTAAGTAATACTCAAGTAATCAAGTGTATTAGCCCTATCTCATATGAACCTTTAATTTTAAGTTTTAACCATTGGCAACAAATCAATATTTGATTTTTCACTTGAATGGAATGAGTAGAGCAGTCTCCTGATATGGCTTACTAAAAGCGCATGAAATGAAGTGTCTGATATGCGTTGAATGAATGTTAAGGCACAAAATATTAATGAATAATGTTAATCTAAATTTTATTTATTTTTAAATGGAATGACTGTGAAAAGGGGGAGCAAATTTGGTTACTTCATAACATGAAAACCGAGGGTAGGGAATCAGCAAAGCCACAACTGAAGCCAGAGCCCCAACCATGGCACTTGCCGCAACATGGATAGGGTGAATAATGGCCCCAGTGTGCACACCATGAACAGAAGTAACAACATACACCATGAAATAATTAAATAAAATATTAATAATTAATATTAATAAATTAGTTCGGGGACGAGACGGGATTGAAAATCTTCATCCCATCCCATCCCATTCTAGATCGGGACGAGACGAGATCGAGATGAAATTATTCAATCTCATTAAGACCCGAAAAAATCGGGTCGGGACGGAACGAGAACGGGATCGCGGGATGGGATGCCCACCCCTAGTTGGGAGTATTGGGAATTTGCGATAAGGTGGTTAGATTAGTTCGGAAGCTGGGTGGTGGTGGAAATGGTCGAGGAAACTATTCAATAAGGCTTTGAATGTTCAGATGTTGAGTTTCTTTGGGGTTTTTAGTCGATGATTGAGTCATCGGTGATTAAAAAGATCGTAGTGAAATTTTTTCGAGGGGGAGTCTAAAAAAATTTATCGCTTTAAGCGGAATTTTTTTCTTTTTTCATGAAAAAATTATACGGCAGAAAACTTAATCTTTTGAGAAAAGTCTTATTGTTCCATGAAACCCCAAAAAATCAAACACTGTCAATCAGCAAAATTCTAAATTTGTTCATGAGTCTGTCTAAAGAGCCAAGGGAGGCTCTGGCATGTTTTTAAGAGAGGGGAGATATCCAATTAACTCCCCAAATTCTCAACTTTGAACCCCTCATTTATTCCTGAAGTTAACCCTTAGGAGAGATATCTAATTAACCCCTCATTTTTTTCATGAACTTTGAACCCCTCGTATTTGAACAACCTGGCCACCTTCAATTTCAATCTCTCTCAATCTCGAAAATCCTTATTTCCCAAAATGGCTTCAACACCCACCTTAGCTCTTTATTTCTTTTTATATAAACAGATCTTGTATAGATCTATATAAGAACATATCTTGTTAGAACGAATCTATAAGAAGATTTAGAGCAAAATATGATAACTTAGGTAGCTGCACGCTGCCCTGTTTGGTTCCATGTTGTAATGGGAATGGTAATGGGAGTGATAATGGGAATGTAATGAGAGTGGTAATGGAAATGTAATAGATGTGTTTGGTTTACCTATGAATGTAATGGGAGTAGGAATGTGTTTTTACAAATATGCCTTCATTACAAAACATCAAAACTTTAACACAACAGTAAATGAAGTCATTTTGAGGGCAAGTGAAGTCATTTTGCTTTGTTGACCATTACATTATAATGGTCAAAGGGATGACCAAACATGAAGATTGAAGAAGAACGGTTGGGAAGAATAACAGTTCTATTGAAGAATAACACTTGAAAATTAAGAACATAAGAAGATGAAGAACGGACGAAGAACAGATGAAGAATTGTAGATTTTTATTTGCTCATGGTACTTAGCGTTTTTGTTATTTTGTTGATATTATTTTTGTAATCTTTTACATGCTAGCTCAATACCAAATTTTATGATTAAGTAATGGGTGGTCTAAAAATGATAATTAGTCTTGTTCTATATTTTCCTTCCCATGACTTAAAGCCATTTTCGAGTTGAAAGGGGGATGGGGTGAAATAGTATTATATTTGTTTTAGTATTTTCACCCTAAATGCCATCGATAGAGTTTGATTCTTTGGATTTGTGATTTCATCCGCCACATAGCTGTGACAAATTATTAGTTTTGGTCAATCCTAGTGGTTATCTGATTGTATGAACAAGTTGAATGAGTCATGATTGTTAAGTTTATCTTATATCTCTGTTTTTTTTTCAAGGCATATTGCTAATATGTTAAGGCTAAATACGATTACAACGTAAAAGTTTAGCAGAAGTGGCTAACTCGCGTGCCTCATAGTTGAAGTTTCGAGAAATATAATTATATAATCAGTTAGAATTAAAATAAAGTAATGTCTTAATGCTACTAATAAAAGGGTGTCACATCCAGCAGTGATCAGTGATTGTCCACCGTAATTGCTTGTCCGAAAGATCGAGTTCAAAACTCCAGAGTCTCCCAGAAGAAACCTAATCGTCCATTTGGGTACTTGGATAACTACGAGTGGGATTTCTGTTGCAAAAAAAGTTCTTCAATCTTTTTTCTTGTATACTCAGCATGAGCAAAGAAAAACAGGAAACTGCAAGGAAAATGGATGCATTATGTCGCACTCAGTGGTTACTAGCTAGTAGGCTAGTAGTGTAAATGTTGGCTTTAATATGGACAACTTTAATGTAATCCATTTTTTTTTCTTTCTAATCCAAACACAAATCATTCACTATTACAAGGTCAAATCATTCACTATTACAAGACAGACACACAGCCCTAACTGGTCAAACCACCAATAGTAACCCATGAAAGTCTAATATGTTGGGTAGAAAATAGAGCAAAAACTCTATTAAAAATTATTAAATTGTTAAAATTTTGAAAAGTTAAAAACTCAAATCAATGTTGATTTTTAGATTGGCTAAGTTGGTGGTCTTAAGCTAATTCTTTTCGGTGGGTAGAGTTATGGCGTAGGGTTTCTTATGTGTTCATGTAGTATGTGTAGAAAAAGAAAAATAAGAGGGTTTTTAAAGGGCTCAACAGATTTGAACATTCTATTTTTATCGAGATTAGAGAATTATTGTGAATGATGAGTTCGGCTTGTAATTTATTTAGAGATTTGTTTGTTGACACCTTCATGGTGTCTTGACATTCTTTGATATAGAAATAATTCCCTTTATATTTTGTTTCCTTTCTTATCTTTAATAAACATCTCCGTGTTTGATAAATAAATAGTAATAATAATAAATTTCCTTCCAAGTTCTAATGGCAAACATTTTATTTGTTCCATATGATTTAAAAGTAGCAAAGATTATTAATTAGTACTATGCGAACTCTACATTTAGGGATGTAGCAGTTCGATTCATATGCTTCATAATTGTTGTCGTTGTGGACCACCATCGTGATCACCATAACATAACAACCACCACTACAGCTATCACAACATAATCACAACAATCAACACCACCTCACTATTACCACCATAATCGTTATCGTCACGCGCCACCACCACAACCAATATAACATAAAAAACACCATTGTCATTGCCACTACTATAGCCACCACCACCATAACAAAACCATCATAGCCACTGACACCGTCACTACCACCATCATCACTAACTCCATGATCACCACTACCTTATTACACCACTAATACCACCACAACTACCACGACAGAACCACCACTACCTATAGCATAATTGCTACGACAACCACCATAGCCACTGTAGCAATCGCCACGACCATCACAAACCACAAGCACAATCCCTGCCACCATATGACTCTGCAACAATTACTACTACCATCATCAATACCACCTACAATCACTTGTCTAGTTTGTATACGTTTTCCTTAGTTACTACCAAGCATGCACTTGTAAAATAATGCATTTTGCAATATGCATTATTTTAATTTGCAACATGCATTATTTTACTGTGTACCAAGCGGAGCCTTGGTCAGAATTTTTGTTTTTTTTTTGAAATTACGAAAAGATAAATGGCGAAATAAAATGTTTCATTTTTTTGAAAAATTTTGAAATTTTTTCAAAATATTTGAATTTTTTTTCTTGTATAAAATACAAAAATCAGATACTTCAATTACATTTTTTTTGAAAAAAAATCGAGTTTTTTTTTGTAACTTTCGAGTGTTTTAATTATCATTTATTCTAATTATTTATTAATTGTCAAAACCACCCATAATTTTCTAATTATCACTTATTTTACTCATATATTGATTTTTGAAACTAATCCCAGATTTTCTAATTATACGTCTTTTGGTTTCATTTAATATGTTTAATACATTTATTACTTGCATTTTTTTTACATATTTAATATACCCTCGAAATTCATTATAAATATTTCATACATCCTCAAAATTTTTTTTTACGTTTTTTCTCAAAAAACGAAATCACAATCATTGCTCTCAAGCCATAATATTAGTGCAAATTAGCCCAAATTTCAGGCTCTAGATTTTCAACTAGTTAGAGCATCAATGGTCTTTCCAAACAATCAAATTTAGAAATAAAATATTAGTTTTATAGACCAGCCAAATGTAATGAAATGAGAAATGGTTTGATCTCTCGACCGCCCGGTTCATAACAACCAGTTCCTCCGACGTGATCGAGTGAAGTGAATTGGGCCATCTATCCAACCAAATGCATGAAAAATGGGTCGTCTATCCAACATAATGTATCTTTTTTCCCTTCTTATCTTCAATAAAAAAATTTGTGCTTAACTAAAAAAAAAAAACTAACTAGCTCATGGTACATAGCGTTTTGTTATTTTGTTGATATTATTTTTGTAATCTTTTACATGCTAGCTCAAGACCAAATTTTACGATTAAGTTATGGGTAGTCTAAAAATGATAATTAGTCTTGTTCTATATTTTCCTTCCCAAGACTTAAAGCCATTTCCGAGTTGAGAGTGGCTTGGGGTGAAATAGTATTATATTTGTTTTAGCCTCTCCACCCTAAATGCCAAATGCCGCCGATAGAGTTTGATCCCTTGGATTTGTGATTTCATCCGCAACAAATCTAATATTGAGCTAGCGGGTACCATTTGGCACAGGGTAAATTATTAGTTTTGGTCAATCCTAGTGATTATCTAATTGTATGAACAAGTTGAATTCTACTACTTCTTTACCCTAGTCAATAAATCTGAGTCATGATTGTTAAGTTTATCTCATCTCTTTGTTTGTTTGTTTGTTTTTTTTAAAGGCATATTGCTAATATGTTAAGGCTAAATACGATTACAACTTAGACTTCTAGTATAAGTGGCTAACTCGCGTGCCACAGTTGAAGTATCGAGGACTATAATTATATAATCAGTTAGGATTAAAATAAAGTAATGTCTTAATGCTACCAATAAAAGGGTGTCACATTCAACAGTGATCTGTTTGATTGTCCACTGTAATTGTTTGTCCGTAAGATCGAGTTCAAAGTTCCAGAGTCTCCCAGAAGAAACCCAATCATCCATTTTGGTACTTGGATAACTACGAGTGGGATTTCTGTTGCAAAAAAAGTTCTTCAATCTTTTTTCTTGTACACTTAGCACGAGCAAAGAAAAACAAGAAACTGCAAGGAAAATGGATGCATCATGTCGCACTCAGTGGTTACTAGCTAGTAGACAAGTAGTGTAAGTGTTTTTGGCTTTAATAAGGACAACCTTAGGGTGTGTTTGGTTGCACGGAATCCTATGTCATGGGAATTCATGAGGGGACCACTATATTTTAGGCTAAATTGATATATCACTCCACATCCACCATTTGATTTTGTGATCAATGGTGGGAATGAAAGTCTTATGAACATGAGAATCACATGCCTTGGGGGGGCTAAGGAGTGAGATTCCCATGTTCATGGGACTTCCATTCCCACCATTGATCACAAAATCAAATGGTGGTCAAATGGTAAATGTGGAGTGATATATCAATTTAGCCTAAAATGTAGTGCTCCCCTCATAGATTCCCATGACATAAGATTCCATGCAACCAAACACACCCTTAATGTAATCCATTTTTTTTTCTTTCTAATCCAAACACAAATCATTCACTATTACAAGACAAACACACAACCCTAACTGTTCAAGCCACCAATAACCCATGAAAGTCTAATTTGTTGGGTAGAAAATAGAGGAAAAACTATATTAAAAATTATTAAATTGTTAGAATTTTGAAATGTAAAAAGCTCAAATCAAGGTTCTATTTTCGATTGGCTAAGTTGGTGGTCTTAAGCTAATCATTTTCGGTAGGCGAAGTTATGACGTAGGGTTTATTATGTTCATGTAGTGTGTGTAGAAAAAGAAAAATAAGAGAATTTTTAAAGGGCTCAACAGATTGGAGCATTCTATTTTTGTTTCAAATTTTAGTGGCAAATATTTTTTTTGTTCCATATGATTCAAAAGTGGCAAAAATTATTAATTGGTATTACGCGGACTCTACATTTAGGGATGTAGCAGTTCGAGTCATATGCTTCATTCTATACATGTAAACAAAATTAAGTAAAAGTTACCATGTCTTAAACTTAAACCTAACCTATCACCATCCATACCATGAAATATTTGTTTCAAACTAGGGCCAAATAAAGTGCAACTAGTGGGTGTGCGTGTAAAGTTCATATGTTCCTACATTTTAATTTGGTCAAATGTATAAGTTGAGTGTTTGAAATTGAAGATGATCATATTTTAATTTTAATATAAAATACTCTAGATTTCTTCTTTATAAATTTTTTCATTTTTTAAATTAAAAGTTCACGAACACTCGAGTGTATGCTCCAGATAACGATGGGGTGATAAATTTTAGCCCTCCAAAATCACTGAGGCTGAGTAAACATAAAGCTTCTGATTTGTATCCATAACCAACCTACGTAGAGTCATAATCACTAGCAAGACTGAGATAAAAACTCGAAGGCGACGTTTACCCGAATTAATATAAATAAGAAGGAAAAAAATCAAATATTAGTCGCCCGTAGGTTGAAACAGTTTATGTACCTTATTTATGAATGAATCGGACAATAAACTGTAAGGTAATTAATTATTTTCTTTTGAAGAAAATTTCCGTGCCTGTGGTGTAGACGATCTAAACTCATATTTTATAAAACTAATTAGCTCATGCTACGTAGCATTTTTGTTAATATTATTTTTGTAATCTTTTTTATAAACCTCATTATCGTAACGACTGTTAATAAGATTTGATTCCTGGACTTGTGATTTCATCTGCAGTAATATGATAAGTACCCGTTGGCATGGAATGCATTATTAGCTTGGTCAATCCTAGTGATTATATAATTGTACGAACGAGTTGAATTGTACTGCCTTTTGCCCAAGTCAAATAAATCTGAGTCATGACTGATAAGTTTTTTCATCTTATCTCTCAAAATAAGTAAAACCAATCATAATTTTTGTGTTTGAAACATTGAATCTAACCATTGTATGCCCTGGAAAGAAGCTTTGCCATCTCAGAGAGGAAACATCATCTTTCTGGCTGCAAAAAGTTTCTTCAGTCTTTTTCTTGTACACTTTTCACGTGCAAAGAAAAAGAAAAACAGGAAACTGCAAGGAAAATGGATGCATTCATGGATTTATGGTTTTGATAGGTGCACTGTAAAATAATTTAGTTTGCAAATTGATTTAAATGTATTAAGTTGTATTGCATTGGTAACCAATGCATCATTTTACGAATATTTGATGGCAATTAAAGAAAATCAAGGCAACTCAAAAAAGTGATTGTAATGATTGTAAATGTGGGTGATAATGGTGATGGTAGCAATGACTGGTGATTGTTGAAGTGTCGGTGCTTGTAGTGGTTGGGCTATAGTGGTTTGATGGATATAATGGTGAGGGTCATAGTGGCGACAATCATAGTGGTGGTGGCTAAGATAGTCGCATTGGTGATATTAGTAATGTCGGTGGTTGTGGTGATTATGCAGTTATAGTGGTGGTGATGGTTAGGTTATGGCAGTTGTGATGGTGGCAATAACGACGATGGTTATGGTGGTACTAGTGAAGTTGGTGATGATTGTGGTGAGTACTGTATGGTAGTGATGACCTTGAAGGTGGCGGTGGGTGGTGATGGTGGTTATGTTATGTTGGTTGTGGTGGTGATAGTGGCGTCGATGGCTATGGTGGTGGCGGTGGTAGGGGTGTTTATGAAAGAGTTGGGAGTATAATTCAATTGAGAGGAGACACCGAGAGTTTTGCAAAGTAATGCAGGGGATTTTGTTATGTAAAGTTTTACATAATTTTATAACTAGAAGATGTGAATGTTCTAAATTCAAATTCAAATAATTGTTTCCGTAAAGTCGATCAAACACTCAAATTTATGTAATTGTCGTAAAATTTTACATATATATTCTTTTACCGTATACCAAACGGAGCCTATGTCACACACAATGGTTACTAATAAACTAGTAGTGTAGATGTTGGCTTTACAAGTATATTTGGGTGTTGACGCCCACTACGTGCGTGTATATTCGGTATTTTTTTATTATATTTAAAAAATTAAATAATAAGTAAAAGTTAAATTTTAAGAATCAAATATTGTAATCGAAAATTACAATCTCACTATTGTAATGGTCTATTTATAGTTTACATATAATTGAGAGGCTTATGTATAATTTATAAATATTTAGAGAAACTAATTTTGATTATAAACAGTTAAATTTAGGAGGGTATAATGGTAAATATGTATAATAGTATTTTTTATTTAAAATACACAACTACCCTTGTTACTATTCATCTAACTATTTAATTTGAATGTAAATACCAAGAAAGTGGAAGACCATTTTTTAAACCTGAAAATCAGATTGAAGAAATAGGCACTATTCATCAAAACGTGCAGGCATTATACATAGTACAGATTTTAATATTTATAAGCCATGATTAAAAAAATTAAGAAATAAGGGGCTCATAATAGCTTTATTGATTATAGTTGCCCGAAAAAGATGGTTACTTGAAATACATGATTTGGGTCAATTTACTTGAAATTTTGTTTATCTTATTAATTGAATGACAAAAGTTTGGGTTTATCATCATCATCATCAAAGTCCATTTTCGATATTTTTGGAGTCGGTTATATGCATCAAAATTCTTATCTTCAAGTATTGTATTCTTTTATCGCTTATTCTCCAAAATTTGACATTTTATACAGTGACTTCTAAGGGCTCATAACTATTAGTTCACGTTATACACTGTATGGAGCCATGGAACCAGGTTTTACTAGGGTTGGGTAATGTTGATTCGGTTCGGTTTTGAGGCACAAACCAATTTCATTCGATTTGTCCAAAACCCAAATCGAAACCAAAATTTTTATTTGTAAACCGATAAATCGGTTTATTCGAATTTCAAATCAGTTTGGTTAGGCCGAAAGATATCGAAACAACGAACAAAAAACAAAACAAAATATTGAAGCAATAAACAAGAGATTGAAAGAGATAAATTGAACTATAAACAAGCAAATCGACCCACAATAAGATAGATCTAGCAACAAACAAGATAAATGAAATTGAAAAGAGATAAGAAGAATAAGAATTAATCGAACATGCAAAATCCAATTACCCTTAATGATGAACGCTGAGAAAGTGAGAGAGACCGAAAGATGGTGTAAATCTTTAATGCAAAACGGTATTGGAGTCTCAGATGATCAGATCGAAATAATAAGATTGAAATTTAGGGTTTGGCGGCTGTAATACACTTGTGTGGGCGGATCTGAGAGGGAGGGTGATGGAGAAGCCCATGGATCTCAAGAGGGTTAACAAATTATAAATGGGAGATCATAGTCTCACGTCGTCTGGGTAAGGGAAGGTGGTGTAATATATATATGAATTTTGATCTACAAAATACTACGTGTATTAAAGTCGTGCAGGGCTTGTGCCAAAGCGGACAATATAGTACTCTATGAACCAGGTCGTGAAAGAATGGTATCAAAGCCCAACCCAGCCGAAAGTGTGTCAACGAAGACGTTGATACCCTTGTGCGGACAGATCCGAGAGGGAGGGTGAGGGAAAAACCTAAGAGCCCATGAATCCCAAAAGGGTTGGCAAATTTTAATCTTCAAATTACAACCCGTTTTGGGTTTGAGAGTGAAAGAGAGAAACTGAGAGAGAAAGGGTTGTATGCATTTTGGAATTTTATTTTTTGGCGTGATTCTATGCAATAGGGTGCACCGCAAGGCATTTGTTGCACAAATAAGGTATTGACACCTACCTATTTTTGTATATATTTATATATATAATTAATCGATCGGTTCAGAACTATATACCGACTCCAAACCGTTTATAACCAATTCGGTTTGGTTGACATGATTTTCTTTCCACTTATATTTTGGTTCAGTTACCGAATCGAAATTGAAAATCGGTTTGGTCGGTTAACTAAATTTAAACCGATTTTTGCCCATCCATAGGTTTTACAATCAAGTTCTGCAACCAGGGACATCAGATGAGAGTTTTACAACCTCGAGACACACTTAAACACTTTAAAATTTTCATAATTCTTTCAAAATCGCACCACATCACCCTAATTGCAAACCTAACTGCAAAAATCCTGATTTCGTAGTATCTTCGATACTGTATACATTAAATAATAAAAACTTGTATCATATGAGAACTAATATATGTAAAAATTTAGTCTCTATCGGTCCCCACTTAAACTTAGATCATAGGCGATGCTTGATCAGGTCTTTCCACCCCTTCTTCCTGTTCTTGTTTACATTATTTTTCAAGCTATCAATAAAAAAAAGTGCGATGGACGAATTTAGTTGGTACAGCAAATCCACTATTTCGTGCAACTCGTGATTTTTTCATTAACTATTCCTTTAAACTCTTCAGATCAACCAAAATATATTCTATAATCACTCGTCATTCTGTCACGATTGTTTATTAATAAAAACACTAAATTGACTGCAAAACTAACACCATTTCGAAATATGGATAACAAAATCTATAGTTGGCTTATTTTAATTTTCTATCTATTATTTGGATGGCAAAAAAATAATATTCATGTGTCGTCAAACCATAGTTGTCTAACAAGTGAGGGAGGGGGTGAAATCCTCCATCTCCCTTGAGATGTGTGTATTCACGCATCTTGAGAGGGATGGAGGGTTCCACCCCCCTCACTCACCCATTTCCTCGCCAATTAGAATTCCCCTTCTTTCAAATCCTGAAAAATGACATTTGAAAACTTTGAAAGAACACTCAACAATATTGTGTTGAATACTAAAAATATTAAACATGATTAGAATATTGTTTGAATATGGAAATTTGTACGCATTTTTCGGCTAAAAAATAAAATTATATTTCTAGTACATCGACTCATATGTGGTGGATTAGACTATGTTGGATGAGTAACATGAGAAATATGTTTTAATTTCATATAAAGAACGTCCGTCTAAGATAATTTGATGTTTCATGGTTTTCTTTTGGAGTAGTTAAGTTGGAGTGGTTAAGTTGGTAGTTCCAATCTAATCCATCTCGGCGTGTGGACCAGTTATGACGTAGACTTAACTATGATGGTTTTCAAATGGCCTAACAAATTTGAAAAATATAACTTTATGAAAATTAGAGAAATGTTTGTGAAAGATGAATTTGGCTTATAATCTTTTGTATTTTAACACCTTCGTTAAACTGTTTCTCACTACTTTCAAGTTCGAGAAGGAGGCTTTGAAATCAAATTCAAAAAAACGATTTTCAAATTTATGCGTAACTAAATATACTCTAAGGGTTTGTTTGGTTGTATGAAAAATATACATGAAAATGAAAATTGTTTTAGAGAATTAGATTCCAAGGCTTCCCCTTAAACTTGGATTTTTATGAGTAGTGGAAAAACAATATTATGAAGAATCGATTGCCTGTTAGTAAATAAACAACTAAGCAACAAAAATCTACATAACAAGAAAAATATATTTCATTTTCCAAGAAAAATGACTAACCAAACAAACCCTAAGAGTATGTTTAGTTAATCAATTTTCTTGAAAATAAAATCCATTTCCCTTGTTATGCAGATTTTCACCGTTTAATTGTCTACTTACTCACATAAGACCGATTCTTTATCAGATTACTTTCTCACTGCTTATGAGAATTCAAATTCGAGAAAAAGGCTTCAAAATGAGATTCACAAAACAATTTCAATTTTGATGTAAATTTTCGGTGCAATCACACATACTCTAAAAGTAAATTTACTTTCAATCATTCATTGGAGACAAATAGATGAGGTCAAATTTATAGGTACCACTTTAAATAATAACAAGATCCATGATATGGCCATCCTTCATTGTGAAGCCACGTGGTAGCATCTGAACTCACAACCCATTTTTTTGGTGGGCCATTGAACAATCTTGTCCTTTCGTTCTCCCGTCGGTCCTATCTTAAGTGTTTTTTTTTTTTTTAGATAATAATTTTGATCAAAATTATAAAGGGCCTCCCTTAATTCAAATGGTCCACAAGAAGTGCTGTATGCAATTGTGGTTTTTGGAGGACCCCTTGATAATGACACAATAAATGTTTATAGGGTAAGGGATTTTGATTATAGAAAAAAAAAGATTTTAATTTCGATATCAATCGAAAAGTTGTAGATCCATTTTATGCTTTTGGATCAAATCGTAAAAAATAAAAAATAAAAAATAAAAATGTAGATCTTATACTTTTTGCTTACAATAAAAAATCGCTTGAAATGTATGTTCAAGGTAATTATTGGTCGCGATAAAACCCTAATGATCTATAGACATGTTTATGGTTATTTTATCTCCGAAAAAGTTATTTATTTTAATAAGAAAATATCTTTAACATTACGTGAGCATTACCACCAAAATATCTTTCATTTTTATTTAATTACATAGCAAGGTTTTAACGATCTCAAAAACAAATATATTACGTTTGGCAAGTTTTCAATAAGTTTTAACCTTTAATAACAAAAAAATAATTAACTTTTGAAAATTTCAATGATTCAATTGAATAAGTAGTAAATTGGATCATTGAAATTTTCAAAATAAAAAAGTTAATTATTCTTTTGTTATTAATTTTTTTTTGTTGACCACATTAGATTGTTTTCTAAGCATTTGAAATGAAGATTTATTCTACCATTTTAATAAATCAATCTTCAAGTCAAAGAGTTTGTAAAATAAAAATTCCAATTTGGTCGTGCAACATTTAGTCTTAAACAAATGTTTACGATACATTATCTTCGTTCAAACTAGCATGACATGCATGGAAGAAGACCTGTTTGAGTTTTCAAACTCTTCGATTTCCATATTTTCTAATTAAAATCCAAAATGAACTTCACAAACTCATAAATCCGACTTAAATCTTAGGTCAATTATGCTTTGACACAAATCTAGTTACATTCATTCTCACTCGACTCCCAAAATTTTCACATTCTAGCCCGATGCCCTACCTACCTTAATGAGGTAGTAGTTTCTAATAATGGAAACTTAAATGAAAAATAACTCCCAGAAGCCACTTGAAAGAAAATTAAAATTTCCAACAACTAGGAAATATCGCTATTAAATAGAATATGCACAAATTAATTCCTGAAATATGCATTATGGGGAATTCTAAATGTCAGGAAATAGGCGAGGGGAGTGAGGTGGAGGGAGGTGAGCCATTCAATCCCATCGAGATGCATGCAAGAAAAGTCAATACACATATCTCGAGGGAGTGAATGGTTCCCCTCCCTCCACCTCACTCCCCTCGCTGGTTTCCTTGCCCATTTCCTCGACATTTAGCCTCTCTCATGCATTATTATTGTTTTTTTTTTCAAAATTGTCTGCTTTTATATTCCTTTGATCTCCATCAATAGATTTCCAATGTAAATTGAAAAAGTCCACACGCACATTTCAAAGCTTTGAAATGTTATTAGAGATTATACATGTAATACAAAAAACCATTAACAAAACCCATTGGCTGTCCCCATCATTTCCACATTACACTCAAGAAAATCCAACTACAAAATCCCTTTTAAAAGGCCAGTACAACTCACCCCAATCTCTCCAACTTTTCCATCTCTTATTCATCATTCAACCAACTTCATTTTCAAAGGTTTTTTTTTTCCGGGACTCAGCCCTTATCTCTGAATTTTGCGATCTAGTTTTACATTTTTCTTAAATTTTGAAGCGAAATGAGTACCAAAGTGGTCAAGCAATCTGAAAACATGTTCATCAAGTGCATCAAAGCACCCATTCGGGTTCTAACAAAGGCGCGGGATTTTTATGTCAAAAGTGTGACAGATTGCTCTAGCAGGATGTCATATGGTGCTGTGTTGGGACCTGTTTCTACCTTGCCTAAGAGTTATAGTACTACTTCAAACCGATCAAGCACCGATGAAGACCTTAGAGAATTAATCAGAGCTGCATCCCAGAGAGGTCTAAGGGAGAAAATTGAGAAGGAAATACAACAACAAAGACAATCCTCTAAGAAGTTGCCTAGGAGCTTCACTGTTGGTATTACAAGAATTGATGAGGATAAGCCTTGTGATGATTTTGGCGACGATCCAAAGCTAGTTAAGTCTGCCTTTTTATACCCAAGAAGTAGAAGCTATGCTGTTCCTAAGAGGACTACTGCTAATTTGTATTCGACTTGATTGGTGAATTCTTCCTTCATTTTGGTTTCCTTCTAAGTGTATTTTATGTCTTTGTTTGTATAGAGGTTTGGAATGAAATCTGAAGCCTTAATGTTCATAGGGTTATTCTTTTTACAGCATGATTTCTCTCTAGCTTGTGATATCGGGACTCTTATTTCGATACTAACAACATAAAGATTTGCAGTACTGTGTTGGAATTTTGAATGTCGAGCCCTTCTAAGAAACAAGACCACCCATCCTCTTCAAGATAAGCAACGCAGCGCCTTTCCCTCATCCCCTAGAATTCCTGAAAACTTAATCATCCTGTTATCTACACATGTTTATCAGGTTTGGTAAAAAGAGAGCTATTTGGTGTCTAACTTTGGGGGTGGCCCTACCATATTATTGACTCTTCAACAACCTAACCTCATGATGACGATGATGATACAAAAGAAACCCAATTGCAAATGTGGTGTAGCTTAGCTGTAGGTCCGTGGTGAATGGAATCACAGATCCAGAGTTTGAACCCTTAGTTTTTCATGTGTTTTTACGTGTGCTTTGTTATCGAAATGATGTTTACCCAACAAAGCTTTAGATCAATGTCCTTACTCAGCGAAAAGGTTTCTAATTCTATCAACACCGATGCTATTTGAGAGAATTCACATCTAAAAATCGCGACCAACTGCAAAACATACATTGATTATGCGACGAAAGTCGAATAGAGAATGCTCTCAACTGCTTTGCATCTGAACTCTTTTTCTTCTTCTTCTTCTTCTTCTTCTTCCATGTTCTACTAATTATTACTGAAGCTTTTCATCTGTTCCCACTTAATCATTAAACAACATAATGAAATGATTTTGAGACAACCGCACTAATTTAAAGTGGTTAATTTTGTAGACATTAGTGGGGATCACATTTGCAAATTAAGTATATTATTTGTGAATCTTCTTGGACAAATATGTTGTGACACCCATAAGGATACAACCCACACCCTTGTTTATTAAAAAAACACAAGTACCATATCTAATATATGTTTGAAATTCTAGACCGCCAAATCAATAAGTCATTTTTTGTCAGATTTGAATCAATTTATAATTTTATCTCTTTTATAAATGATATTTGTGATTGTGTTTTAAAGAGAAAAGGTAAAACTGTAAGACGCTTAGACTTACTCATATTTAATATATGTAAAACAAAAAATGATAAATGAGCGCATCAATAGAGCATGTATTAGGTGGTTGATACGAGTGTGTATTAGACCGTCACTTACTTTTTTTTTTTTTTTTTATAATTATAAACGATCATTGGTAAATTTAGTGAATCAAAAAGAATAATGTGGATTTTTCTCATTTTGTCCATTTTGCATTCTTGATTCTTTGATTGAATGCCACAATACACGAATTGTAATTAACAATTACATTAGTTCTTGTCCTTTGATTCGAATAGCGTAACATAAATTTGATCCAACAAAAACTTTCTTAGTAAGTTATGAATTATATATATAAGCGAAAAGGTATAGAATCTTAGAAGTAATGGAATGAAAGACGAGAATAATACTCCAAGTACTTAGCATTGATCGATTATAAAAAAAGATTATCTTCGAGGTTAGGCCATTGATTAAGTCGCGGTCCTTGTCATCTTTTTCTATCTTCTTAAATCTTAATCATTGTCATTATCTATTAAATTTTCATTTGAAAAAAATTAAATGCTTGATTCCTCCATGTTTACGATAGTTCATCTTAGCTCGACTTTTGACTTAGAATCTCATCCTATTACGTTGAGCATGAAGTCTGAAGCTTGTTTCAAGTCTGAACAAAGCAAAAAGTCCATGAAATAATGCTTCTATCAACCTCCTCTTAAATAAAAATTCAATATCCACCAAAGAATTTGACCAGGTTTTCATTGTTTTTGGATACCAAATTTGATTCAAATTTATCACAATTTGGAAACATTTATGAATCTTTCTATGCAGTCTATGAGAGAGCACTAAGTAGTGTTTGGGAAAGGTGTTCACCATGTGAAATGGAGAGAGGTAGAATTAACACTCACGTGCTAAACACCCTCCCAAAATACGGCCAAACACAAGGACCAGAATGAGTATATATTTTTTTTCTGCATTTATTTATTTGTATATGGAAATGGAATGTAATCGAAATCAAGTTTCGAACAGCAATAAAATCTATAGTGCTCAACAACCAGCTAATTCACTGAGGTCAAGGTCAAGGTCAAGGGCAAGGGAGCATTGGATGGCCATTAAAGTTCACATATCTTAACTATTGGGACCAATGTCGGGCATCAAATTTTAAATATCACAACCAAATTTGCAGGATTTTAAATTGGTTCAATTAATCAATTTATTTATAGTTACCATTTGAAAGCAAAGTGTCTGATTTAGTCTTCAGTTTCTAGGTGAAAATAATGGTGGAAATCTATCGAGCACTTACTTAGTTAAGTAGGATAAAAAATATCGAAAATACTAGGAAATTAGGTTTTTGTAACCAGAGTGATGTGATGTGATCTTGAAATAATGATAAAATCTCCAAAGTATTTGTGTATTTTAAGCACAATGGGTATGATGATATTGAGGTTCAGAAGGTGAGTGAAGAGGGGATCTCGCAGTGAAGAGGGGGTTTTTCGAAGTGCAGAGGGGATCTCGCAGGGTGGTTTTCGAAGTGAAGAGGGATTGGCAGTGAAGAGGGTGGTTTTCGCAGGGAAAGGTGGTTTTCGACAGTGAAGCGGGATTCTCGCAGGGTTGTTTTCGAAGGCGATTTTCGACATTGCAGCAGGGATCTCGCAGTGGGGTTTTGAAGGTGGTTTTTCGACAGTGAAGAGGGGACCCCGCAGGGTGTTTTTAGAAGGTGTCTTTCGACTTTGAAGAGGGGATCTCGCATGGTGGTTTTCGACAGTGAAGAGTGGTTTTTGAATGTGCGAAGGGGTTTTCGAATGTGGTTCGAACAGGGGGTCTTGTAGGTGGTTTTCGACATTGCAATGGGTTTTCGAAGGTGAAAAGGGGTATTCGAAGGTGGTTTTCGAAGTTGAGGTGGATTTCGCAGTGGTGCGGGGGTTTTCGAGGGATCTCGCAAGAGCCTCTTCCTTCTTCTCGATCTGTCATCTCCGGGGGTTGACGGTGGTGAGCCATGCGATGACGGTGAGCTCTTTTTCAGACTTTGGAACACATTTGGAAATTTTACGGCAACAAGTAAGATCTTGCAGTTTTTCCTAATCTTCGTATTGCCATGCTGCTTGTATGCTTGTGAAATTGTGCTTGTATGTTTGTAAATTTGTGCTAAATCTTGGGAGAGATGGAGTTCAAAGAAGGAAAATTTCGTTTGTTGAAAATTGATGGGAAAGAATTTGGGATTCGAAAGTCAAGAGGAGGTTTGTTGTTACTTGAATCGAGCTCGAGGGTTAGAATCAAAGTTTTTTGTAGAATTGCAGATGGGAAAATGGATTGAGTTTCAGCTTAAGAAAGCTGTGGAATCAGGCTCTAATGCCTTCTCAGCCAGTTGGAAAATCAACAATAGATGGGTTATGATGGTGAAATAGGCCAATATAGGAGGAATCTTCCTTTCTATTTTGGTGGGTTGGGGATCAGGGTCCAAAACTATCAGGGTGCCAGCTGGCGTGGAAGGGACAGGCTGGAAACAACTCGCCCAAGCTATGAATGAGATGGTTCTAAATAAGGTACCTCAGCCTTATCCTAAGCAGCAAGTTAGAAGAGATGATGTCTCAACTCTGCCAGGTATTAGTGTTGTCCCACCCTCGCGCAACAGAACCTTTGTGGAGGTAGTGGCCACTAATCCCTCCAGTGTGAGCCCTACCCCGATTGCCAGTAAGGGTCCCATTGCAGCAACTTCTATTTATCGAGATTCTCCCATTGATTTCTTGTCCCAAGTATGGGGCAATCATCTTCCTCCAGATCCCGTGGCAAGAAAGAATTTCGCAAGGTTGTTGATAGAGTTGCCTGAGTCAGTGATTCAGTGGACACCTGTTGCTCTTCCGTTTGGACACACAACTTTCTTGGTCTTTGCTAACTCTCCACACGTGTCCTCATGCGAAACATTCGACCCGCCTCCTAGGATGCCGACACTGAGTGATCAGTCTCCCCAGCACTAAATAATGCTTCCCCATTCCCCTGCTTCTCTTGTCGTTTCAGCGGGTAAAGTTGGAAATTCGCTGTCTGAGTCAGCTCGTTCATCTCAGCAGGATAAAGGCAAAGGTATTGTTGGGCCCTCTCCCAGCAAAGGGCCCAAGTCTTTTTCGAAACAAAGTTTGGCCAAGTCTAATGATCAACCAACATCTAGCAATTATTGGAGGGTTTTAGAAGCGGTGGAAGAAGATGTCTTCAACTTGGACCCTCTTTTGACCAAGATGTCTATGCATACCCGCAGGGATCGAAAGCTGGCAAGAAAAGCACAACGCGACAGAGCCGCTGAATGGGCCAATTTCTCAGTCTTTCCTACCAGATCTAGGTTCATGCTGCAAAAGAGATCCAACAAATCAAGCTCATCTAATAAAGCAGGACAGGTAGAACTTAAAGGTTGTAGTGCCCCTGCTGGGCTGACAAGGGGAGAGTCTTCCAACCAGACCCAGGATTGTTCGGTATCTTTACCTTACCCTCCGGGTTTCGAGCCCCTAGCAGAACTATGTGTTGAAGCCCATGGTTTGTCTACAAATCTATGTGTTTCTCATGCGGAGAGTTTCTCATCTACCCCAGACCACGTAGGCGCTCCTCCAGGTTTCGAGGTCCCACAGACGGAAATATTGGGTTTCTAAGTTTTGTTTCTAGGGTCAATGACAGTTCGGAGCCTACTGTCTCTGACTGTCATTCGACTCAGGAAGAAGCATCAGATCGTTCTGCTTTCAAAGAAATTGGCTTGACAGTGGGAGTGGACCTCAATCGGGATGAAAACAGGGCTTTAGATATGGTTCAAGCTGCAACGCAGGGTACAATATCTGACAAAGCAATGGACACATGCAACAACCCCGGGTTTGAAGGTTTTTCATGAACCTCAAAATTCTTTCGTGGAACTGTAGGGGGCTCGGAAATACTGAGCGGCAAAGGGGTTGTCGTAGATTAATTTCAGAGAACCGTCCAGACCTTGTTTTCGTTCAGGAAACGAAATTGGAGAGATGCTCTAGAGAATTTATTAGAAAATTGTGGGGTGACAGTTCTTTTGATTGGGCTATGGTGGAATCCATTGGCAGCTCGAAAGACATTTTAGCTATTTGGGACGCTGATCTTTTGCAGACGAGGGAAGTGTTGAAAGAGTTTTTTTCCCTTTCTATTCAATTCCAAATGATTTCGGATAACTCATTTTGGTCAGGGACTAACATTTATGGTCCATGTGATCCTTCGCTTAGAGACCACTTCTGGGAAGAACTATATGACATTGCTGGTTGGGTGCAATCGCCATGGGTGTTAGCGGGTGACTTCAATGTTGTCCGTCATATGAATGAAAAAAAGGATGCAGGAGGAGGTCCATGAGCATGCAGAAATTCAATCAATTCATTAATGAGGTGGAACTCGCCGATTTCAGTCTACAAGGAGGAAAATTCACATGGTCAAATCGAAAAGATCTTCCTATCCTTTGTCGTCTTGATCGATTTCTAGCCTCGGTGGATTGGATTGACAAATTTGGTGATAAAGTTGAATGGCTCAAGGGTGCAGCAGGTTCTGACTATCACGCGATTTTGCTTGCGAACTTGTATGTTGGTGGTGGTACTCGCCTTTTTTCATTTGATAACGATTGGTTTGATCACCCTTCTCTGGCAGAGGAGATGAAAACTTGGTGGAACAACTCAATAGTCTCTGGCCACCCCGGCTACTGTTTATGGTGGAAGCTTAAGGCTCTCAGATGCAATCTCAAAAGTTTGAGGACTAAAGTTTGGGGTAAGACAAATTTATGTATTCAAAATATCTCTGCTTTAATTGCTAACATTGATGCTGATGAAGAGATCAGGGACCTGACTGCTGAGGAGAGGTCTTGTAGAGTGCAGCTACATCAAGAGTGGGCAACATTAATCAAAAGAGATGAGGAGTTTTGGAGGATCAGATCAGGAGTCAACTGGGTTCGTCATATGGATCAGGGGTCCAAATTCTTCCATACCTTGGCTAACAGACGTAGACTCTTTAACTCCATTGAAGCTCTTAGCATGGGTCAGGAGTTGGTAGTGGATGAAGTCAGTATTAGAGAACTCTTGATATCTCACTTCAAGGAGTTGTTCCATGAAAAGGAGGAATGGCGACCTTTCTTCTCGGAGATTACCTTCAAGTCTATCTCTCAGTCTACGGCTACTGCCTTGGTAGATAATTTTTCGGAGATGAAAATTAGAGCGGCAATGGAAGAACTAAAATCTGAAGTTTCTACAGGTCTTGAAGGTTTCTCTATGGTGTTCTATTTGAATATGTGGGAGGTAATCAAAATGGATTTTCTGAAAGTTGTTGCAGAATTTAACTCGAGAAATTTTCTTGATTGGCGGTTGAACACCACTATCATCTCGCTCATTCCTAAATGTGCAGGAATGCGGACAGTAAAAATTTTTAGACCTATCAGTTTTTTGAATGGGGCCTATAAGATCATTGCCAAGGTGTTGGCTAACAGATTGAAAATAGTTCTTCATTCAGTCATTTCTCCTTTTCAAAGTGCAGCAGTCTGTGGAAGACAGGTGGTTGATAGCCCTTTGATTGCCAATGAAATTATTGATTCTAGGAAAAAACAAGGTGTTCCAGGGCTCGTTATCAAATTAGATTTCTCCAAAGCCTTTGACAACGTCTCTTGGAGATACTTGGATTTGGTAATGGCTCGCATGGGGTTTGACGCCAAATGGATTCATTGGCTTCACACTTGCAGATCTACTGCTAATTTCTCTCTGAAAATTAATGGTCAGCTGCACGGGTTTTTCAATAGCTTGAAAGGCCTGCGACAAGGCGATCCCCTGTCTCCTCTTCTCTTTACTATAGCAGCAGAAGGTTTAACTCAAATGATTCTTAAAGCGGTTGATGCTGGCATAGTGAGAGGATTTTCTGTCGCGGAGGGTAGTCCGCCTGTCTCTATTCTCCAGTATGCGGATGATACTATCCTCTTTTGTGATGCTTCCGCTTCTCAGGTTCTTGCTCTTAAAAGAATTATGCTTTGGTTTGAAGTTATTTCATGACTAAAAATCAACTTTCACAAATCAAGGGTGTTGCCTATTGGAGATGTCCCTCATCTGCACCAGTTGGCGGGTTTATTGGGTTGTTCAGCTGGTCATCTTCCAGTTAAGTACTTGGGCATGCCTTTGGGGGCTAGTTTCAAAAGTAAAGCTGTGTGGGATGAGACGATCGAAATGATGGAATCGAAACTAGCGTCTTGGAAACGCAAATTTCTCTCTGAAGCAGGCAGACTAGCTCTTCTACAATCCACATTAGCTTCTATCCCGGTGTTCATTCTGTCTCTTATCAAGGTTCCCTGTTCAATAGCAGCCAAGATGGAACGGATCATGCGCGATTTCCTTTGGGGTTCTACTCATAACTCTAGAAAGATGCATTTAGTAGGCTGAGAGAAAATTTGTTGCCCCTAAATCTCGAGGTTGTTTAGGCATTCATCAGGTGCTCACTTTCAATATTGCATTACTTTCTAAGTGGCTTTGGCGATTTGCAGAAGAAAATGATAATTTATGGAGATCTCTCATTATGGACAAACATGGACGCAATAGATGGGTTTGGGAAAAGAGAACTAAGTACACTTCCTACGGCTGCTCTTTGTGGAAGTCCATCTCCCGGTGCGCAAGTGGTTTCTACCCTCACACATCTCTCCAATGTGGGAATGGTGATCTCATCTCTTTCTGGCATGATGTTTGGTGTAGTAACCAATCTTTGAAGGATTTGTTTCCAATGTTGTTTATCATTAACAACAATCAATATGGGAGTGTGAGCAATTTTTGGTCTATCGACAATTCTTGGGATCTTTCTTTTCGCAAACACCTCAATACTGGGGAACTAGATGAGTTCGCTAATCTAATGCATTTGTTGGATAGACAAATGTTCTCAGAGGGATCAGATAGTTTGGTGTGAAAGGGTAAAGGTGTGGGCGTCTCGGTGAAAGAATTTTTAGATATGTTGGCTGCATCTCATTATGAGACCCACTCTAACTCCTTCATTTCCTCCCACAAAAATCTGGTATGGGTGAAAAACCTTTTTCCTCGAATTAATTTCTTTAGTTGGTCAGTATTGCATGAGAAGATCTTGACTAAAGATAGGTTAAGAAAAAGAGGAATCCTCACAGGGAGTCTTTGTGTGCTTTGCAATGCATTTGACGAGACAGTGGACCATTTGATGCTTCACTGCAGTTTCTCCAAATCCATTTGGAGCAGTTTCTTGGCGGAATTCGGTTTGAGTTTGATGTTTGAAGGCTCCATTTTAGATTGGCTAAGTTGGTGGTCTCAAGCTAATCCTTCCCGTCGGGGGGAGTGGTTATGGCGTAGGGTCACTCACGTTCTCATGTGGTGTGTGTGGAAAGAAAGAAATAAAATGGTATTTGAAGGACTCAACAGATCAGAACACTCTATCTTTATCGAGATTAGAGAATTGCTATGGAGGATGGGTACGACATGTAATTTGTTTAGGGATTTGGGTTTTGACACTTTCATAGTGTCTTGGCAGTCCTTGATATAGGCATGTTTCTCTTTGTATTTTGTTTCCCTTTCTTTCATTAATAAACATCTTCGTGTTTGAACAAAAAAAAAAAAGATGCCACTTCATCCTAGTTGCAGAACTTGATTGCAAAACACGATTTTCTAGCCTCAATAAAAAAAATGTTTTGTTTTCTTTTAAAACCAAATTAGTAAGTCGTTTCAGTTTAGGTTGGTTTAGTATAGTTTTTGTTGGCCAATTTAGTTTCCGATTGAATTTTAATTCATACAGAGATTTCAGGTTGAAACCAAACCGATCATTCGATTTCAAATTTTTTTGTAGACAAAACCGAACCAAAACAAAAATAAAATCAAACCAAATTGTCAGTTCAGTTTGGTGCGAGCGGTTTAATCAGTTCGTTACCAAACCAAAACGAACCACGAATCCCACCTCTTGCCAATGGTTTTATGGCCTAGTAGGTGTTGTTGACCTATAGGTTGCCCACGAACCACAAATCCCACCACCTGCGACATTGTTACTTTCTAATGGGTGTTGACCTATAGGTCGCCCAATTGATAGGTTATGAGATCCTTAAAAACTCAGCTCGCCTTAAAAAAAAAAAAAAAAAAACACGAACCACGAACATACCACCATGTATTACTTGGCTTACATCCAAGACTCCAAGTTGTATGGTGCCACCTTGTTTTGGGCTCATCGGGTCTATTGGTGTTAAATAAGTCCAGCTAAGTTTGTGGACTTATATTATATTCGACCCAAGTTGCAGGGCCTGCATAGAAGCCCAAGTAAACATTGATGTAACGGCGTCTGATCACCGTTATCACGATCATTTGCACATCTTATACGCGGCGCAGGGACACAAAGCCACGACACTTCGAAAACCACACAAGTTCGACTTCTTCACTCGATCTCTCTCGCTCTCCGATCGAAACCTCACCAAGAATTCGAAAACCCCATCATGGTAACGTTGAGAAGAGACACGGCAATCTCACAAATGCAAGACGGAGATGATCTCGAGGAAGAACCAGGGGAGGTGATCGAATCCAAGCCACCTCTCAAGGTGGGAGAAGAGAGGGTCATGGGCACTCTGGGCTTCAAGAAGAAACTCATCAAGTCTGGTCATGGTTGGGATACCCCAGAGTTTGGTGACGAAGTTACAGGTGAATTCATCGATCCCCCACTTCAATCAAATTTTTTTTAAAAAATCAAGGTTTCAAATTTGATGTTTTTCCCTTGTTTGGAGTCTGGGTTTCTTTGTTCTTGCTTGATAATGTTTCAATTGTAGTTAGATATTTTGATACCCTTTTGTTGATTTCGGTTTTTAGAAATGGAGTTTTGTTGAATGTTTGTTTACGATCGAAAAAGTATGGTTCTTGAACCTACTTGATTTTTTTGATGTTTCCTTGTGAGGAATTTGGGTTTCCAAATGTGGGTTTTTTTTTTGATGATTATGTTTCTCAATATAGTTCAATTTGTTTGGTGGTATACTCTTATTGATGTTTTCTATATATGGGTTTGAGTTCATTCTAATTTATTCCACTATGTTGATACTCTTATTGATGTTTCCTATATATGGGTCTGAGTTAATTCTAATTTAGTCCACTATGTTGATACTCTTGTAGTAGTTTTGGGTTATATCAAGAAATGGGACGTACTTCAGTGTTTGTGTACCATCAAGAAAATATTGGTCTCGAATCTTTTTCATTGTTTTGTAGCAACTTTTTTTGGATATTAGGATTACTAGAAATGAGGTTTTGTTTTGCGTTGTTTGGCTATAAGAAGGATTGTAATTTTTTTAGTTTACGATGCTGGTGTACCTTTGTTCATTTCGGGATATCCTAAAAGTGAGGTTTTGCTTTGTGTGCGTTTAGTCTTATGAAAAGTTGGGTATTGATTTAATTTTCTTTGGTGATTGTCTAGTTCACTATGTTGGCACTCTACTTGATGGAAGCAAATTTGATTCAAGCACAGACAGAGGGGTGCCTTTCACTTTTAAGCTTGGTGAAGGTGAGTTCTTAGCTCTTCTTAATGACATTCCAAATGAGTGGGCTGTCAGTTATTTAAAATTTGCATGTTACTGTATTTTACTAATTTGATTGGTTTAATTTGGTTTATTGATGGATTTGTTAGGTCAATTGGTGACTGGTTTGGATCATGTGGTGGTTACGATGAAAAAGGGGGAAGTGGCATTGTTCACATTACCTCCTCATATGGGGTTTGGAAGAAATGGTCCTGACAAGGTTCCTCCAAATGCCATTGTTCGGTTTGAGGTAGAACTCTTGTCTTGGATCGTGGTAGTGGATATTTGCAAGGACGGTGGAATAATCAAGAAAGTTCTGTCGAAAGGGGAGAGGGATGGGCAACCTGGTGATTTAGATGAAGTTACGGGTATTGCTTTGAATTCTTTTATTGGTTTCGCAATTAAACTTGAAAATATTTTCTACCATGACACTGTTTTTTTTTTTTTTTTGGGATGGGGGTGGGAGAAAGCAAGCAGGATTTTAAGGACCATTAACCTTTATATTAATGAAAAATGTAACAACAGAAAAATTCAAATACAATCTCTCGAGAAGGTAAGTCACCTTGAACGACTCAAAATGAAGGAGGGTGCTCAACAATCATTTGGTAGGGGCAGGGAGATCTTACCTTTTTCTTTGTTGTGGAGTATGCTCGATGTATTTCTTATTCCTGGATCTCCGAGGGTTTTGTATGCAATCTTCATAAGCTTTTGAAACTAAAATTTGGATTGGCTTGTATAATGTATTCTTCATATTCATCGATGTCATCATTCTCATGTTCTGTTATTGTTTTTCTCCTGCTGCTTCTTGAAGTTCTGATTCTTCCATGTTTTGCTTGAAGTCCTTACCACCACTTGGCTCGATTTGGTCATTCCCGCTCTCTTGTTGTAGACCTTTGTCAACTACACCGATTTGCAGGTCTGCACTGAGTGCACAATATCACTAGTTTGCATTGTTCGCTAATTTCACTTAGTTTCTCGCTCGCATTGATTTCACCTCCTAATTCCAGAAAGTATCAACTGGAGTATCACTCAAGGGTCGTTCTTCTTGACTTAATACTTCCCCTTGGTTACTAGGTTACCTTCTTCTAAACATGTGTTGCTTCTTAGGGGTTTCCCAACCTTCTACTTCCTGACCCTTCTTGGTATTAATATTCACTGGTTTATAAACCTTAACTGTAGGTTTTTTGGTGATCATCTTAGAACGACTCTTGGAGCTATGGCAAAAAATTCTGCAATGTTTACATTTCGTTGGCCTCCATGTATAGTCTATCCCCACCATAATGGTCTTATCCTCATCCACTACTACTGGGATTTGATTGGGGAATGAGCTGTTAACATCTATCAACATAAATTTTTGCAAAATTCATGAGTAGTTTGTCCTCAGTGACCTTGTCAAGCATCAGTGGGAAACCCACTGCGCTAGCAATTGCTTCGATCCCCTTGGAGTTCCAAAAGATTAAAGGAATGTTCTTAAGACATATACATGGGAATAGTGTTTAACATCGTCACATCCTCTTCCAAGAACGACCTCCATGGCCTGATGATGAAGAACCTGCTAGCTACATGGGAGTGACCCAAGCTCCATTACCTTCTCTGGATCTTCCTTGTCCCGGAACTTAAAAACAAAGGTGTTTTCATGTCAAAGCTCCCCTTGAGTTTCCAGGTTCTAGTTAGCACCTCTTTCACATAGCCAAAAGTTAAATGCTTGCTAACAAAATTGCCAATGACAAGATCCTCACACTCATTTCTCTCTTCTTTGAAATCAGGGGATTCAAGTTGTACTATTACCTTCCCATTCCCTTCTTGTTTGCAAGGGTTTGAGCCCATGTTTTCTTCTTAGGGTTTGCATGAACACAATTGATACTTTTATCATTCCCGCGTCAGTGTTGGTTTCCTTTCCTGCATAGTCCAAACCTTCGCAACAACCTCCTTAGAAAAGAGATCATGACTAGTTACAACAGGTACTATCGCATACTTAGATCTGCCCCCGAAGTAGGATTCACAACCTTCTTTAATGAAGGGGATCGAGCGCTTAGATATTTCTCAACTTTTCCAGTACCATAACGTGCTTCCATCTCAACAATCTTCTGCTCGATCTCTAGATCCAGACCAAGCTTTGAGCCTCCATTAAGGTTTGAGTCAGCATCTCTCTTGCCTTCAGAGCCTTCCCCACGAGAAGTGATGGGGAGAGCTTTGTGTTCTTCTTGTTGATTCATCACCTCCACAGGTTGACAATGTGCAAATCAGTGCAAATCATCAGGATGCAGTCCATAAAAAACACAACAAAACCCTAGAATAACTTGTTTAGTTAAAGCAGTTAGGCATCTCCACTTTAATTCTTCTATTGTTCTTTTGCTTCAATATGAAAAACATTCTCATTCATAATGGAATAACTTTAAGAGAAGTTGTTGGCCCTCAACTATGAAGTGAGACTGGTTCTTAAGCTTGTATTTACCTTCCACAATCAACTTTTACTGGTTCATTTGATCACCGAAAAACCCAATAATACTATGGCAGATGCAATTGTTGAAATGGTCCTTGGGAACCTTAGTTCCAACTGCCATGACACTCTTGATTCAGTACTACTTTGTTTAAGTAATTTTGGGTTTTCCTTGCTTTTGCAGTCAAGTATCAAGTAACGCTCATTGATGGTACAATTGTTGCAAAAACACCTGAGGAAGGAGTAGAGTTCTGTGTAAATGATGGTAATGTGGTGTATGCCTATTCTCTAGTTTGTTCTTTTTATCTCTTTTCCGGATTATAAAGCGTACGAGCTTCGGATCCCATCAGCATTTCCATTTGTTATTTACAGGTCATTTCTGTCCAGCACTGCCAAAAGTTTTGAGGACCATGAAAAGAAGGGAGAGAGTTGCATTGATCATTCAACCTCAGTGTATGTTACATATAAATAGTTTTGTTATACTAAACAAATCATATTAGACAATTCAATATTTTTTTTCTAATTCTGTTCATAAATTCAGACTTAAGCTGTTTATTGCTTCGTAGTTCAATGACAAGGATTAAGATTGTTACTCTTTCGTTCCTGAGCCAACTGTTCCAATGTGTGATGAAAATATTGTTGACAAGAATTGCTGGGAAAACATGTATCCTAACACATGTTAGGATTCCAATTCTAAGATACACGTAACGTGATGTAATATTTATTACAGTCCACTTTAGACACATATAGTAGGATCATAGTTAAGCTCCATATGTGCACAGTCGCTGTCTTGCCTTAGATATATCTCATTTTCTCAATAACTTAGAGTTGGATACTTCAAAGGTTGATGGTTGACCTCAAATTTTGTTATTGAAGTTTGTAACGATATTCTAAATATTCAAAACTTAATTATATTGTGTCTCATTCTGATAGAGCTATGTTTAGTAATTCAATGGCTAAACCTATTTCCAACTGATCTTTCGGTGGTGGCTAGACCAAGATGAGCACAAGGAATGGTCTCCTCCTGTTAAATATAAGGTTGAAGCTCAATAAGCCCCTTGAATGATGTAAGTATGTAACTAAAGAATTCAGTGAAAACCCTAAGGAAACTAAATTTAAATTACTACATAAAATGTCTACGATAAATGGTTAACACAATCCCGTAATTATAATCCTGAGTTAGAATTACAATCTTTGTTTTGTCAACGTCTTCCTAGTTTATGCTATAGACTTGATAGCGTGTGCAATGTTAGTGACTCGTAAAATCAATAAGTTTAAGATTCAGATTTGATCATAAAATTATATATATATTATATAGATAATTAAAGGAAAATGATCATATATAGAAAGAAGGCTTCTAATGCGCTCTGGAAAATTATTAAGTAGTTAAGTTAAAAAAATTATTGAGATTTTAAAGTGCCACTAAACCTTATTTTGTTATGCATGGATGTGGCACTTTTAGTGTTTTATTTTTCTAAGGCTTGTGTGATACCAATTCACATACTTGTTAAGGCTGTAATATGGATTTCGGGATTGTTAAATTTTTCTGGATCATAAAATTTTGGATTATCTCCTATCCCTTGTCATCTAACAATGTAAAAACTGGTAAAAGTCTTAATTTTATAGCTTTCTAGTGAAGCATGTAACATCCTAGCACTGTGAACAGGCTAAGTGTCTCTCTAATTTGTTGGAAGCTCAATAAATAGAAGCATTAGTTTGTAAGACGAAAAATCTAACCATATAAGTGAATATAAGTAGGAAGGGATTATTAGTTAATCATATCATAAGATATATTAATAATAATAGGTTAGTTGATAAAAACACAGAACATTATATTGAGACTAAGGAATGGTATTGGCTTGCTGATTAAACTGGATCACTTTTGGTTCTCCTTTTCAAACTACATCTGGATTTGAAACATGTCCCTGCATGACCCATAATTAGGTAAACATTTGTTATTAGTAATAAGCTTTGCAGCAAGGAAGTTGTATACTTGATCTGTGGACACACAGTATGTTGCGTAAGGCGCTACGCGAGTTGTGGTGACGGGGAGTCCTTGGTGCCCTAGGAGTTTGTGTGCATAGACATTTTTCATTTTTATGTGTACATTTTTCTTGATATATTTTTACATGTTACGCTAATTTATACTCAAGAATCAAACATTACAAATAAATCTATTGATCTAGATCCCTGAAACATGATCAATTCCTAATTTGCAATCACTTTTTCCATAAACATAAAGTCACCAACCAAAAACCATAACCATGTTCCATGGCATAGCTATAAAGCATATTAAATGTCTAATCCAAAAACTAAAGTAAAAAGCTGACAATCAAATAATTATAACATTCAAACTTATCAGACGTGCTTACACAGTAGTCTAGATCCTCCTTGCCCCCAAACAAAGTCTATGATTATTTGAGATTTGTGTACATTCTGCTAGAACATTAAGATGTGCATCCTCGACCTCATGCTCTATCTGGCTCACTGTCTTTGACAACATAGAGTGCGGATGCGAGGGTGCAGTCTGCAAGCAAGAAAATATATATATTTTATGTTCAAGTAGCATGAATCTTTCTTTGATTAGATAAGTACTTAAAGATGGTACTTTCAGAAAATTACTTGTTAAGGGCGACTATCGTGTGTTACTTTTACCAGGTTATATAAGCTTTTTATTTGACATTCTATGTGGAAACTTGTAGGGATGACAATATATCATCAATTCTCCCGTTGTCCTTTTTGGTAAAACTCTTAAACTTGGTGTTGTAGTTGCTTCATAGGAACTAAGGGGTCAAAAAATATTTTACTCTTAACATTTTCTCTTCTGTTGTTAGATTTTGTATTTAATGGTTTTGTTTGTCTTTCTTTTCCTGTTTATATAATCTTTTTTCTTAGAAAAATTCGAAGTTTTGTGGGGTTTGGCAGCCTCCACTTAAAACAAAAGGATCTCATCTAATCTTACTGTTCTTGCAGATGCTTTTGGAGAGCGTGGGATAGATGCTCAGAATGGGTTTCCAGCCATCCCTTCGAATTCTGTATTACATGTAGATCTTGAGTTGGTGTCCTTTAAGCCTGTCATTGATGTTACTGGAGACTCTGAGGTTTTGAAAAAGATCTTAATTGAAGGAGAAGGTGCACAAACCGCAAATGAAGGAGCAGCCGTTACTGGTAAGTACTTTGGATTTGGTGAATGTATTATTTATTTATTTATTGTTTTTGAAAGAATCAAATTGGATTCATTAATATAAAGAAAGAATACAAAAAAAATCACAATCCCCACTAAAGAGGTTTAGTGGGAAAATAATGCATCCATAAGCACTCAAACGATATCCCTAGAAATTCCTTCCTTGTGGTTGCCCAGTGCCAAACAAGCACAGGACACTGAATATAATAGAATGTGTTAGAGTTGGATAAAATAGCATTGAAAAGTTTATGGAACTTTCTAAATAAAATTATGTGGTTTGGAGAAGTATTATATACATATGTGGCCACGGCCTCACATGAAAACATTATGCAGAAATAAAATTAATTTGTATGAAAAGTAGCATACTGACTTGAACTGACAGTGCATTAGAATTCATGCCAAACGAGTGGATATCCTTAAATGGCTAGTAACATTGTTTCAATTCTCATTGCTATTGTCTGCGACCGTGATATAGCACTTGGTTTTAAATTCTTCTAAATTTTAAGCCTATCAATGACATGGTGTAATTACAAATGTCTTAGAGATTGTATGTAGTTCAACTCCGAATATGGTTTTTGTAATTGTTTAAAATGATATGGTTCACTTACTCTTTCAACTTTATTCAGTTAGGTATACTGCTAAACTGGAAGATGGCACTGTATTTGAGAAAAGAGGTTTTGATGGAACTGAGCTCTTGGAATTCATTGTAGATGAAGGTTGGTGTAAGCTTAAGTTTACAATTTCTTTCCTTGGTTCCACTGAATAGGATCTAATCTTTGTGTGCGTGAGTATGAGGATTGGGTAGCCCCCTGGCAGTTACCTTGTTTGAATTTGATGGCATTTGTCTGCTATATTTCCAGAACAAGTTATTAGTGGCTTAGATCGGGCAGCGGCAACAATGAAAAAGGGTGAACAGTCCGTTGTGACAGTAAAACCAAAATATGGGTATGGGAGCACAGAGGTTAAACTGGATCTTGCTACTGTTCCTCCTTGTTCAACAGTGATATACGAAGTCAAAATGGTTGATTTTACCAAGGTATTGTTTTTCTTAAATCAGACTCTTAAGTTTGCTTTATTATAAATACATGGTACCCTTCTGGAAAAGTTTTGTAAATACATGGATACAAGTTGTTTGTTTTTTTTTCTATTTACTAGGAATTTCATCTTTCGCTGTAACAGGAAAAGACACCCTGGGAGATGAATAATCATGAGAAGATTGAGGCAGCCGAGAAGATGAAGGAAGAAGGAAACACATTATACAAGTGCGGACAGAATCAAAGAGCAGCAAAAAAATATGATAAGGTAGATCAGGTAAGTTTGGTTGGAAGTGAAGATGCTGAGCCTATAAGGATAATTCAATCTGTGTATTGCTCTTATCTTACTTTCAGGCTTCAGATTATGTTGCGGAAGATGGATCTTTTGGAGAGGATCAGGAAAAGCTAGTGAAAGCTTTGAGAGTTTCTTGCTGGTTGAATCATGCTGCATGCAGTCTCAAGCTAAACAATTTCCAGGATGCCATCAAGTTATGTTCAAAGGTATACCATAAAGAGCACCACAAATTAAAACATGGCTCAAGTAGACACTAAAAGTTTGGAGTACCATAACTATCATTTAAAGGATAAATTTGTTAGAGTAATTCTAACTATTTTCCACTTGTATTCGTGCTACCGTGCATGCCTGTCTATTTCCTTCCCCCTTGGAAGAACAAATACTTCCTTTTCTTGGTTGCACGTATAACTATGTTTATATCATTAAGGTGTCGTGTTTTGAAATTGTTTATCTACTTGAGATGAAATCTGCGGTATACATTGTAGTCTATTGTGTTTCTACCAATCTAAATTCTTTTTTACTTTTTCAAGAATATTGCATTGAATTGGCTCTTTCAATCTCGACGATTGAATGTGGATGAGCTATTATAATTTCGATCACGCCGCTATGGTGAAATCGGTAGACACGCTGCCCTTAGGAAGCAGTGCTAGAACATCTCGGTTCGAGTCCGAGTGGCGGCATCTTCTAAAAGAAATAGAATAAATCCTATTTATGATTTTCTACTTATTATTTATTTATGAGTAGCATGTAAGTATTTGCTGTTTATTACATTTACAAGTCTGAGAATGGAAGATTTCTGTGAATGCCCATCTTTTTGTTCTTTTATATTCCTGAAGTTTGCTGAAGGCTGTTTGACACATTAACTTGATTCTTTGAAGTCCACAGCAAAATTAAGTCATAATTTGTTTACTCTTCTTTTATTTTTTCAGGTGCTAGATGTTGAGTTTCTCAACGTGAAAGCATTATATAGACGTGCCCAGGCTTACATGGAAACAGCAGATTATGACTTGTCTGAGTTGGATATCAAGAAAGCCCTTGAAATCGATTCTCAGAACAGGTTGGTGGAAATAGTAGAACAAGTTGAGTTAAAACTAGCTCTATATGTTTGTTAAACATAGTTTGCTTGCAGAGAGGTGAAATTATTACACAAGACACTAAAGCAAGTTCAGTCTGAGAGTAACAGGAGAGAAGCAAAGCTCTACACAAACATGTTTGCGTCCAGGAAGAATAACTCGGCTGCAAAGGTGAGGGCTATGCCTTTTTGTGCTTTTTTAGTATATATATCATGATGTTGAATGTTCATGACTAGGGCAAGGTTTTTCAATTTCAGGTTGGGTAAGTTAGAGGTGTCAATGGCAGGGCTGTGGGTCTCAAAGAGAGAAGCCCTTAGATATCCATCAGATTGCTAGGCAGTGTCTAAGACACTGCTTGTGGCCCACCGACCCTAAGGGTGTGTTTGGTTGCATGGAATCTTATGCCATGAGAATAGTGAACCCCTATATTTTAGGCTAATTTGAGGTATCACTTCACATCTACCATTTGATTATCTACCATTTGATTTTGCGATCAATGGTGGGAATGGAAGTCCTATGAACATGAGAATCACATGCCTTGGGGGACCAAGGAGTGGAATTCCCATGTTCATGGACTTCCATTCCCACCATTGATCATAAAATCAAATAGTGGATGTAGAATGATATATATCAATTTAGCCTAAAATGTAGGAGTCCCCTCTTAGATTCCCATGGAACCCAGAGTGTTTTCTTCCGCCCTTCGGACTCAGGCAGGCTAGGTTTTTTTTTTTTTTTTTTGAAAATAAATTATTAATCCAACTTAAATTTAAAATCATTATTTCCTATAAAAAAAAACTCATAAATTTAAGTTGAAAATTTCAAAGCTAAGTAGAAACGTAGACTTTTGGGCAGACTGTCCAAGCCCAACAACATCCAGGCCAAGCAGCCCCCTTCCCCCCCCAAAAGTAGATTTAGATTTGACTTTTAGTGAGGATAATTGTTGAAATTTTTCTTCTTCTTGTGACCTCGTAGCATAGTTGTCATTATATTACAATATGCAGATACTCAGTAATATCTATGCCTAATCAATATGTTACATGCGTATCTTACGATACATTGCTATAGGATAATGTAGGGATGTACCATTCTTGTAGAATGAACTGGTGGAGGATAGACACTAGCTTGCTTATGTGTGTATACGAGTCAAATATAATGGAAGTGTTTTGGGGACGTCCTTGCTTGAGTATATATATTTATTTTTGTACCGCATCTTACGATACGTTTATATTAAATTTAAGTTTTCAATACACGATACGTTGCACGTTTTGGTAACTATGCCTCAGCATATTCTCTCCAGTAGTTCTAAAACTGATTAAATGTTTGTCGCAGAGACTCAAGGTTGAGAAAGCTGAGGATGAGAAAAGCTATGGGGGTGTGGTGGCATCCGAAATGGACAAAGTTACCTTAACTTCAGGTCAGCATAGCGATGAATTAGTATTCGATTCATGTTGATGTCCTCCATCCATGAACCTCTAGAATACAGACAATCTGTACAGAGGCATGCTGCAGGGCTTGCAGCAATGTAGTAATGAAACAGTATATTGGTGGTTTCAGAGCCGAGAGACCCTGCTGGAAACCATGTATGGGAATATGGGGTCCTTGGCTTTTAGTATATTGCTAGGAAGGTACATGTTTATCTTTCTCAGCATTTTATTTTTAGACTGATTGCTCTGACAAAATTTTGCTCAATAATATTATATGATGTAATATCTGATATTCAGGAGTGTGTAAAATACATTCTTGTTTCTCTTTTGGTGGGTTAGATAACAGGTCCAGTTTGAAATCAAATTAGTTAATTGGTGGAATTCCAACAATTTGTTTAATTGATTCATATTGCTACATGGATCTTGTTGGAACATTTGACCACATCAGCCACTATTGTGGGTGAACATTTGACAGGGAAGGAGACCAACAGCCAACTGTGCTGCAGCTGTGTGAGAGGGGTTACAATAGTTTTTAGTTTTCAACTTTCCTTTTCTAAGCAAGAGCAAATTGTCACTAATTGAACCTCTTCATAGGCCAATGGGTACCAGCTCAGTGGTAGACTTGTTGCAAATGTAATCACAAGTCAGAAGCGTCCGAAAAAAAAAAAAAAAAAAAAAAACTCTTCACAATAACTAAAAGTGTGTCAAAGAGTAATGTTTCTTTAAGATTTACGTTCTAAGCATAATGATCATTGTCACACCATGTTTAATATTGAGTAGTGCTATAGGGACTCTGCAATTGAGATGCATAATTAGACTTTATGAAAAAAATGCTGCATCGTTACCGGTTGAGATTTAGGCCGTCGTCTAGCTATCTAGGCGTCCCATTAGCGAAATTATGTTCTTCTTTACATTCCACCATTATCTATATACCAGTTCATACTTGAGATTCAATTCTGGGTTGTGAGACATGGCAGAACTATTACATGTCAACAAGTTTTTTTAGTGTTTCTATTTGTTTCACTCTGCTTCTACTAATCTCCTCAAAGATTGGAGCCTCACAATCCATAGGTCAAACACTTAACCTGGCTACGCTGGTCCTCTGCCTTTTGTATTGGAAACTGGGTATGTTTCATTTTACTTCAGTTTTGCAAAACAAGTTTTCTTCTTCCATTCAATTCCATCAAAATGGTTGCTATGTGAGCTAATGGTAAAATTGATCTTTATTTACGTGGTTCTATTCCAATCGACGAAGGAAAACTGTAGAGAAGTGTATACCAATGTAGATCCCAGTAATGTCCGAAAGGTGCGTACATACATGTAACTGAGAATAAACTTACAATTAATCATTTGTTGTAGCTTCTATATAATGAATTTAAAATGTCAATTAATGGCAATGATCAGGAAACAGTAAAGGGATGGGGTCAGGTGCAATTGGCTTCAAAATTATACAAGAAATGTCAATAGCAGTGTTGATCATCAATGGCGTTTTGGTCAAAGAAAGTATCACATTTTGATATATATGTAAAACTTCCATAAACACACGCATTCTTGCAATTCTATTTCATTGACTAACTTAGCTTTTATGTCTTAATAGCGAAGATCACAATTACACTGTTCCACATTTGGGCACGCATGGATAAGATCACAATTCTATTTTATGAATTTCATAAAGGTTGATATATTTTACACACTTTCTAAATTATTATACATTGAGTTTCTAAATTGTTATACATTGAGTCTCATATAGTTTACAATTGGAAAACAAACCAAGATCTAGATAATTAATGTGCAACCCACATAAACTAAAATACTAACATTGAGCATAGCCAGCTTGTTTTAGTATATTTTTGACAACAAATAGTCCAATTTTTTGAAAATAAATTTCAAACTAGTTTTTAGTTCACTCCAATTTCTCAGATTGCAAAATTTATCATAAAAAAATGTTTAACGACTTGTTTTTGCTAAGGATTCTTAAATGATAGTAGGAAGAGATGAACATTATTTTTTATATATAAAAATCATTCCAAAAGATTGAAATGATTCATCATAAAAAATAGATGAGTTGTAGATTTTTCATGTGCTAATATTCGCACAATTCAAATGTGACATTGAATGATCCTTATATCTTTATGTTTTTGAAAAAAAGTACTTGAAAAATTTAGATAATTCATTTGTGAAAACTTAGATAGGTCTTTTGATCTTTTCACTAACTAGGGTAATTGCTATGTTTGTGAAAACTAATTTAGAAGATCATTGTATGATCTATTGATCCTGATCGACTCGTTTATTCTTTAATCAAATCTATTCAGTTGATTGCTATGTAATTGAAATTTTGCTTTTAGAATTTTAATTTCACTCAAAGCATAGTTAACTGATGTGGGTTTTATGCTTTAATCGCGGTGATCATGATTACCTTGTACCATATCCGGGCACAGAAGCATGGATAAGGTCATTAAACTATTCCATCATCCTGAATGGAGACTCTGGTTTGTGATGGTCAAGTTTCAGGGTAGGCCGATAAATCTTGTCTCAACTAGATTTAGATGAAGCTTCCATCTTGAAAATAAATTTTTGGTATGTGTTTTCAACTGCAAGTGCACAAGGACATATTCCAATAACATGATTTCAGCCACTGTAAAGGCAAGACAATTCCTTTGTCACTGAACTAAGAGTGGCAATACGGTTGTTCAGGCAGGGAGGTGGCCACACATGTCCGGAGTATACTTGCCTAAGGAGTGCTAGCGATGTTTACAAGATGGTTTTTCGCACTAAGGAATGCTAAATAATATTACATTTTGGCATAACCTAAGCATCTGACATAAACTATGAAGGACTAATTATGATCGCATGAACCTTAACCTATACTAAACAAAAGCTATTTGCTTGGAATTAGGATTTTATTTAAGGGTGGGTAACGCGACAAACAGACTATTTGCAATTGATACTTTTGCATATAATCAAATTGTTAGTGTGAAAATAAAGTATTTTCTAAGAATTTATTCCAAATGACCTGTCGACTTCTTATGTCATTATCTCTATTGATTTATATCTTTGGGTTATAAAAATGTATGTACTTTGGACTTTGGAAGAGAAACTAGAACGTAGAATCCAAAAAATATTGTGCTTAGTCTAACCAGAAAAGATTAAAGACTAACGACAGTTCAAATTATATTCAAATCACATGATAGACTTACTTGTATTTATCATTGAAATTAGGCTCTACATGGTTGGATGTTATTTTGACTAATTGAGATCAATTCTTGAAAACCTGACTTTGTCTTCCATTATCAGTCATCTAGTATGTTATGATGAGCAATTGGTTCTTTTGATCAGTTTGTATTTGTAATCAGATATGGAATCAAGATATCAGTCCATACGAACAAAGTTGTATATATTTGCTATTTGTTTCAATTTGCTTCTGTTGATTTCCTCAAGAAATGTAGTCTCGCAATCAATAGTTCAATACTTACCAGGCTTCACTGGCCCTCTGCCGTTTGAATTGGAGACTGGGCAAGTATTGCTTCAGTAGTCTATCCATTCTTGAAACACAGTTGTGATGTTATGTAGATGATTAGTTTCATATGGTTTATTTTTCAGTTATATGGGTGTGGATGACTCCAACGATGTACAGTTCTTTTACTACTTCATAAAGTCTGAAAGGAAACCAAGCGACGATCCTCTTGTGCTTTGGCTCACAGGAGGTCGCGGTTGTTCTTCTCTCAGTGCACTTTTCTTTGAATTAGGTAATTTATTTCCTAGTTTTTCTAAAATAACTTTGTTCTATTGGGGAGAAGTTGTCAGTTTTTGGTTTGGTTTCTTTAGGTCCCCTGTATTTCCAGATACTCGAGTACAACGGGAGCTTACCTACTTTGGTACTGAACCCAAACTCATGGACAAAGGTATACTACTACCTCACTTTCCATCAAATATTTCAAACTTGTTCATACATGAACATGAAATTTCTCAAATTATTAATCCTGTGACACTAAAAGGTTTTTACAATCAAGTTTTAATAAAAAAATTTACATTTAAAAGAAATGGTTTTAATTGTCTCTATGGTGTCTTCGTTTATAGCTTATGGTTTTACGGGCTTTGGGGCTAAAAAGTGCCTCATTCTTCTGTTTCACTGTATATTTCTAAAGTTTCGAATATTAATATCGTGGTGATATACATACCCTGAACCATTCAGTTCTATAGTTCACTTGTAATATTTTTGATTTCTTTGGTAATTTCAGGCATCAAACATTATATTTTTGGATCAACCCGTTGGTACGGGGTTTTCGTATTCAAGAAGTCTACAAGGTTCCTATTCTAGTGATACAAAATCAGCAGAACAAATCCACAATTTTATCAGAAAGGTAGAGACGTCAAACACACTTACAGGAAGATCAAGTACATGCGAAAATCTCTTGAGCTAATGAACATTAGTTTCAATGGCTGACGTAGTAGTAAACTGTGTAAGTTTTAGTTCTTCGTATAATTTTGGTAACAAACTGTCTTAATTTAAGTTATTGTTGTAAGCAGTGGTTGGTTAATCATCCAGAGTTCCTAGCAAATCCTCTTTACGTTGCTGGTGACTCCTATTCTGGCATCACAGTTCCAGTTGTTGTTAAAGATATATCAGATGGTAACATCCACAACCTCCTTTCTATCCAACATTCAATCAGTCTTCGAGTACTATTAATTTGATCTATGCACATATTATTTGAATTTGTGTCTTAATTCAACTTTGGCCTTGGGAATTTATTGTGTTTTATCTAACCACGACACTTGAGAGTGTAACCGGTCCTCGGTAAACTGCAATTTGAAATACATAACCAAGGTGCATGAGATTCCACTCATTGTACCCAGAGATTATTTGGATCTCGTCTTCAGATAAATGGCGATGCATATTTAAACAATATGTACCAAAAGGTGTATTACTTCATAAGAGCCATTGATTAGCATGATTTAAATGCATAGTAACCAAGCAGATAACTGAGGAAGACTCAAGAAACCTTTCAAGTCGAACATTTTATTTTATTTTGATTTGATTTGATTTCTAATCTATGGCACTTCCCCTGTTCATTATAATTGTGTAACACCTTTTAAGTTTCCATATGGTGTTTCAGGTATTGAGGCTGGAGATAAGCCATCCATAAACTTGAAGGTAAGTGTGTATGAGAGACTTCATGTATGCGTTTCAAGGTTCTGAGATTTATGCCAGTGCCATCTTCATATGCTGTCAAGAAGATACATGATTTTAACCTATTGGATTTTTGTTACCGCATATCTGTAATCCTTGATATTGATCCTAATCCCCTTCTCATTCTAGTAAAACTAAGGGTATATTTGATTCCAAGGAAAATTTGCCGAAAGTGAGAAGGGAGAGGAAGGACAGAAGAAGAGAGAATGACAAACGTGAATCTTGTGAAGATCACTATTTTCTTGGTTTGTTACAAAATTGTGGAATTGTCTTCACGGGGTGCTAAGAAATTTTTTGCCAAAGATAAAGAGTCATCTTCAGTCTCAAAATAGAGAATTTTTTCCCACTTCATCTACTATTTCTTCTTTATGACAAATTTTCCTTCGAATCAAACACTCCTAAAGAGAAACAAATTTTTATTTGGATAGAAAATCATATCTCATTAACAATTCATAATTACAATTCTTGTGTGAATTTGGATGTAGGGGTATTTGCTTGGGAATCCAACGACAGGTAACAACTTGGAGACTAATTCACAAATCCCATTTGGTCATGGTATGGGACTCCTCTCCGACGAACTTTATGAGGTATTGAAATCCCACTGTTTCTATATGTATTTACTGCAAGATAGTGAGTAACCTTTTACTTACATGTTTCACTTTCAGTCAGTGAAGAAAAGTTGTGGAGAAGAGTATGCCAATGTTGATCCTACTAATTCACAATGCATTGAAGATCTTCAAGCTGTATCAGAGGTCAGGGTCTGGATGATTACTTTGTGACGATCAAATTTTCATGCTGTTATCTAAAGCTGACTTGATGTCTGTGATAATTCTCATGTACAGTGCACTTCAGGACTAAATCGGGCACACATCTTGGAGCCCCAGTGTGCGTTTGGAGTTCCCAAGCCAACAAAAGTTCTAATGGATAGAAGAGCACTGCATGAGAACTCGAACAAACTTTTACTCTCAGCACCTGTAGTTCCTAAACTTCAGTGTAGAGTACGTATTTCAATTGCATACGACATAATTTGTATGAGTTTTACTATGAAATTTATCGCGCTAATGAAGGTTTTTACACTTTGAATTCTGAACATTTTCACAATAATAACAAGTCAGAATGTTGTTGCAGAGCTATGCCTATTTCCTCTCCTACTACTGGGCAAATGATGATAGCGTCCAAAGGGCACTTAACATCCGAAAGGTATCAAATTACCATTAATAACAAATACTACAAAATATTTATGTTATACTTTCTACATGAGTTTGAAAATGTCGATGGTAATTAATGACCAGGGAACAGTAAAAGAATGGATCAGGTGCAATTGGTTCAGTATGAATTATACATCAGATGTCAATAGTAGTATTGATTATCATCGGCACCTTAGTAAAAGAAATTATCGTTCCTTGATTTATAGGTAAAGGCTACTATCTATTTACTTCTACTGTTTTACAAGTTTTTATGCTAGGCATATTTCACTGATTAGTATTTGCGTTTAAAGTGGTGATCATGATTACGTTGTCCCATATCTGAGCACACAAAAATGGATAAAGTCACTAGATTATTCCATTACCGATGAATGGAGGCCGTGGTTTGTCGATGGTCAAGTTGCAGGGTAAGCCTAGAAACTATATCGCAGAATGGGGTTTATCTGACAATATTCAAAACTAGCTCTTGAAGTTAAGCTTCAGTATTGTGTTTCATGTAGGTACACAAGGACATATTCAAATAACATGACATTTGCTACTGTTAAGGCAAGATAAAATCTTCTCTCATTTTAGTTATTTAAGGCAACTGTTAAATTACTAAGGAGCTGTTTGTTTTTCGATTCAGGGAGGTGGTCACACAGCTCCGGAGTACCGGCCTAACGAGTGCTTTGCTATGTTTACAAGGTGGTCATCACACAATCCACTGTGATTTAACTCCAATTGTTTCATTATTGTCATTGTAAAATAATCAATGTTTAAATGACAACTTCTTTCATTAGATCACATCGACGGAATGAATGACATAAAATTTTCGTGGCAATACGTTATAGTGTGTAATCTGTGCACTGTTCTTGTGCAAAACCTTATTATTTTTTCGATGCATAAAGTTTATGTTTCGTAGAATTTACCCGATGTGAATAAGTGCTGTTAATTGTTTTAAGATGTGTCATGCAATCTCCATATAAATTGGAGATATGCAACTCTTTTAATAGACAAAGTGTAGTCATATTTTACTCAAGTGAAGAAGCACAATTAGCTAAAATGATAACTTTTATTTTTTGCTAATACAATTGATACATTGGTATCTCATCCATCTGTAAGATTAGATGGAAAGATTGTGCTATGTAGTCTATGTTGAAATACAGAGAAAGACAGAGCATATCTGGGCTGGATTTAGATTTGGGCCGGAAGAAGCAGAAGAAGTGGAAGGTGATTAAAGTCTCTATCACTGCCTCTCTCCACCGCCAATACCAGCTATAAAAAGGAGGTTTCACCCCTTCTTCATTAATAGTTCTTCCCTTGGTGATCTCTTTGTGAGTTGTGAGAGGCTATAAAAGAAGATTTTTGGCATGGAAATTCGAAGAGAGAAGGTGAAGAGAACTGTGAGCTTATCTCAACAAGTGTATTTGAAGAAGGTGTTGCAACGATTTGGGATGACTGGTAATACAAAATCGGTTAGTACACCTCTTGCCCCTCACTTTAAGCTTTCAGCTTCTATGTCTCCTGGTACTGTAACGAGATTATATGGTTCAAGTGCTATATGCAAATGCAGTGAGAAGAATAATGAGAATATAAGAGCGGAGAAAATCGGAAAACAGGGCCGCCGTCAAGCCTACTTTTTGGCCGCTGCCATGTTAGGCTGCCGTCGCGCAAGGCCGCCACCACACTAGGCCGCCGTCACGCTAAGCCGTCACCACGTCTCAGCCGCTACACTGGCCGCTGTTACTCGCCTGACTTCCTGGTTTGATTGCTACTAGGCGCTGGCCTGGTTTGACCAAGTTATTGTTTGGTATGTCGGCGCCTCCAACTGCCAATATACCTTCTTCCCCAATGGGAATGAGGGAGCCGTGGAAGGGGCTCCTAAGATCTCTTTCGCCCAAATCCTTGGGAAATTTTTGGTTGATGAAGTTACGGATATGCATGTGGAGGGAACTAGATTCCGGAAACAAGGGGAGCCGACAATTGGTCTTACGCCATCAGATGAAGTTTGTGGGGAAGCATTAATGGAAAAACATGTGATTGTTTTAAAGTTCTCTAGCTATAGAACAACTTTGGAAGATATTCAAGATTCGATTCACAGAACTTGGGGTATTCTAGGAGATTTCTCGCTAGGATTGCTCGATCAACGTCACATTTTAGTCCGACTTCAATCAGAGGCGGAAGCAAAAAAAGTTCTCTCAAGGGATTCTTTCTTGATTCGTGGAGTCCATTTCAAAGCTTTCCGCTGGCATGATGATTTTAGTCTGAAAGCAGATCCGATATCGGTTCCATTATGGGTAGAGTTGCCTAACTTGCCTTTGCATTTATTTCATCCCCCTATTTTGAAAGCAATTGTGAATTCTTTTGGCGGTTTTTTGAGTATGGATGACCATACTCGATGCTTATCACGCCCGAGTTCTACCCGTGTTTGTGTGGAGATGACTCTGGCGGAAAAGCTACCTAGTAGAATTTGGATAGACAGGGCTAACAATAGAGGTTTCTAGCAAAAAATAGAATACCCAGGATTCAAATATTGTGATTACTGTTCATTGATAGGGCATCAGGAGGAAGTTTGCAGAAAAAATTTAGGTTATAAGGGCAATGTGAGACCTTCCAATTTGGTGAAAGAAGAGAAGACTGAGAAGCAAAAGGTGGAAGCCAAAATTGTTAAACAACAATATGTTCCAGTGGTCAACAAAAATAAAGTTACAAATGCAGAAGCTGGCATAAGTGGCGCGAAGAATAACCAGGGTGTGGAAATCAAGGAGGGAGTTGGTGTCGAAAAGCCAGTGGCCAAAGGTCCAGTGAATTTAATGTTGTCAAACAAATTCGAGATTCTTTCGGAGAACAATGTCGAAGACGAGGGTAATCAAATTGACGTCAGGCAGAATAGCGATTGTTCTGCAGGCTAATAACAACAGATAATTAACAGGGAAGAGCACAAGAGGATAGCCCAAAACACAGAGAAATAACTCTAATGTTCAATCAAATTACTCAAATCAAAGGTATCTCTAAAATCAGCCCACAAGCCGGGCTCTATAGCTAAAACTCGTGATTATTAGAATTTTATCAAAATTAGCAAAACCCCAATAATCATGCTAAAACAAAATACGTAACAAAAGAAATAAACTGCCAAAAATCTGGCCCAAATTGGGTTCAGAATCACTTCCTAAACAATAATTGAAATATTACTATAAAAGGAAATAAACTACTAAATTTGTGGATTTAGAAGAGAAAACGGTGGAATTTGGCATTGAAAAGATGTGCAACGAGCGTAAGAAAAAGAAGATGGTGGAAGGTGATGGAACCCTCCATCTCCACTTCTCTCCACTGCCAATACCGGCTATAAAAGGAAGTTTTCCCCCCTTCTTCATTAATAGTTTTTCCCTTTGTGATCTCTTTGTGAGATTTGATAAAGGTTAGGGTTCTTCAACCCATCCTCTATATATGAGGGAGAAGAGAGTAAAGTGAGAAGACAGAAAAGAGAGAAAAATCTTTTTGGTTTATTTGTGAAGGATATACGCACCCTGCGTATTCCGTGGTGTCGCTTGGACACGTGTGTATTGAACGTCGTTGACGTTGCGTATCTCTCTCAATTTGTATTATTCGATCTCACTAGTAAACTTATTCTTTTTGCTCGTAGATGTAGGCAAACTTGCCGAACCACGTTAAATTGCTTGTGCGGTACGTATTTTATTTTATTTTATTTCCATTTACTTTACATTGCCTTATTTATAATTTGGATTTATTACTTTCTATTGCAACTATCAATTGTGTTCCGCAATCTGTTACGCTTTCGCGAGACGCAACAGTTTAAAAAGTGTGTTAGTTAAAAAACTTAAATTTTTTCAAAAGATGATTTCCGTTTGTGAATGAAATTGTTAAGTAAGAGAATTCATTTGTAGCATTTTGTGTCATCGCAAATCTCCTATGTTGTTATTCAGGTATCAATATCAATGAGGGAGAGCAGAGGAAGGCTTTTGGGCGATAAAACAGACTTGGTTTTCTCCAGGGGCAACTTGGTCTTTATTTCCAGATTGAATTAGAACCTTAGATTAATTCCAATATCTAATCTAAATCGTTCAATCTAGGGTGTATCTTCTTTCTCATGGCGGCTCTCCAAGCCGCCAAGGGAAAAGATCCTCCATTGGGGAATGGTGGAGCCCCAATCGAGGAAAAGCACCGTAGTTTCCTACAAGCTTTGGGTATCGTGAAGAAGGCTACCATTGGCGAAGAACCTATGAAGGGAAATCGGTTTCATAAGGATGGATGCCCGGCTCTTTCAATGAACGTTTAAGAGGTAAGGAGATGTGAAAGGTATGTAGAGAAGTTTGTCATTGTTCTTAAGTTTTCTAGCTATCACCCTTCCCTTGAGGCTATCCGTGAAACCATCCATAGATCTTGGGGAGTTGTGGGTGATTTCACCATGGGATTGTTAGATCCAAGACATGTGATTGTTAGATTTCAATCGAAAGAGGAGGTGAATAAGGCTTTATCAATGGACTCTTTCTTGAATCGTGAGGTTAGATTTAAGGCCTTCCGTTGGCATCAAGGTTTTAGCCTTAGGGAAGATCCATTACTAGCCCCTTTGTGTGTGAATCTTCCTAACCTCCCTTTACAATTTTTCCATCCATTATTTTTAAAAGAGGTTGGCGATTCCATTGGCTCCTTTCTTCGTATTGATGATAGTACTCTAGGTTTCACCCGTCCAGGGGTGGCTAGGATGTGTGTAGAGATGGAGTTGTCGGAGGAGATTCCTAGTTGAATATGGTTGGAATTTTTCGGAACCGCCGGATTTTGGCAACAAATTGTGTACCTGGGCTTTAAATATTGTGAAAAATGTTCCATGATTGGGCATACGTTTGAATCATGTAGGAAGTGGTTGGGGACTCGTAAGGCTAGTCATAAGGTGGACGATAAAGATGATTTGAGTAAAATGAAAGTTGAGAATACGGGGCATCAATCCGCTAGGGACAGGGAGAATGTACAAAAGCCGAAAGGTCAGGGTGTTAAACAAGTATACAAGCCAATTTTGACGAAAGCGGAAAAATCCATTGGTACTAGCATCGCAACCAATGCTACGATTGGGCCTAGTGGAGTACAAAAAGTGGGGGCTGGAGTTGAGAAGAATTTCAGTCCTTGCCTGGAAAATACTTTTGAAATCCTAGCTAATCTTGAGCAAGAATTGCAAGTGGATGATGTTAAAGGCAAGGGCATATTGAGTTCTAAATCGGTGAATTCGAAACAGGGAAACAAAGTTATGGAGGGAGTTGCTACTTTGGATGAAAGAACACTTGCCAATAAGGGATCTAAGGTGCGTGGAAACTCTATCAATGATCCTGTTTGTCATATTCCAGGAACTGTGCTAGGCGACGTGGTGGTTATAGATACATCATTGACTGATTTGAAAAATGTTGTGGGAGGTGCGATCTTGGAAAGCAATAAAACTGAAGTTGCTAATTCCCACTGCTTGATTCAGGAAAGAAATTCCAACTCTAGTGAGGATGCTCAGCTTGTTAGGGAAGGACTTTTTAGTATTGAATTGAATAAAAACCAGGTTGCCAATTTCATATTGGACTGCAAGGAGGCAGTGTACTCTTCCCAGGGGATTGAAAGAGGCATTCAGGTGGTAGTGGAAGAAGAAATTCAGGATACGGCTAGCTCTCTTGCAACAGGAGAGGAACCAAGATTAGCTATGGGGCTGCAAGTTAATGTAGGGACTGAGTCCTCCAAGGAATTTTCAGTGTCTCAAGATGCGAAGTCTGTCAAAACAGGGAACGAATTTGAAGCAGCGGATGCGGCGGTGAAATCAGTGGATGCGGCAGTGAAATCAGTGGATGCGGCGGTAATAGGAGATGGAGCAGGTGATAATGGAAGATGTCACGATGGGGAACCAGTGCATGCGCTCTCTGGATCGCTCAAAATAGAGCAGGAAAATATCCTGGATGCTTTTCCCAAATCCGAGAATTCTCACACTGTTTCAGCCAATGCGATACATGATGTTTTGATCACTGCGACACAAGGGTTAGGCGATGAAACAAGGATGTCTTTCCCTAATAAAAATGACATCATAGACCAAGTTGTAGGAGCAGGAGCAGTGGACGTTCGTCACAGGGTTGCAGGGGAGGTTGTTGTGGAGCCAATTCTGGCGATTGCGCAGGACGCTAGAGAGGCCGTTATTGCTTCGTATATAGCCTCTGATCAGTGGCACGATATTGAAATAGGAGAAGTCAACGACATGCCGACAGCCAATATTTCAGGTGCAAATGACGACAACAGCTCCCAGGATGTCAATGATGGTGAGAAATTTGAGCACCACAGTGTGAAACAACTCTCCGTAGCAGAACTAAATGAAGCGAAAGGTATCCTTACTCTTCTTGAGATTGAATATACGTTAATGATGATAAATGAATACGAAAAGGGAAACGATGTTCCTTCTACAATAGAAGAAGCTATTGCAAAACATGGCAAAGAAGAAGTGAAAGCAATCAACATTTGGTTAAAAGATGTATGGGAAGAGGATAAGAACCGCACACGCAATAGATTGAGATAGGAAAATTATCAGGTTCCTGAATAAGATTTTAGCCTTTGTTCCCAAAAATCCAATAGAACTAAGAAAACAAACAAAAGGTACAAAGGTTGAGTTTGTCTAGGCTTGTATTGGTGAATCCTCTCTCTTGTGAGAGTTTGTTTCACTTTTTTAGTTAACCTATAGGGTCAGTCATGTAGCCTTCGGGCATGAATTAATAAATAAATAAAAATGGTCAACAACCCAATTTAATAAATAAAAATAAAAATAAAAATCTCCTATGTTGTTTGGGGTGTGAAGTGGGGGCAAAGCACCAACCTCTGCTTCAAGAGTCGGTATAGTTGTGTTGGAGTCGTAACGAAATTGAGGTGAAATCATAATATTTTCTCACTCTATATATATATTTAGTTTATTAATCATTACATACTATTAGCATACCACAACTAGGGGCGGGACTCAGGATTTTAGTCGAGGGGGGGGGGGGGGGGGGGGCGAAATGGAAAATACTTATTAGTTGATAATAGTAGTTATCAATGGTAAAGCCAATTTTTTTTTACCGAAGCTAGTAACTAATAAAAAAATTCAACTATAAAAAATATAATGCATATATCAAATTGGATCCAAGTGTAGTCAATTTTAAGCCAAAATAAGGTCACTATTGATAACCTTAGCAAAAAGCAAACAAGCATAATAACTAGAATATATAACTAATATCACAAAAGAGTTTGTCTAGGCAGCCAGACTTTAAAGCCATATTTTGGCCAAGCTAGAGCATTTTTACACCTTTACCCATTCTCTTTAAAATACAATCACAAACATTATCTATAGAAGGGATAGAAATGTAAAAAACTTAAAACCTGACCAAAAAGTGGCTATAAAGCCTGATTGTCTAGAATTGAGAATCACAAAATAATTAGGATAAGTTCTAGGTGAAGCTAAAAAAATTTGAAATCTGCGAATCTAATATGATCATAATACAATTTCAAAGAAAAAGTAGTTTATATGATGCTCAAATTTTATACGAGATGGCTAATGGTATATATTTTCATTGAATTCTATCGTTATTATTTTAGGTATTAATTTTAAATATTTTTTTGTTAGGGGTTTAATATCGCTTGTGAAAAACAATTCATTTATTTAATGTTAATAAATTTTTATTAAACTAAACATTTTTTAATGTTTGCAATTACTAATAAAATTGCATTGAAAATGAAATAAAAAATGCACTCGAAGAGTATTGAATTCAGGTCTTTTACTAAAAGTGATAAACTTCCAACCACTACACCAACAAAAACATGTTTGAATATTTTCATAAACAATTAACTTATTGTATTCTACATTATATAATCGATTTTTTAAGACTAAAATATATATACTAAAAATATTTTAAAAGTTGAGGGGGGGCAGCTGCCCCCCTCGCCCCTTAGTAGGTCCGCCCATGACCACAACCAAAGAAGACAAAATATTAAATAAATTATGAAGTTTAATGTCAAACTTTCAATAATGAAGGTTTATTCTTTGAAGTTTGAATTATCTTTATCGACAAAACTATATAGAAATTGATGTGGTTTATTGTACGTTGTGTTTTTATCGACTGAATGAAATTGTTACTACAAGCCACCACCTCGCGGTATTTGATGAAAAGATCATGGGATGCGTATATGCAGATCTCGAAGACATCTAATCTAAAATACTTAAATTTTTGTATCTGAAAAAGCAGCACTTAATTAACAATAGCCTTTTTTTTTTTTTTGAAAGGCAAGCGCGGGGTGTAAATGGGCTCCCCATACCACAGAAAAAAAAACCATTACAAGTTGCATTCGAAGGTACGTTCACTCGTTACAGCATCCATAGGACAATATACTTGCTTCAAATCTTCAACAAAGAACCTAATTAGTACTAGAATCACTGTCTCCAAGTTGGGGAGTAACCCTGCAAAATGTTCTGCTACTAAAGTAGTTGCATGAGAGACTTGCCGTAACTTTTTTTCCTCATAAGTAACAATCAATCCTTTAATCACTCTCATGACGTGATTTATACCTATTGTTGGTCCCAGGATGTATGAGAAGTCGTCGTAAGAATACGAACCACAATGAATCATGATATAAAAACCATTGAATGCTAGCACTAATCTAGCATCCATACAAGGTTCTAATAAACATTTGCATTCTACTTGTATTTGCATCATTAGTTACCTGAATTTAGGATTTGTCTTCTTGCTTCGAGAGGACCTTCGAGGAACATATGTCGTGGGAGACTGTATTGTGGGAAACTCACGTTCTTCTTCACTAGTGTTTTGCCCCACCTGTGGTGCTGCCTCTGCAAGGGAAGCTTGAATTTCAGCGACTCATGCATCCATGCCTAATTTTGCAATTGCTGATTGTACAACGTTAACTTCTTGGGGTGTTAGGCAATCCATGATCGTTGTGGGAATATCATCGGTTGCGCGAAGCACCTCCACTACCTGCATTGGGTTGTCCTCTGAGTTAGCTATAGGGGTAGACAGACGTGGCTCTGCTGCTACTTCAGCGTCTGAATCCGCAGCCTGAATCGCCGTTTCAATCCCATTGGGTGAGTAACCGACATCCCTACAATCATCCCTGAATTCTTTTAAGTGTTGCTCCTGAACAACAACAACCACACTTTGCTGTTCTTTGAGGTGCTGCTCTTCACCCCGTGTACCTGTTTGTTCAACCTCATGCAGCACAATCGGGTTGCTTTGGGCATTGTTCGCGTCCCCTGTGGACTCGGCCCTGCTAGTGGCAATGGTCACCCCCTTGGGTTCTGCTGGGCGCTGGGTATCTATGATAGCAACTGCGGAGTTATTGATAGTTTGCGCCACTTGTTTTGTAGCAAGGTTTGTATGTGGCTGTGTTGTCGAAGAAGGCTTCGGTTTGAAAGTGTGTTTTGACTGCGGTATAGTCCACCCATCATCAGCATCAGTGGTAGCAGGCCCTTGTGCTGCTTTGGCCTTCCACACATGTGTAGTCTTAGGCTGCCCTTTTATAGTTTGGGGACAAGCAGCTATAGAATGACCGAACCCCATGCATTGACTGCACTTGACAGGTTTCCAGGGGTATTCGACCTCGATGTTGATTGTTCGTCCATCATCGATGACCACTGGAATGGTGCTAGGGAACTTACTCGTCGCGCCTAGCTCTACGCATATCCTAGCATAGGAAAGCCTAGTTTTGTTTGCTGTTGCCTTATCAAGCATGATTGGAATCCCCATAGCACTTGCAATCGATTGGAGGCCAGTGGTACTCCAAAGGAATAAGGGTACCTTCCTGAGATGCACCCAAACAGGAACAGAGTTGAGTACCTCAACATTTTCTTCCAAGTAAGGTTGCCATGGTCGCACAATGAAGAGCCGGCTGGCGATATGGACAGGTCCATGTTGTAGAGCCGTCAGCCTATCATATGCGTTCATGAACTGGAAGACAAAAGCACGCTCCCCATATAGTGACATCTCGAAGTCACCCTTCAATCCCCAGAGTCGCTTGAGTCTGTCCTTAACAAAGCCATAGGCCAATCGTTTTCCTACGAAATTGCCTATAAGGTATCGCTCGCATTCGAGCAGTTGCGTGGCATGATCTGCAAGTTTAATGTGAACCTGGCTGTGGCCATCCACTACAGAAGGTGGGATGTATTGTAGGTTAGTATCCTCTGTATTGCTTGGAGCGAAAAGAGATGCTCAGTTCATCATCCTGCGTTCTGTGGGCAGGTGCGTGTTCTGAATGGTCGATGTAGCCTTGGCTTCTGCCCATGAAGATGTATTTTCGCCACAGGCCGCAGTAGTGTTGATAGCTGCATTGAGAGCGATGTTCCTTTGTTCCTTTAGAACTGTTATGGTCTGTTCGGCTGAAAGTGCTGTTGTAGCCGCAGTTTCTCGTGGTCCATGGTTTTCGCCTCCCTCATGTGTATTGTCTTCCCCTCGAGAGGCGTGAGGGGAAGCAAGTGGTGGGTCTTGTTGTTGGATCATTATCCCATGGCAGGGAAGGAGAAGATCGAAGGTGCAAACCCTCTCCTCAAACCCTAGCAGCCGCCCACGTGGTGGGTTTATTTTAATTAACAATAGCCTTAGGTGAAGACTTTTTTTTTTTTTTTACCCTCCACACCCATGCTGTTGGTCAGATTTGAATTCATGACGTATGATTCCATCTGTCACACCTGTACCAACTCAGTTGATGCGATTGAAGACATTTTCACTGTTCATCAACCCGGGGAAAATGTGATGCTAAAGAATGATGGAGACCTTGACTATTGGGTAAACATCATGATAGCACAACCACCAAGATTCACTTGTATCTATCTTTTTCATTAGGTTATTAAATTAGTGCGAACATATGGCTATCTATTATTGAAGGTCCAAGTGATAAAATTGACTTAAGTAGACTTGTTTAGATCCACCAGTATCTTATAATCAGCAATTGGTTACACTGTTCATGTTTGAAACCAGAAATATTGGAAACAATGTATCATTCCATAAAACCAAAGTTATATGTCCTTTGTATTTGTTTCAATTTGCTTCTTCTACTGATCACCTCAAGAAATGTAGTCTCACAATCGATAGTTCGACACTTGCCAGGCTTCTCTGGACCTCTGCCATTTGAATTGGAAACTGGGTAAGTAATGTATTTTTGTTTCACTAATTTAGTTGATGACAATTGTTCTTAGTCTTATATTTTGGTGACTGGTCTTGACTCTTGTGTGTTTATTTATTTTTAGTTATGTGAGTCTAAATGACAATGATGATGTACAACTATTCTACTACTTCATCAAGTCTGAGAGGAAACCAAGTGAAGATCCTCTTCTACTTTGGCTCACTGGAGGCCCTGGTTGTTCTTCTCTCACTGGACTTCTCTTTGAAATAGGTAATATATCTAGTACTGTTTGCTTCTTCTTCTTAAATGTTTTCTTGGCTGGGGAGAAGTTAGATGTGGTTTTGGCTTCTGTAGGTCCACTGTATATCAAGATTGTTGAGTATGATGGGAGCTTACCAACTTTGGTTCTGAACCAAAATTCATGGACTAAGGTATACTGCCATGTTAATGTTCATCAGCTATTTAAATGTAACCATGAAAGATTTACATGTTACGATGTTTTTAGTCCTACACTCAGTTCTATGTATTTGATGTTTCGACAATTAAAAAAGTAAAGTATGCCAATAATCCTAAAGGGGTTTCACAACTTTAGATGTTCTCTGAATGGTAACCATCTTGAATTGGTGATTTCATCAGGTATCGAATATTTTGTTTTTAGATGCACCTGTTGGAACTGGGTTTTCGTATTCAAGAAAATTTCGAGGTTCCAATACTACTGATACAGTATCAGCAAGGCAAACCTATAATTTTCTGAGAAAGGTAAAATAATTAAGTTGTCAAACATGCTTACAAGATCTTTAATTTCAATGTATGATGTAGTAAGTTTCTGGTGTAGCAGTGGTTAGTTAATCATCCGGAGTTCCTCGGAAATCCTCTCTACATTGGTGGTGATTCTTATGCTGGTATCGTAGTTCCAATCATTGTTCAAGATATATCTGATGGTAACCTCTAAAGCTCTCTTCATTGTATTGATAGTTCAATCAGTCTTAAAATACATTCTAAGCGAGTCCACGTACATGTTATTGGCAATTAGATCTTTCAGTTCTAATTTGGAGGCTGTTGCTTCTGGTCAGCCACAGGCTGCATAAGGTGAAACAGCCTTTCTTTATTAGTTTCATTCTGTTATAGCGAAGCACCGCGATTGGAAGCATAACAAGATGAATGCAAAATCACACCACTTTGTAACACGTATAGCCAGCCTTGTGTTTCTTATGTTAAACTTTTTAGAATGGGAAGTTCTGTTTTTTTCTTCTTCTGTGTGTATGTGTGTGTGTTCGGCTTACTTTTCATTCCCTTATGAAGTAATATTGATGTGTACTCTATGACATTCGAAAGAAAATAAGATGAAAACTCTATCTGAAGGTGCATTACTTCGTAAAATCCATAGATTAGCATGATTATCAAAGGCATAGTTCAAGAAAAACCTTTCCTGTTCACTGCATACGTGTAATATCTTTTGATGTTTCCATGGTGCTGCAGGTATCGAAGCTGGGTATGAACCTCCCATCAACATTAAGGTAGTGTGTCAGGAATTTTGTGCATGTTAGCCCTTCAAACTCTTTGTGATAAGATTTGGAGAATTGGAATGTTATTTGTCCTTGATAAGAGTTCATATTGAGAACTACTCATCAAAACAACATAACTATTCATAACTATAGTACTTGTGTTAATTTGGACATAGGGATATTTACTTGGGAATCCAGCCACATATGAAGACCTGGAGACGAATTCAAAAATTCCATTTGCTCATGGCATGGGGATTCTTTCTGACGAACTTTATGAGGTAATCAACACTCTACTCTTGTCTATTTATATATAACAATAAGACACTGAATGTATCTTTGTTATCGTGCTCCTTCAGTCGGTAAAGAAAAGTTGTGGAGAAGAGTATGCGAATGTCCATCCTAGTAACACAAAATGCCTCAAAGATCTTCAAGCTGTATCAGAGGTTACTACTTTGTTGGTAATCAAATTTCCATGCTGTTATCTAAATCATTACTTGATGTTTCTTGTGATTGTCATTTACAGTGTACATCAGGAATTAGTAGGCCACATATCTTGGAGCCTAAGTGTGTTTTAGTAGCTCCCAAACCTAAACAAATTGTCATGTATAAAAGAGCCCTCCATGAGAATTCAAGCAACAATGTCCTTTCAATGCCTGAACCTCCAGAGTTTCATTGTAGGGTACGTATAACCAATTGCTTGGACACATTATTCATACGAGATTTTCTGTTCAAACTTTAAATGATGTATACTTGTTTGTTGAATTCCCAACCTTTTATATCACAATCTTAGCAAGTCAAAATGTTATTGCAGAGTTATGGTTGGTTTCTCTCTTACCATTGGGCAAACAATGAGGACGTCCAAAAGGCACTTAATGTTCGAAAGGTATCAAAATTTGATTGAGAATAAAATTTACTAGCATATCCTTGATTGCCCCTATTTGTGAGTTTAGAATTATCATTGGCAACGACAGGGGACAGTAGAGGACGGGGAATGGTTAAGGTGCAAATGGGATGAACTACGTTATACAAAAACTGTCAAAAGTAGTATTGGTTATCATCAGCGTCTCAGTAAACAAAATTATCGTTCTTTGATATATAGGTGAGGATACCTGATATATTCACTTTTATGATTTCATCTTTTCTTGAAAGGCATTGTTTACTGATAATGCTTAATGTAATAGCGGCGATCATGACTTCCTTATTCCATTTGTGAGTACACAAGCATGGATAAGGTCATTAAACTACCCTATCATTGATGAATGGAGGCCGTGGTTTGTTGATGGCCAAGTTGCAGGGTAAGAAGCCTGTAAACCAATTGTAAACGGGTTTAGCTGACTTTTGTTTGCTAAGCTATTGGTTTGTTGTTGGTGTAGGTACACGAGGACGTATTCAAATAACATGACCTTTGCTACTGTAAAGGCACGAAAGTTCTTTTATTATTTCATTTCATTAATTTAAATGAGTTTGATTAAGTGACTATCTATTTTCTTAATTCAGACCTTGCAAAAAAAAAACCTTCTTACACTGCAGTTGTTGATGGCAGGGAGGCGGTCACACAGCCCCTGAGTTTCGACCTAAAGAGTGTTTAGCTATGTTTACAAGTTGGTTATCGGAAGATTCTCTTTGAAGAACTCCATCTGTGATTAACTATCCGATAGATTTATGATTGTAATTATTAATTGTTTCATCATAGATCAGAGTAGAATAATTAGTGCATAAGAATAATCTACTCCAATAGATTATTTTACCGTCATTCAGCAAACACGTACAGGCAACGGATGGGTGTTGAAAATGCCCTTATCCTCCTTTTCTTTTTTTGTTAATGTTCAGATCAATATGATATGCTGTTGCTATGCGTAGGGGAGTAAAATGTATGCTTACAATATATCTTGCATAGTAAACCAAAAGGAATGAAGGATAAAGACAGTTCAAGGTCATTTTCAATTCCAAATCGCATGTATAGGTTCACCCAGTTTTATTTATCTTTTAGATTAGGTTGATGCATTAGAGACACATGTTGTCTGTTATTGGAGATCCAATTGATCTAAGCTTACAATAGTGTCTTTCTAAAATGTTGTGAAGATGAGCTAAACTTTTTTATTTTGTAGCTTGAAAGTTATCGTCACTTGTCAAGAAGACAAACTTATGTGATGTAAAACTACAGTATTGAGCCTTATATGGACGTGTCAGCCTAATAGTTCGATATGAGCCAGGTGTTCTATTAAAGCAAAACATGTTTATTAATGGCATCACCGATCTATAATATATAGTTTTGCATCAGATTTACGTTGAACAAGGTTGTTGATCAGTAATACAAGATGGGTTTTCTTTCTTTGGTTTGCCTACTTGTGTTCTTAATAGTACAGGTAGGTTCTGACTCAGTTAGAGTGGTGAAGTCTCTGCCAGGTTTTACAGGTTCTCTTCCTTTCAAACTTGAAACTGGGTGAGTGCATGACTCATGAACTCCCTTACCATGACTCTGTTAGTTTACATGACCGATAAATTATTCAAGTACTGTTTTGGTTCACCGAAAAACTACAGTTTTCATGTACTTGGGTGGATTATGCAGATATATTGTAGTGGATGAGTCAAACGATGTGCAACTGTTCTACTACGTCGAGTCTGAAGGCAACCCCAGAGAAGATCCAGTTATGCTTTGGCTCACTGGGGGACCTGGTTGCTCTGCTTTCAGTGGACTTGTTTATGAAATAGGTCATTTCTTCGCCATTTCATTACTCTTCAGACTCATTTCCAATTAGTATGTGTTGTAAAAAGTAAAATAAAGCCATCAACCCAAACAAACAATATGATCAAACTCGCGTCAAATTGACTACGGGCCATGTGGGATTCATTCAGTTGATAACCGAAGCGTTTTGCTTTTATAGGCCCATTGCATTTCAACAACGTAGAGTACAATGGAAGCTTGCCAACGTTCTCCTTAAACCCGTACTCATGGACACAGGTCTGAAACATTTCTGTCTTCCTTTGTTATTATTTTACGCAATCATGTTGATGCCAGACTTAAATTGCCAGGCCTCCAGTATAATATTTTTAGATGCACCTGTTGGTACTGGATTCTCATACTCAAGGAGCTTGCAAGGTTGGAACACTTCGGATACAAAATCAGCTGAACAAATCTATACTTTCCTACGAAAGGTACTTGTAGAAGAAGTATTTCATTGACATTGAATATGTTACTCGTTACTCCAGTGTTTTGCATTGCTAGGACAGTGTTTGTGTTACATAATATTCATTTTCTTAATCATTTGTTAATCTATAACTTTTGTGAAACAGTGGCTGGTCAGTCACCCAAAATTTAATTCGAATCCACTTTACATAGCTGGTGATTCATATAGTGGCATTACTGTCCCAGTCATTGCTCAAGAAATATCAAATGGTGAGACTTATTTTTTTCAAAAATTAAGTAACAAGATGATTATGCATTTCTCGATTTCATTGTTTTTATTGTGTAGTTGCCGGTGTTAATGCAGTCATTGAATTGCAGCACAAACCACTCATCAATCTGAAGGTACATTCTTTGAAGCGACACCAAATAGCCAATAATATGTTGTCCAAATGCAAGTCTTTTGTTACAAATTTCTTTGTTCTCTCACATTTGTTGGTTTTGTACTTAGAGTTCTATATAGCAATAAAACTTGACCAATCTAATTAAGAGCCAACACATGGCCTGGGAAAAATATCACTGTTAATTGGTTTCAGGGTTATATACTTGGAAACCCAGGAACAGATAGGAACTTTGATGCTAATTCAAGGATACCATTTGCTCATCGAGTGGCACTCATATCAGATGAACTATATGAGGTGATTTTTCCACAACTTCCACCCTCATTAGAGTTGATCCTTGCAACTTTTTGTGTTTGTGATTGTTTGGGGTTATTTTCAGGCAACAAAAGCAAGTTGCAGAGGGGACTATGTTAATGTAGACACCAGAAGTGTACAATGTGATATGGATCTAGAAACCGTCTTCAATGTAATTAGTTGTGAAAATTTGTTTTTCTTTTCCTTGAGGACTTAAAATCCAGCTTGACCTCGACTGTTGAAATGACCTTTTATGCACATAAAGCTCACTGCAGGAGTGAACCAAGGACACATTTTGGAACCTTATTGCCGTGACGTGACACAAGAAGAAAAACCAACTCGGGCATCCCGAAGATCCCTCACAGAAAACTTTATACATTCGCCAGCCCAACTCCCATTTCCTGACCTCAGATGCAGGGTAACACTGAGTTCCTATATCTGTACCTTGAATGAATAACACACACACACACACAGATTACGACTAACTTACACCATTTGCAGACTTATGGTTACTTGCTCTCTACCTATTGGGCAAATGATGACCGTGTTCGAGATGCTTTCCATATCAAGAAGGTATGATCATATCATGATGATTGCCATAGAAATATTAGTGATGATTGTAAGCATGTATAAAACATTTCTGAATGATTCAGGGGACAGTAGAAACATGGAAGAGGTGCAACCTTAGTATTCCTTACACTAAAGATGTACGGAGCAGCCTGGATTTCCATCGAATTCTGAGCATAAAAGGATATCGATCTTTGGTTTACAGGTGATATCTCCATATGATTAATCCATCTTTTACAACCTTTCATATACGAAACAGTGCAATAATGATTGTAGACTAATGGTTCTTTTACATATACAGTGGTGACCATGACATAACAATTCCACACTTGGGTACTCAAGAATGGATAAAATCGCTCAACTTTTCAGTTGTTGATGAGTGGCGACCGTGGTTTGCTGCAATCAAGTTGCTGGGTATATAACTTCATGATTCCATTCACCATTAAAATGTATCATCTTAAGAACTGGTAACTAAATGAAGATTGTTAAATTCTTGTAGATACACAAGGACATACTCTAACCAGATGACATTTGCAACTGTTAAGGCAAGAACTTGCATTTGCCCCTCTACATTGTTGGTTTATTATAAGTTCGAAAGATTGTAAAGCTAATGTAAAGTATTGATTTTTTCAAGGAGGAGGACACACAGCCCCGGAATACATGCCTAAGGAATGTCTTGCCATGTTCAAAAGATGGTTGTCTCATAATCCTCTGTAATTAATCAAAGTAGATGAGGCCATGGTCAACTTTAATGCCTTTATTAGACTATCTGCATATAAAAAAGAGACATAGCAATTAGATTGGATTGTTTGCAATTTCATAGCAAATTGTTCATTTTGCAATAACTGATCATGTGAAACTATAGTGGTTGGGAAATCTCATCCAAAACTTAGAATGTAACCATAGGACCATTAGTCCTAATTATACAAACTCTATATTCAAATAGCAGCGCTTATGATATGTGGGTATGCCATGTATCAACTGAGTCATGGATTCGATTGCTCAGTGTGTCCATAGTTGACGACCGGTACATGATGGACGGTCAAGTTGCAGGGTTAGTACTAGATGACATTGCACCTTTATATGGATGCAGTATGTACTGGTTCTTTCCATGCATACTCAGGTACACCAGGAAGTTTTTGAGTGGGACCTAAACTTACTTGGGTTCATCTGTTTGCATGTAAGAGTGAAGTTTCATTAGAGTGCAAGTTTTGTGCAGGGAGGGGGTGATGCAACTCCGGAGTACAAACCTAAGGAGCTGTAATATAAGGCAGAATCACCTCTCTTTTACTAGGAGATATCCTGAACATGTGTATTGTTTGGCTCAAGTTGATTGAATACCAATGTCAGAAGTTGCACCTACGGCTTGACCTGGCATGAAACTTACTACAACAATGTTACTTTTCATATGTGTGATTATGTAATTAAATGCTTCATTACTTATTTACACACCAAGGAGCAGAGAGTTTTTTTTTTTTAACGAGAAACAAGTACAATAAGTCCAACTTTGCTAAAGGTGAATTTTTCTTTGAAAAAAGAGAGAGGTTATTAGTGATTACAATAATGAAACAAGTGGTGGCTAATTGCAGATGGAACCATCACAGACGATCACACGATAACCACCGCGTGAACATAGCCAAGCACTCCTCAGGCCGGTATTCTGGAGCTGTGTGACCACCTCCCTGCATTCACAACCACAATATAAGATTTTTATTCTTAGTAGTTTTCAATTGCGAATCAGATCTTTAGGTTCGATTTTTAGCTCCCCAAGGAGCTATTTTGTTTTACAAGTCCAGTTTGATTCACCCTGCATCGGGTGCAGACACTTTTACTTCACCAGAAATTTTGCTTTTGGGGCAATTACCCGACACCCTGGTGCAAAACAATCTCAATCCTTGTTTCTGGACCTATGTTTTTAGTTCAATCTTGTTTTTTTAGATTGATCCATAAAAAATTAAACTCGCTGAAACTAAGAAAAATATCTTGCCTTTACGGTGGCAAATGTCATATTATTGGAATATGTTCTTGTGTACCTAGAGGAAAAACAAACCAAAATCTCAGTGAGATCAAAATTTCACCATTCTTCAGAAAGCAAAGAACAAAAGAAAGTTTCAGTAAAAACTACTTTGTGAATATGGTTTAAAAGCCTACCCTGCAACTTGTCCATTGACAAACCACGGTCTCCATTCATCAATAATGGAATAGTTAAGTGATCTTATCCATGCTTGTGTGCTAATAAATGGGACAATTAAATCGTGATCACCACTATTCAACATAAAAAGGCCATATCAGTAACCTATACACGGCGTGAAAAATAGAATTGTAAAGTTAGACAGGAAATGTAGCCTCACTCACCTGTATATCAAAGAACGGTAATTTCTTTTACTGAGAAACCGATGATAATCAACACTATTTTGGACATCTTTTGTAATAGGTAAATCCCAATTGCACCTGATCCATTCCCCTACTGTTCCCTGATCATTGCAATTACCATTTTTTAACTGGTCACCGTAATAGGAATTTTATCAACGATATAATATTTCTAATCCTTAATTCTCTGTCGATTTTTGATACCTTTTGGACGTTAAGTGCCTTTTGGACGTCTTCATTGTTTGCCCAATAGTAGGAGAGATAATAACCATAGGCCTGTTGAGAATTCAAAAGATAAAACCTTTGTCACTGAAAGTTACATATTAAATCTCGCATAAATAATGTCATTTTCAATTGAATGTGCATACCCTACTCTGAAAATCAGGAACTTTGGGCATTGAAATTATAAGTTTGCTTGAATTCTCATGAAGTGCTCTTCTCTCCTTGGTAATTTGTTGTGGCTTGGGAACTAGCAATAGATTGATGGGTTCCAAGATATGTGGTAGATTAATTCTTGAAGATAACTGTAAGTGAGAATCATGACAAACATCAAGTAAGTTGTAAATAACAATATGAAAGTTTGATCACCAACAAAGTGTTCATCCAGACCTCTAATACAGCTTGAAGATCTTTATTGCATTGTGCATTACTGGGATGAACATTGGCGTAATCTCCTTTGCAACTTTTCTTTGCTGACTGGAAGAGAAATACACGGACTATAAGCATTACTCTCACTATATGCATTGTCATTGTACAAAAATAGATAAACAGTAGGGAGTTGATTACCTCATAAAGTTCATCAGAGATAATCCCCATACCATGAAGAAATGGGATTTTTGAATTAGTCTCCAAGGCTTTATCTGTCCCTGGATTCCCAAGCAAATAACCCTAAATCCAGATTCACACCTTCCTTAATGAAATCTATTCAAGGAAAGTAACATTCTGTTTTGTCCAAGTCTTCAAAGAGTAATGCGAGGACTGAGGCGGGTTAGCAACATGATGACCAAGGATGGTAAGGTGGGATCGGAATGGTTTTGGTGATGGAGTTTAAACCTATGTATCTTCATATATATGTAACCATATCAAGAGACACTAAACTTAGATCACACAAAATGTCTCTTACAAAATACCTTAAGGTTGATGGGTGGTTTGTGCCCAGCTTCAATACCTGCAGCGCCATGCATGGAAACACTGAAAGGAATAGCATGTACATAGACCAACCTAGAATGTAATTCAAGTCTGAATGAAGTTTGAATAGAAAGAAGAGCTTTAGAACCTACCATCTGATATATGTTGAGCGACAATTGGAATTGTGAATCCAGACCAGGAATCACCAGCTAAGTAGAAAGGATTTGCGAGGAACTTCGGGTGTTTAACTAACCACTGCTTACAGTTAACAGAAACTTAAATTAAGATGATATATCACCAGAAGTGTCACAAAGTACCAATACAAATTACATATTTTACTGCATCAGAACTTCAAACCAATGTTCGTCAGTTCAATAGGACTTTACATGTACATAATGTTCCTATAAGTGTGTTTTGATTTCTCACCTTTCTGATAAAAGTGTAGGTTTGTTTTGCTGATTTGGTATCACTAGTATTTGAACCCTGAAAGTTTCTTGGATATGAAAACCCAGTAGCAAGAGGTTGATCCAGAAAGATAATGTTTGAAGCCTGAGAGAAACAAATGGGAAAAATATAAATTGATAACCTTAATGGTTGTAAGAAGATAAGTAAAAACCATTTGAGCTGATAGGCGTTCAGAGACGATCCAAATTTGTCAAACCAGTGGGATTCTTGGCCTAATGGCATTGAACTTGAGCATACCTTTGTCCATGAATTTGGGTTGAGCTCCAAATTTGGCAAGCTCCCATTGTACTCAATCTTCTTGAAATACAAAGGACCTACAGATACCGAATCAATATCTAACAACTTTACCCAAGAAAACACCTAGTTAAGAACAAGCGGGCCGGTAACTTACCTATTTCAAAGGCAAGTCCAGTGAGAGCAGAACAACCAGGGCCTCCTGTGAGCCAAAGCATAAGAGGATCCTCGCTTGGGTTCCTTTCAGACTTGATAAAGTAGTAGAATAACTGTACATCATCAGAATCATCTAGGCCTATATAACTGAAAAATTAAAGATATGGAACTCATCACCAATATAACAGTGGACATTCAAAAAATTAGCCAAACATAAATCAGATTCGTTTATCAGGTAAGACGACCATTTATCTAACAGTATGTACCCGGTTTCTAGTTCAAATGGCAGAGGCCCAGTAAAGCCTGGCAGGTAACGTACAATGGACTGCGATGATGCTACGATGGTTGAGCAAACTAATAGAAGCAGCAGATGGAAACAAATAGACCCTAGATACAATTTCTCTGTTGATATGGAATGATTTGCTGCTCCCATTTCACACCAGTGAGAATTGAATTTCAATTACAAATTAGCAAGTAATTTGTCAACAACTCATCATATAATTTTAAGATGAAGATGGTGGTGAAGTCTGACTTGTTGGTAAGGGAAAAAAAAAGATTGCGATATAAGTTTTTGGTGAAATAAATTGGGGTTCCAGGGAGGAAGAGAGTATATGGATTAGTGCATTATTTCAACAAGTAAGCTTGTATATTTTTTCTTGATGTTTGATGGATCCCCCTACCTAAATCATCCACCTATCAACCCCATCCCTTTCAAAAAGATAACTCGTGTGCTTAGGTACAGTCAGAAGACTAGGATCTCCTTATTTATGATATAGGATGGAGTTGGGGCAGGTTCAATACATAATATATTTTAGAATAGTCATAATCACTGATTAATCCATCCGATATAGGTCATAATAAAATAATGTTTTCGTTCAGAATTAATCCCACTGAATAACGAAGCAAACGGACCTACCTGCCGCTGGCGGGTCTTGAACCTAGGACGTGGGGGATGAACCCATACAGCCCTAACCACTCGACCATAACACCGTTGGCTAATATTACTGGACTTATTCAGATATATCGACAAACTCATCCATCCCTGAAAAATAATGTTGGTTTTGCAGACTTCATTACTATCAATAGATTTTACTTGGGTTCCTCTGGTTTCCTCCTAACATTGTTGTAGTAAGTTTCATGCCAGGTCAAGCCATTATGTGCAACTTCTGACCTGGGTATTCAATCAACTTGACCCAAATGATATACACGTTCAGGATATCTCCTAATTTCAAGTGTACTGCATCCATATAAAGGTGCAATGTCATGTAGTACTAGCCCTGCAACTTGATCGTCCATCATGTACCAGTCGTCAACTATGGACAAGTTGAGCAATCAAATCCATGACTCAGTTGATACATGGGATACCCACATATCATAAGCGCAGCTATTTGAATATAGAGTTTGTATAATTAGGACTAATGGTCCTATGGTTACGTTCTAAGTTTTGGATGAGATTTTCCAACCACTATAGTTTCATATGATCAGTTATTGCAAAATGAACAATTTGCTATGAAATTGCAAATGATCCAATCTAATTGATATGTCTCATTTTTATATGCAGATAGTCTAATAAAGGCATTAAAGTTTACCATGGCCTCATCTACGATTCTACGAACACACGCTGTGATATCATGGTGGTTGATCCAATCAAGGATTTGTTGTAACCATATCTGTGATATCATATAAAATCACTTAAATACTCGAATGATTGTGGCATCTATCTTATCTTGCATATTAACTAAAGATCCATGTGATCCCCAACAACTACTCCATTACCATTAATGGTATGTTGAATGACTTATAATTCTATATATATTTAGGATGAGTTCATGAACAATCACCTGTACTAGTTTCTATTTGATATCCAATTCTAGGTGGTGAGCAATGGCAGCAGCACATTATTCCATTAAAAAACAGAAACTTTATATAGTGTCTATTTGTTTCAGTCTGCTGCTTTGCTCAAGAATCGTAGGGGCATCACAAGGATCTACAATTCGATACTTGCCAGGCTTTACTGGACCTCTGCTGTTTGAATTAGAAACTGGGTATTGTTAGATAAATCGACATCATGCAAGACTTTGTCTTACCAACAAATGAAACTTATTTATGTTTGTGAATGATGATTGTCATGTTGACGATTAATTAGTTCCATGTATGTGTCTGTTTCAGCTATTTGAGTGTAGATGACACTGATGATGTACAACTCTTCTACTACTTCATCAAGTCTGAGAGGAAAGGAAACCAAGTGAGGATCCTCTTGTGCTTTGGACGTCGGGAGGCCCTGGTTGCTCTGCTTTCAATGGGCTTGTACTAGAAATAGGTATTTCGTTGATTTTAAATAGTTTTTTTTCTTGAATTTATACCTCTTTTTGTATCATTCTAGTTAAATTGCGGGCTTTTCTCTGTAGGTCCTCTGCATTTCAAGGTTGTTGAGTATAATGGGAAGTTACCGACTTTGTTGTTGAATCAAAACTCATGGACAAAGGTATCTGTACAGTATCATGTCATCCTAAACCATGTTTAGAATAATCCGTTTATAATACATATTTGCTCTCGGTCTACTTTGGATATCACAAGTGTACTGAATTTTTGATATTATCCAGGTTTCCAACATAATATTTCTTGATGTGCCTGTGGGTGCTGGATTTTCATATTCTAGAAGCTTGCAGGGTTCATTCGGTAGTGATACAAAATCAGCAAAATATGCCTCCAATTTCCTCAGAAAGGTAAAGAAATTAAAGCTAGTAAATACATCTACTAGTTCTGTCAGATTCACGAAGGCAACTACTGATTTTCTTGTTTTCTGTCGTAACCAGTGGTTGATTAATCACCCAGAGTTTATCTCAAATCCTCTCTACATTGGTGGTGATTCCTATGCTGTCATGGTAGTTCCCGGTATAATGCAGGATTTATCAAATGGTAATCCAATATAAGCATTTCCCTTTGCAAAAAATTATATTGTATTTGAATTAGTCTCTAGCTAGGTTTCTCTTTTTTCACCATGTCACATCTTTCAATGCTTCTAGGCATTGAACCTGGGCTTGAACCACTTATCAACCTTAAGGTATGTGTGTGAATGTGTCCGGTATCTCATAAGGTGTAGATGAAAACAGAGGCGTACCCTTAAAATTCAAGTGGAGTTTTGGTCTAGCACCTTGCTGTGTGTGGATGTATGAGTAGGAGGAGAAGTTTGTATCTTAAGGTTCTAATTTGTGTGAAACAGGAAACTGTTTGGACTTCTGGAAATTGTTTTTTGAACAAGAAATAAATTCTAGGAAACAGGAAACTGTTGTGAAACAGGAAACTACTGTGAAACAGGAAACTGCTGCCAAACAGAAAACTGTTGTCCCTATATATACTAGGAACTATAGGTGTTTTTATTATGATGATTGCACGTAGAAAAACTGTGATGCACAGGGAGTAGAGAAAGATAATTCCTTGAATTGTTTCATCTCTTGTTGAGAGATTGTGTGAGAATTGTCATCTTCTTGTACCTTGTTCTTGAATATAGTGGAATCACTTCACTGTGGACTTCACTGTGGACGTCTCTAATTTCTTTCATTGCTAGTTGCTCTATTTAATTGATTGGATCCTTGTGGTACTTGTGTGCAATTGTTGGTGTCTACCCGCTTCCGCAATAAGGCGCAACAATTTGATATGTGAAATTGCATGCAGGGGTATTTGCTTGGGAATCCTGTTACAGATCAACACATGGAAGAGAATTCGCGAATCCCCTTTGTGCATAATATGGAGATCATCTCGGATGAACTTTACGAGGTAATCACATCCCCTCTGACTATTGTACTCACTTGTTTACAAGTAAAAATTAAATGAAAATTGATCTTCGAGTATGTGCTGCTTTTCTAGTCAGTTAAGGAAAATTGCGCAGAAGAATATGCAAATGCAGATCCCAGTAATGAAAAATGTGAAGAAGATCTTCAAGCTGTCTCAGAGGTTAGAATGAACACTGTCAAGAATTTAGTTGTGTTTTTTTTTATCTAAACTTGGTAAAATGAAGTTTGTGATGATTCTCATTTACAGTGCACTTCAGGACTTGATATAAGACACATTTTGGAACCCAAATGTTCCGTTGATACCCCAAGAAAAATCGTTTCAGACAGAAGAGCACTTCCTGAGTATTTGAGTAAACCTTTACATTCACCACCCGGACTTCCAGAATTGAGGTGTAGGGTGAGACTCGTTTGCCACAAAGTTAGGTTATTATAATTTGTGATGATCTGAACTTTAGTTTCAGTTAGAAATACTGCATTCATGTAAAGAAGAGGCTGGAATCTTTAAGGAAGACTAATAAAGATGCGTTTTTGCATCTTCTTAAAGATCTCAAGTTGCATGGCGAGCAGCAGTCACATGAAAACGATGCAGGAGATGGGTTTAAGCAGCAGCAGAGCAGCAAGGAAATCGAAGAAGATGATATGCCGCAACTTAACAATAACAAGGCAGCAATGAGCGCTACCAATACAGATGCAGCCACTATGCAACCCGTTAACACAAACCAGCAACAACTTACTGTCGAGCACATGGTCGATGCAATCCAAGGTAATGCTAATCCTGTTCTAAATCACATAGTTACTGCTGAAACTATTAACACTGGCACACAAGATAACAATGGAAGAGCACCTAGGAACTGGGCTGAAATGCTCAAATACAGCCAGCACACAGGAACTAAAAAACTTCAATACGTTCAGCCTGACACAATGAATGGAAAGACAGTTGTACGTGTTAATACATCTGACTTTGCACAGAGTACTGAGGAGTGCGAGAAAATGCTTATAGGAAGGTTTGTGGGCAAAAGACTTGCATACGAGTATGTTAAGCAATATCTGATACCTACTTGGGGTACTAGAAATTTTGAGATGCATATCCATGGTGATGAGAACTTTGTATTTAGATTCAAAGCAGAGGCTGATAGTAACAAAGTGCTGGAACAGGGACCATTGCATATTGCAAGTCGGCTCTTTATTTTGCGCAAATGGTCTTCTAACATGGATGAGGAAGCTACAGAGCTCGATTTAGTCCCTATATGGATTACATTGACGAAGATTCCACTGTTTCTATGGAACCCAGCAGGTATACAACAGATTGCGAGTGTGATCGGAGTTCCTATCATGCTTGATAGAGCTACGGAAGAAAAATCAAGGCTTTCCTTTGCCAGAGTATGTGTTGAGATTGATGTTAAAAGTTCCTTCCCTAAAACAATTTCAGTGCTAGTAAATGATGACAAATTACACACTATTGAAGTGGAGTATGCCTGGCTGCCAGTTAAGTGTCATTCTTGTGCTGTATTCGGCCACTCTACGATGCATTGCCCTAAGAACAAGGCTACCAACAAACCAGTAAACAAGCTTTGGAGGCCAATTGATAGAATGAAAGATGACAAAGAAAAGACGAATGATGGTTGGACAATAGTGCAAAAAAAACATTCCTTTAAGTCACGCAATAATGGGAATCTAACAGAGAATCACAACAAGACAAATGGAACTAACAGAGACATTGCTGAAGATGGTAAGGGGCAGCAAGTTCAAGCTATTATGCAGATTGCTGCAGGAAGTCCTATAGTGACTAGTGTCATGCAAGGCCCATCTAGGACTGAGCAACTTGATACTGCGGGACAACAGGTTCAAGAACTGCAGAGTTGGAATCAGCAAAGTGTTGTTGATAAGACTACGGAGCAGCAGAGTTTGGTTGCTATTGTTAAGGAGCAACACTTAAACGAATTCAGGGATGATTGTAGGGATGCAGGTTACTCACCCAGTGGGATTGAAACGACGATTCAGGCTACGGATTCAGACACTGAAGTTGAAGCTGAGCCAGGCCTGTCCACCCCCATAGCTACCTCAGAGGAAAACCCAATGCAAGTAGTGGAGGTGCTTCGCGCAATCGCTGGTATAAGAGGCCTGGGGGAAGATCCCACAACGCTCATGGATTGCCTAACACCCCAAGCCGTTAAGGGTCTGCATTCAGCAATTGCAAAAATAGGCAAGGATGCATTGGTAGCTGAAATTCAAACTTCACTTGAAGAGAAAGCAGCAAAGGTGGGGCAAAACACTAGTGAAGGAGAACGTGAGGTTACCACAATCCAATCTCCCACGGCATATATTCCTCGAATGTCCTCTCGAAGCAAGAAGACAAATCATAAATTCAGGTAACTGATGATGATACTACAAGTAGAATGCAACTGCCTATTAGCACCTTGTATGGATGCTAGATTAGTGCTAGCATTCAATGGTTTTTATATCATGATTCAATGTGGATCATACCCTTTCACCAACTTCTCATACATCCTAGGGCCTACTTTAGGTGTACCTCACATCATGAGAGTGATTAAAGGATTGATTGGTACTTATGAGGAAGAAAAGTTATGGCTGGTCTATCATGCAACTACTTTAGTAGCAGCACATTTTGCAGGGTTACTCCCAAACTTGGAGACGGTGATTCTAGTACTACTTAGGTTCTTTGTTGAAGATTTGAAGCAAGTTTATTGTCCTATGGATGCTGTAACGAGTGAACGTACTATCGAATATAACTTGTAACGGTTCTAATTTTTCTGTGGTCTGGGGAGCCCATTTACACCCACGCTTGCCTTTAAAAAAAAAAAAAGATTTAGCCTACAACTTTTAAGACGAAACTTTTCTTCTTGAGAATTTTTACCATACTTGTCAAAATCTTACCACACCTTCGTATTTGCATCATACTAGTGATACAAGTAAATGGTGTTGCAGAGTTATGCTTATATGCTCGCCTACCATTGGGTAAATGATGATAGGGCACAGAAGGCACTTAATGTCCGAGAGGTATATAACAATGTAATTCAGAAGAACAATACTACAGTAATGTCTGATCATTATAGTAACCTACATTAATAAGAGAGTAAATCTCGTTAATGGCAATAAACAGTGGTTCGTTGATGGCCAAGTTGCAGGGTAGGTCCATAAGTAGTGTATGCACTTGGTCGGGCCTTCCATCTGGGCCTAGGTGGTGTGGGGTTTTCCCTTAAAAAACCTCGTTACTATTAGAGAGTGGACCATCTCCTTATAAACTTTTGTGTCAACTCTTCATTACTTGATGTGGGACTATTCAAGCCAACTTCATCCCAACAAAGAGAATCACCTAGCCCATTCTAGCTGTTACAGTCAATGTTCTTATAGCATGTACATGATATTAGCAAACTCGAAAGTCTATTTATTGGTTCATTGCAGGGGGCAGGTCACATAGCTCTCGAGTACCAGCCTAAGGAATGCTTTGCTATGTTTAGGAGGTGGATCTCACAAGATCAGTTGTGATTACCTTCATTTACAATTCCATCTTGTATAAGGTGGCTCTCGCTGATGATACAAACCTACTACATTTGTTTTCATGAAAAAATTTAGCCGGTATGTCTGATATTCTATCAGATACAGTATGAACTACAATATAGTTTAGGATTCAACGATATGAAATAAATTTTGCTGAATGCATTCACTGGCTATGTCAGCTGGATTTTCAAGCTTGTCCCCATTGGAGTTGAAGATGCAAGCAATTCTGTTGATAGATCTCCTTTCCTTGATCATTTTGTGGAAGTATTCAGAATTCTGGTCGCTTAGTAAGAGAGTGTTGGCCCTTGCTTTTTGGCATGCCTCTTGCTCTTCATTTCTAACAGCCTGGGCATAATTGCGAACCGCTTGCTTTTCTTCCTGGATGGCAAGGGCAGAGACATAGTGGTTCTGAAGGACATTTTGAGCACGCTCCATTTGCATCCTAGTGACTTCAACCTGGGCATAAGCTGATCTGAATCTAGATTTTCTCCATTTAGATAATCTAGCCTTAACATATTTAAGCTTTTGGACCAGAACGAACATTGCATTGCCCCTAACTGGGATTCTCCAGGCTTCCTCGATGACTGCCAGGAACCCTGGCTCCAAGGCCCAAAAATTGTAGAACTTGAACGGCTTGGGACCTGTGTTGAGCTTGTTGTACATGGTCAGCACCATAGGGGTATGGTCAGAGACTCCATTATGTTGAAACTCAACTTCCGCATCTGGAAATAGTTGTAGCCAGGTGCTATTAGCGAGGACCCTATCAATTTTGGATGCTACTCGACTTCTACCCACTTGATTGTTGCACCAGGTAAAGTAGTTTCCCCTGTATCTACAGTCATGGATGTCAGCTTGAACAACACATCTAAGCATGTCCACCACATCAGCATTAGTAGGCTCAATACGACTGACACGTTCTTGCAGGTGCATGATAGCATTGAAGTCACCAAGAAGAACCCATGGAAGGCTGTTAGTATTTGTAAATTGAATGATCTCCTCCCAAAGTTGTTGGCGAGTGGTTGCATTACTGCTCCCATAAACCATAGTAATTGCCCAGATATTTCCATTAGGCCAAGTGGCTTGAACTGAGATAGTCTGAGCAGTCTTAGCTATAAGAGAGACTGTGAGTAGACTAGGGTTCTATCCCACCCATATTCTGCCTCCTATCGAGGTGTCACAGTTGTCTAACCATTTCCAATCATACATAATATTCCTTTGGACAGTCGTGGATTTGCTTTGGTGAACCTTAGTTTCAATGATACCAGCTAGAGTGAGCTTATTTTTCATGATGAACTTCTTGACCTCTCTTTGCTTCATAGGGTCATTGAGACCCCTAATGTTCCAACATCCTAGTTTGTCATTCATTGGGAAACTCTTGGAAAAAGAGGTTGTTTGACCCCTGGCTGAGATGCTGTTCTCCCTTGTCTAGCACCTCTTTTCTTCTTGTTTTTGGAATTCCCTTGGCCAGAGGCCTGTTGTCCCTGAAGATCTCGGGCAGGCGCTTCAGTTGGCAGACCCTGTTGCAATGGGGAACCAGACGCTGTTGGAGCACCCCCTTGCTGCTCTGAGGCAGAGGCTAAGAAGCATGGGCCATGGCTTTCTTCACTAGCCACCCCCCCTGAAACAGGTTTGCTAACCGCAGGCATTGCTTCCTCTGTTGGGCCAGAGCTATCGTCACTGACAGTGAAGATGGGCCTTCCCTCAGAAGGGCTTCCCTTGGCTGCTTCACTAGCTGCTGCCCTTACCTCTGGAGTTGTATTGATCCCTTCCTGTTCCATTGGAGTGGCTCTGTTGGGGGCGGAGCTACTAGCAGCAAGTTGGGTACTTCGGTGGTGAATGGTGTGTTTCTTTTTTGGGGCTTCCCACCCTTCCTCGTCGGCACCCTTTTCAGGCTCCTTGCATTTGCGAGGCCTGTAGGCCCTCAGCGCCGGCTTAGGGGTGGATCTAGCGCAGCGACCAGTGTCATGCCCAAACACATTGCATGTATTGCATCTTGTGGGCTTCCAGGTATACTCTACCTCAACTATATATGACTTACATCCATCAACAACTATCGGGATCTTGGTGGGGAAGCTGTTGTTGACGTTGATCTCCACACAAACTTTAGCATAGTTCATCCGCATTTTGTCCTCTGTGGCTTTATCAAGCTTGAGAGGGCTCCCGATTGCACTGACAATAGCCTCAATACCCTTAGGGTTCCAGAATAAAAGGGGGATGTTTTTCAAGCAAATCCAGATAGGAAGGGTGTTCAAAGCATCCATATCCTCTTCAAGGAACGGCCTCCATGGTCTGATAATGAAGAGTCTGCTCGCAATGTGCATAGTCCCCATGTCAAGGACCTTGATCCTGTCTCCCGCATCCTCAAACTTGAAGATGAAAGTGTTATCACTATGAGTTTTCATCTCAAACCTTGCTCTGAGGTTCCATGTTTTAGTAAGGACATCCCTCACAAAATCGAACCCTAGTCTCTTCCCTACAAAGTTACCCACTACCAGATCCTCGCATTCCTTTTGTTCTACTGCAAAATCTGCAGTCTGAAGCTGGACAACAAGTTTGCCGTCGGCTACTGTGGGAGGTCGAAATGCGAGGGAAGTAGTGCCCATTCCCGGTTTGTTTGAGAGCATTTGTGCCCATGTCGGCGCAGTCGGAGGCGAAGGCGCTACTTGGGCTTCATCCTGAGGTCCAGCAGGTGGGTCACCCTGCTCAGATCCAGGAAGCAGAGGGATCTCAGATCCAGGAGGGGCCTCTGCAGATTTGGGGGACCCTTCTCCCACTGGGGGTTGTTGCGTTCCCGTACCATACTTAACCTCCATCTCCGCTATCATTCGTTCTGTTTCAGGGTCTAGAACGGTTGTGTCGTAACTTGGATTCGGTCGTTTTCTGCTCTCAGATGGGGATCCCTCCCCGTGAGCAGAGATGCGTGTGCTTTCGTCTCGAGTTGTCATTTTCTCAGAACAGTTCGAAGATCAACAGAAGAGTGAGATTTGTCATGAACCCTAGATATTCGAAGCAAAAACCCAAATCGCCCAAAATCGCCAAATCGCCAGAGCTCAACCAAATTGCCCCTCCCCTTGGCTAATATTACTGGACTTATTCAGATCTATCGACAAACTCATCCATCCCTGAAAAATAATGTTGGTTTTGCAGACTTCATTACTATCAATAGATTTTACTTGGGTTCCTCTGGTTTCCTCCTAACATTGTTGTAGTAAGTTTCATGCCAGGTCAAGCCATTATGTGCAACTTCTGACCTGGGTATTCAATCAACTTGACCCAAATGATATACACGTTCAGGATATCTCCTAATTTCAAGTGTACTGCATCCATATAAAGGTGCAATGTCATGTAGTACTAGCCCTGCAACTTGATCGTCCATCATGTACCAGTCGTCAACTATGGACAAGTTGAGCAATCAAATCCATGACTCAGTTGATACATGGGATACCCACATATCATAAGCGCAGCTATTTGAATATAGAGTTTGTATAATTAGGACTAATGGTCCTATGGTTACGTTCTAAGTTTTGGATGAGATTTTCCAACCACTATAGTTTCATATGATCAGTTATTGCAAAATGAACAATTTGCTATGAAATTGCAAATGATCCAATCTAATTGATATGTCTCATTTTTATATGCAGATAGTCTAATAAAGGCATTAAAGTTGACCATGGCCTCATCTACGATTCTACGATCACACGCTGTGATATCATGGTGGTTGATCCAATCAAGGATTTGTTGTAACCATATCTGTGATATCATATAAAATCACTAAAATACTCGAATGATTGTGGCATCTATCTTATCTTGCATATTAACTAAAGATCCATGTGATCCCCAACAACAACTCCATTACCATTAATGGTATGTTGAATGACTTATAATTCTCTATATATATAGGATGAGTTCATGAACAATCACCTGTACTAGTTTCTATTTGAAATCCAATTCTAGGTGGTGAGCAATGGCAGCAGCATATTATTCCATTAAAAAACAGAAATTTTATATAGTGTCTATTTGTTTCAGTCTGCTGCTTTGCTCAAGAATCGTAGGGGCCTCACAAGGATCTACAATTCGATACTTGCCAGGCTTTACTGGACCTCTGCTGTTTGAATTAGAAACTGGGTATTGTTAGATAAATCGAAATCATGCAAGACTTTTTCTTACCAACAAATGAAACTTATTTATGTTTGTGAATGATGATTGTCATGTTGACGATTAATTGGTTCCATGTATGTGTCTGTTTCAGCTATTTGAGTGTAGATGACACTGATGATGTACAACTCTTCTACTACTTCATCAAGTCTGAGAGGAAAGGAAACCTAGTGAGGATCCTCTTGTGCTTTGGACGTCGGGAGGCCCTGGTTGCTCTGCTTTCAATGGGCTTGTACTAGAAATAGGTATTTCGTTGATTTTAAATAGTTTTTTTTCTTGAATTTATACCTCTTTTTGTATCATTCTAGTTAAATTGCGGGCTTTTCTCTGTAGGTCCTCTGCATTTCAAGGTTGTTGAGTATAATGGGAAGTTACCGACTTTGTTGTTGAATCAAAACTCATGGACAAAGGTATCTGTACAGTATCATGTCATCCTAAACCATGTTTAGAATAATCCGTTTATAATACATATTTGCTCTCGGTCTACTTTGGATATCACAAGTATACTGAATTTTTGATATTATCCAGGTTTCCAACATAATATTTCTTGATGTGCCTGTGGGTGCTGGATTTTCATATTCTAGAAGCTTGCAGGGTTCATTCGGTAGTGATACAAAATCAGCAAAATATGCCTCCAATTTCCTCAGAAAGGTAAAGAAATTAAAGCTAGTAAATACATCTACTAGTTCTGTCAGATTCACGAAGGCAACTACTGATTTTCTTGTTTTCTGTCGTAACCAGTGGTTGATTAATCACCCAGAGTTTATCTCAAATCCTCTCTACATTGGTGGTGATTCCTATGCTGGCATGGTAGTTCCCGGTATAATGCAGGATTTATCAAATGGTAATCCAATATAAGCATTTCCCTTTGCAAAAAATTATATTGTATTTGAATCAGTCTCTAGCTAGGTTTCTCTTTTTTCACCATGTCACATCTTTCAATGCTTCTAGGCATTGAACCTGGGCTTGAACCACTTATCAACCTTAAGGTATGTGTGTGAATGTGTCCGGTATCTCATAAGGTGTAGATGAAAACAGATGCGTACCCTTAAAATTCAAGTGGAGTTTTGGTCTAGCACCTTGTTGTGTGTGGATGTATGAGTAGGAGGAGAAGTTTGTATCTTAAGGTTCTAATTTGATATGTGAAATGGCATGCAGGGGTATTTGCTTGGGAATCCTGTTACAGATCAACACATGGAAGAGAATTCGCGAATCCCCTTTGTGCATAATATGGAGATCATCTCGGATGAACTTTACGAGGTAATCACATCCCCTCTGACTATTGTACTCACTTGGTTACAAGTAAAAATTAAATGAAAATTGATCTTCGAGTATGTGCTGCTTTTCTAGTCAGCTAAGGAAAATTGCGCAGAAGAATATGCAAATGCAGATCCCAGTAATGAAAAATGTGAAGAAGATCTTCAAGCTGTCTCGGAGGTTAGAATGAACACTGTTAAGAATTTAGTTGTGTTTTTTTTTTAATCTAAACTTAGTACAATGAAGTTTGTGATGATTCTCATTTACAGTGCACTTCAGGACTTGATATAAGACACATTTTGGAACCCAAATGTTCCGTTGATATCCCAAGAAAAATCGTTTCAGACAGAAGAGCACTTCCTGAGTATTTGAGTAAACCTTTACATTCACCACCCGGACTTCCAGAATTGAGGTGTAGGGTAAGACTCGTTTACCACAAAGTTAGGTTATTATAATTTGTGATGATCTGAACTTTAGTTTCAGTTAGAAATACTGCATTCATGTAAAGAAGGGGCTGGAATCTTTAAGGAAGACTAATAAAGATGCGTTTTTGCATCTTCTTAAAGATCTCAAGTTGCATGGGAATGTAACAGAGAGTCACAACAAGACAAATGGAACTAACAGAGACATTGTTGAAGATGGTAAGGGGCAGCAAGTTCAAGCTATTATGCAGATTGCTGCAGGAAGTCCTATAGTGACTAGTGTCATGCAAGGCCCATCTAGGACTGAGCAACTTGATACTGCGGGACAACAGGTTCAAGAACTGCAGAGTTGGAATCAGCAAAGTGTTGTTGATAAGACTACGGAGCAGCAGAGTTTGGTTGCTATTGTTAAGGAGCAACACTTAAACGAATTCAGGGATGATTGTAGGGATGCAGGTTACTCACCCAGTGGGATTGAAACGACGATTCAGGCTACGGATTCAGACACTGAAGTTGAAGCTGAGCCAGGCCTGTCCACCCCCATAGCTACCTCAGAGGAAAACCCAATGCAAGTAGTGGAGGTGCTTCGCGCAATCGCTGGTATAAGAGGCCTGGGGGAAGATCCCACAACGCTCATGGATTGCCTAACACCCCAAGCCGTTAAGGGTCTGCATTCATCAATTGCAAAAATAGGCAAGGATGCATTGGTAGCTGAAATTCAAACTTCACTTGAAGAGAAAGCAACAAAGGTGGGGCAAAACACTAGTGAAGAAGAACGTGAGGTTACCACAATCCAGTCTCCCACGGCATATATTCCTCGAAGGTCCTCTCGAAGCAAGAAGACAAATCCTAAATTCAGGTAACTGATGATGATACTACAAGTAGAATGCAACTGCCTATTAGCACCTTGTATGGATGCTAGATTAGTGCTAGCATTCAATGGTTTTTATATCATGATTCAATGTAGATCGTACCCTTACACCAACTTCTCATACATCCTAGGGCCTACCTTAGGTGTATCTCACATCATGAGAGTGATTAAAGGATTGATTGGTACTTATGAGGAAGAAAAGTTATGGCTGGTCTATCATGCAACTACTTTAGTAGCAGCACATTTTGCAGGGTTACTCCCAAACTTGGAGACGGTGACTCTAGTACTACTTAGGTTCTTTGTTGAAGATTTGAAGCAAGTTTATTGTCCTATGGATGCTGTAACGAGTGAACGTACTATCGAATGTAACTTGTAACGGTTCTAATTTTTCTGTGGTCTAGGGAGCCCATTTACACCCCTGGCTTGCCTTTCAAAAAAAAAAAAAGATTTAGCCTACAACTTTTAAGACGAAACTTTTCTTCTTGAGAATTTTTACCATACTTATCAAAATCTTACCACACCTTCGTATTTGCATCATACTAGTGATACAAGTAAATGGCGTTGCAGAGTTATGCTTATATGCTCGCCTACCATTGGGTAAATGATGATAGGGTCAGAAGGCACTTAATGACCGAGAGGTATATAACAATACTACAGTAATGTCTGATCATTATAGTAACCTACATTAATAAGAGAGTAAATCTCGTTAATGGCAATAAACAGGGAATGGTAGAGGAATGGGTCAGGTGCAACCGTGGTTCGTTAATGGCAATAAACAGGGAATGGCAGAGCATGGATAAGGTCACTCGACTATTCCATCACTCGTAAATGGAGACCGTGGTTCGTTGATGGCCAAGTTGCAGGGTAGGTCCATAAGTAGTATATGGACTTAGTCGGGCCTTCCATCTGAGCATAGGTGGTGTGGTGTTTTCCCTTAAAAGACCTCGTTACTATTAGAGAGTGGATCATCTCCTTATAAACTTTTGTGTCAACTCTTCATTACTTGATGTGGGACTATTCAAGCCAACTTCATCCCAACAAAGAGAATCACCTAGCCCATTCTAGCTGTTACAGTCAATGTTCTTATAGCATGTACATGATATTAGCAAACTCGAAAGTCTATTTATTGGTTCATTGCAGGGGGCAGGTCACATAGCTCCCGAGTACCAACCTAAGGAATGCTTTGCTATGTTTAGGAGGTGGATCTCACAAGATCAGTTGTGATTACCTTCATTTACAATTCCATCCTGTACAAGGTGGCTCTCGCTGATGATACAAACCTACTACATTTGTTTTCATGAAAAAATTTAGCCGGTATGTCTGATATTCTATTAGATACAGTATGAACTACAATGTAGTTTAGGATTCAACGATATGAAATAAATTTTGCTGAAATTGGATCATCATATTCTACACAGAATGTTATGTTGTACGGTCTTCACATTGTGCTTGTGAAAATCTTTGCTTGGTTTTGCTTTGACAAAATAATACATTTATTCAAGTAAAAGAAAATGGATAACAATACAACGGATGTGCAAAAGAAGGACTATTCTGACAAACTACGGTTTCAACTTTTATACTTGTTACAGGGGATTATGAGACACCCACCTCTTAAACATTGCAAAGCACTCCTTCGGTTTGTACTCCGGAGCTATGTGACCCCCTCCCTACACAAACCATCATATATAGTGAGACTTCATTTTTCACATGAAAACAGGGGAAACCAAGTGAGTTTGGGGGACTCGCTTACCTTAACAGTTGCATATGTCATGCCACTCGAAAACTTCCTTGTATACCTGAATATACATTGAATGAAGCAATATGTTAGTGAGAAGAAACGTGACTCGGCTACAACTGCACTACATGCATATAAAAACTTCAATGTCATGTAATACTAACCCTGCAACTTGACCATCAACAAGCCATGGGTGCCAATCGTCAATTATGGACAAGTTGAGCAATCGAATCCATGCTTCTGTTGATATATAGGTTACCCCCATATCATGATCACCACTATCCGGACATAAAATTTGTATTAGACAGCGTGAAAATTTTATTAGACATGAAACAGGTTTTAACATAGAAAACGGTGAACGATCTTACCTGTATATTAGAGAACGGTAACCTTTGGTACTGAGGTTTCGATGATATTCTATACTGCTTTCTATATCACCCTGATAAGGTAAGAGATAGTTGCATCTAATCCATTCTTTTACTGTGCCCTGAAGGTTCATTAACAAAAAATTTCAGTATCCAACAATTGTTGTTAGCTACTCTTATTGTATTTGATAAATCGCTACATTTTACTCTATATGTGCATAAACAATGGGAGTCAACTTTATTCTCAATACTACAAGCACTTTCATTTTGTACCTTTCTTATGTGAAGGGCCTTTCGAACAATAGCGCTGTTAGCCCAGTAGTAAGAGAGCAAATAGCCATACTCCTAAACAAGTTACAGCGCTATAACATTAATAACAATGAACTAATTTTAGCCAGAGTGATGCTCAGTAGTTTAAAGTTTAAACTAATCATGAGAGAAGACATTACCCTACACAATAATGGATTAATGTCTTTTATTTGGTTTGAATGTGATCGCCATCTACGTATAGTAGCCTGTTCTGTTGCAACGGGGCCAATTGAACATAAAGGCTCCAAAACCTGATTGCCATTTATGCCTGATACCAGCTGGAGATGCCAAATGGTATTCATATCATCCAGTAGGTAATTTTAACAAAGGAGATGAACTAGCAAACAGATCTGCTTACCTACCTTGGTGAATTCATCAAGATCCTTCGAGCATTCCACAGTTTTAGGACCAAAATTGGTGTAATCTCCTTTACAAGTTTGCTTCAATGACTGAAGAAACGTAAAACAAAATTGTGATTAAAACTAGCAAACAGATCTGCCTACCTACTCTTTTCTTTTTCCACAACTTTAAGATCACCTCATAGAATTCATCAGATATAAATCCCTTCCCATGGGCAAATGGTATTTTTGCATTTTGTTCAAAGTGTGCATCGGTGACTGCATTGCCAAGCAAATAACCCTAGTAAAACCATTAATTCATAAGTTAAAACTATAACTTCGGTGTTATATACATGCTACATTAGTCGTTAATTAAAACCATTGTTTATTTACCGCAAAGTTGATGAGAGGCGTCTTCCCAACTTCAATACCTGCAATGCCACAGTTGTTAGAAATGATAAGATAGAGCTGAATAATGCATGCAACTACTAGGCCGATCTGACCATCATGATTTTCAAACATAAACTCGAAATAGATAAGCATAAAATGAACCTTTGATTATTTCCTGAACAAGAAAAGGAATGATCCTTCCTGCATAAGAATCCCCACATATGTATAGTGGGTTCGACAGGAATTCAGGATGGTTAATCAACCACTGCCAATAAAAAAGGATTAATAGGTGACAGTTTTGCGTATTCATGAACACAAACTTAGGAGGTTCGGATTAACCATAAACCTTTGTGATAACTGTGAGAGTGTCCATAGCAGATTTAGTATCAGTGATGTGTAGGCCTTTCTCAGTCCTTGAGTAGGAGAAACCAGATCCCACTGGTTGATCCAGAAAGACTATGTTGGCCACCTGATCATATATCGATCCATCAACATAATTCATTAAAAAAATCAGAATAAATAAATAAAACTAACAATTTTTTCAATCTTTTTGTAGTAAGAAAAGAAAAATATTCAGTACAGTGTTGGAACCTTGGTCCATGAGTTTGGATTCAATATCAAAGTTGGTAAGCTGCCGTTGTACTCTTCAATTTTGAAGTTTACGGGACCTGCATTACCCATTCAAAGAATTTCATCAAACGCGACTTTTGAAGAATGGTATTTAATTGGAAAACTTTCATTCGAAGTTCAATACTTCATCGTCTTATCATTTTAAAGAGTTCAGATCGTATGTACCATGTTGTAATATGATTTGGTTTTCTAGTTTCTACTCCATTAAAAAGGTTCAGAATTGTTGAAATAATGTTATTTTTCGTGGCAAGGACACTGGCTGGCTTTATGTATTCGAATACAGAGAAATTAGAATAGTAGAGAAGAATTGCCTATCTCAAACGCGAAAGCACTGAAAGAAGAGCAACGAGGGCCACCAGTGAGCCAAAACACAAGAGGATCCTCTTTGGGGTTCCTTTCTGACTTGACGAAATAGTAGAATAGTTGTACATCATTTGATTCATCCACTCCAACATATCTGCAACAAAAAACACCCCATGCACTTTGACAATTAAAACTCTCATCTTTATATACAATAGTATATATATATATGATATGATAAGTAAGCACTGCCATTCTCCTCCTTCCTCGCAACTAGTGATGGATTCGGGGCGGGATGGACTTCATCCCTATCTCATCAATTTGTTTTATCTTTAGGATGAGATCAATATGGGATAGACCACATTCCGACCTTGCCCCATTTTAAACGGATTAGAAACAGGACATGATGAGCATGGTTTAAAAATCGTACAAGAATTGTCAAGACTCTATATTAAAAAATAAGAGTAGGACTTTTTATTAATAGACGATTAAATATCCAAATTAAAAATACAAATTCGTTTATTATCGAATACCTAAATTAAAAATAACATTTCCTTTTATTATCTCAAGGATATAATAGTGCAATATCATATTTTAGTTATATGAGAGAAAAGCAAGCTACCCTTGATAGCTTAGTGACATTATGTTTATATTAATGAGGAATCATGTTTTATGATGAGAAGTGTGTATATATTTCTTTCATAAAGATATATGTATATGGCTCAAAAAAGCACATTTAAAATAAAGGGTATTTTTAGTTATTATATTTTTTGGTTGTTGAAATAATAAATCTAAACTTTATATCAAATTGACTTCTCTTTTGGTTATAAAATTAATAATAATAAATAGTAAGTAAATAAGTTCAGTGCGGAATGGAATGGGCGAGATTGAAAATCTTCATCCCGATCTCATCCCACTATAGATCGGGACATGATGGGATCGAGGTGGGTTTGATCAAACCCAAAAAGACCCGATAAAAATCGGAATGGAACGAAAAGGGACCGGAACGTGAGTAGGATCGCAGAATGGGATGTCGACCCCTACTCGCCACAGCAATTTTGGAACACAACCTGAATTTTGTTAGGATGGTATCTTCTAGTCTTTATTCTAAAAACCGGCCTACGCGGCACCTAGGTGATCTTTTTTTCATGAAAAACAACTGCCTAGGCTCCAACTAGGCCTCTGGATGCTAGTCCCTTGCTTGCCACCTGACCGCCTGGAGATTTTCAGAACATCACTTCTAGTTGTAGATACCTTCACAAGTTCTGAAGTAAAAAATCAAGGCCTCCTGAAACTTGTAATTTTATCAAAAGCCACTGGCTTACATGCCATGGATCGCCATGTAGTATATCGCTAAAACTTAATATAAATTGAATAAAAGTTGAATCATAGCATACCCAGTTTCAAGGTGGAATGGGAGAGGTCCTTCAAGTCCGGGAAGATATCTCACTGTTTCTGCAGCAGATGCAGTTCCTCCTCCTCCAGAGTAAAGCAAATGAAAGAAGAAGAAGAAGAAGAAGAAGAAGACCATCAGACCATTTATTTGAAATAGAAGATGATGGTGAAGATGGATTGATGTTGCCATTTTAAATTATGTCAAACAACAAACAACACAAAGGGTCTTTTATTGATTTCCTTTCAAATGAAACTCTATAAATTATAAACTATCAAATTGTATTTATTGTTTGTTGTGACTTTTGTGTAGTAGTGAAAAGGATAGCATTTTTATCTATTGTCTTACAAAAAATATTGATGTTTATTAGTCATGAGAAGCTAAGAAAAAAAGACATTTGATTGTGTTGATAGATTTCTTTGTCTATGAAATTTCCATATTTTTGTACTAAAGCCAATGAATCAATCACATAAACAAAATGATTTCGACATGCGGTCGTATATATATTGGTATCATTTTCTAAGTTTTGGACTATATTCATTCAACCAATATGCAATCGTTATCATCAATAAAAAAAAAAAGTAAAACACACGTTTTGTTGAATTTCATGTTGTTAGGTTGCATTTTAATATTGTTTATTTAAGAAAACACACAATCCCCATCATATGATCATAGAAAATTGGAATGACTAGTCTCATTTTTCGGTTTAGTAAGGGTCCTATTTACAAAATTTAGAATGAATAGCAATCGACCTTGGACCGAAAACAATGGGCGGCTTGACAAAGCAACATGAGAAATGGTGCCTAGATGAAAGACAGTGATTTTTTTTTTTTTTGCCAAACACGAAGATGTTTATTAAAAATAGGAAAGTAAACAAATTACAAAGGGAATCATTCCTATATCAAAGCCAAGACACCCTGAAGGTATAAAAAACCAAATCCCTAAACAAATATATTCAATTCTTAAGCTAACTATTTGATATTTTGTGATAAATATAATTCTTAAGCTAACTATGTGATATATTTTTTTTCCTGGTGAAAAAGTCTACGAAAGTTCAAAAAAATATACGAATAGTGGCAAATAATGAAATTACCCAGTAAAATCATTAAACAATCATATGTCATGAATGATTTTATTTTCACTTTTTTTAATCCCCTTAAACTCGTCCTCTCACTTAATACTTTAGGCAAGGTTGAAACTTTGAACGTGTGATACCATAAACTACAAGCCTACCAGCTAAGCTAGTACTCCATTGGCGTTGTGATTGATTCAATTAGTTTAGACTATAATTAGAGTTTTGAAACCTTTTGAAGATTCTCTGTTAAAAGTATGTAGCTTGGAGAGGGAAAGAAAAAAAAAATTAGAGGATGCTGAGGAATGGGTCTCTTTCCCCTCTAAAAGTTGAATGTCATAGCATAAAAGCAATGGAACCTAGATGCAAATGGTCATAAACTCAGAATAAAATTCTAGTTGCTTCAGCTGATGATTTGTGACTTACACTCCAAGATGACCAACAAAAGAAATTTCAACTTCTTTGGCTCTTTGCATTGCAGGAGTTTTATCTTCCTTTCATCTTAAGAGGAGGGTACTTTCTCATTTCACCGCGAGGAAAATGACTGATTATTCAATGATGAACTAGATTGAGAAGCGAAAAAAGTTCCATGAGACACTACTCAATGTATTCTATCCCCGAGGGCAGGAGCAACCTCAAGCAAGTTAATTACGTTATTATATCTCGAAAATGTTGTAGATGTGCTTTCATTGTACGAATGTCCAAAGTACCGTTTAGTAGCTTAAGAAGTCTATTCAGTTTTTTTTTTTTTTTTTTACGTTGTAAGAAAATTGAGATATCAAAAGAGCGCCACCTAAAGTATGAACTTTCATTCATACCCTTATCACGAAATCAGTATTGTGATATCAGCGTTTGACAATGTATCAACTCTTTTCATGTATTGTTTACTGAAAGCAAGATGTGAAGGAAGAACAATCGGTTGATACTGACAAAGAGGATTGGAGGTACTGTGAGAGAATAGAGATCAATGCTAATCTTGAAGGTCTAAATTTCATTTTAACTGAATTAAATAGATTTGCCTAATGCCTTAGTTGAACGGTATGTTGTTTTTGAGTATCAGATGCCTCTGAGTGATTCGGAAGAGGTGAACAAACTCATTGATACAAGTGATGGTCTCATAAGCTCACCGGAGCTCATAAGAAGAGATTCCGGAAAAAGAAACTCAAGGAAGTTGCTTCCCAAAGTAGGAAAATTATTGGCACTCTGTACCAAATCGAGGCAAACTTTAAATACTAGATAAGATCCCAAGGGTCAAGGTTAGCCAATGGGATGATAGGAAATAAGCTTCACCGTAGAGAAGGAAACAGCTCAGATCACAAGCTTTGTTCGAGGAGTCGATAAGCTAATTCTTGTGCAATTTCGATAGTAATATTCCATTTCAGTTGGAAAATACAGTCTGATGTTTGGGGTAGTATAAATGATGAAGGGGTGGTAACTCATATCAAGGAAGAAAACTTTGCGCAGAGTTCCATTACTATTAATGGATGGCTCTGTGATTTTTTATGGGCACATGCATCCTAGGTAATTCAGTCTTATGGTTCATCATTATCTGCATATGGCATTTTTCCCCTAGGTGCTCATTTTGTGTGGGCTTTCAGTTTAATGTTTCTTTTCAGCGATCGTGGTTTTTTTTTTTTTTTTTTTGGGGAAATTGAGTAGATGTTGTTTAGGATCCCCAAACCTTAAAAAAATAAAGAGCCCGTGATTACATTCGTAGAAATATTTTACCGATGCTATCTTCATGTACAATCTTTTTAACATCTTCTGCAAAAGAACTAGGGATAATTTCCACAAATTCTGTGTTTGGAAGCAGTCTAGCCAACTTGTCAGCAACTTTGTTGGTCTCCCTGTAGTCATGACTTATTTTGTAATCCTCGAGCATGCCCAATTCACGCTTAATCCTCCTGATAATGTGATGTGACTCCCATGCAACATTCATATCCTTAGTTAAGTACTCAAACATTGAGCTAGAGGTTCAAGGCGTTATTACATATTGTAAATGCAATTGAGTCATACCAGCTAAAGTTGCACTGATTTCTTTGAGAAGTTTAGGACGAAAAAAAATATTTTGTTTTGTGTTCTTATATTTCTTTTCATTGTTCTTTGTTAGAGGACTAGCAAAAGGTTGTTTGGGGTGGTGTGATAAGCACCCAAAACAACGATTTTTATAATCCAAAATATACAATTGTTAAGTTCAATTATCCAATAAAAATATTTCATTACATGTATTTTGTGCATTTTGTAGGAATTCAAGCTCAAATCTCAAATCATGCATAAAGTGGCACAATAATGCTAAATTCAACAACTAGAAAACCCAATGAGAGTTCAAATGCATTCATAAAAAATCAACATGAAGATTTGGACGTCCACATGACCAACTTTATCATTAAAAAATCTATATATGTTTCCTTATTCAACTCCAACACCATTCCTTGTTTAACTCAACCATGTTTCCTTGTTTTATTCAACCATGGGATCAAAGAAGTAAAAGTCTTTTCATTTTCCTCAAACTTTAACCAAATTCATTGTTTTATTTCTAAAACAACATTGGATTTCGATTATGTTTTCATCAAAAAAATCATAAAAGTCATGGAAATAATTTATTCTTTCGAATCAAAATCATTATCTATTACATTTAACAAATGAAACATTCTTTCGAAATACTTCTTACAATTCATTGTTCTATTTTACTTCCTTAATGAAACACAATCTAACTATCATTATATCTTCATGAAGTTCAATCTCTTCCCCCTGAGAGGGGAGATTGGCTCTCCATGAATAATGAGAATAAACTAAAATTGAAGGAGAAAGAGAAACAAAGACAAAACTATAACACCCCTAAATTTCAAAATAGAGTTACATTTAATTGAATTTAAATTTCAAAATTTTAGAGTTTTATGTAGTATGTTTAGATGGCGGGTGCCTTCATAATTCTAGTAGGGGCAATTAGCCACCCAACTATAAGAGAAAACTTTTTCTCTTTCTTCCTTCTCATTTTCTCCTTCTTCACGATTTTCCTCTTCTCATCTGGCGGCAAGCACGTTCTCGGATCAAGCTTCGCAGCCGATCCCACCGCCTTTGACTTCTTCCTTTATCCTTCCTCACTCGTCCCTCTCATTCACTTCTGATTTCATCGCCAGAAGATGGCTGGACAAAGAGAGATCATGCGAGGGAAAGGGTTTGCGTGGTGGTCCGATGGCGATGGAGAGGTGTTGGCGGCATTGTGAATGATGTAGATGCCATAAGAATTAAAATCAGTGAGTTATTCTTCTTATTTGTTATGATTTGCATATTTTGACGTGTTAGATTATTTTGTAGCTTTATCCATGGGCGGACCTATTAAGGGGCCCCTCAACTTTTAAAATATTTTTAGTATATATATTTTAGTTTTAAAAAATCGATTATATAATGTAGAATACAATATGATAATTGTTTATGAAAATATTCAAACATGTTTTTGTTGGTGTAGTGGTTGGAGGTTTATCACTTTTAGTAAAAAAAACCTGAGTTCGATACTCTTTGAGTGCATTTTTTATTTTATTTTCAATGCAATTTTATTAGTAAATGCAAACATTAAAAAATGTTAGTTTAATAAAAATTTATTAACATTAAAGAAATGAATTGTTATTCACAAGTGATATTAAACCCCTAACAAATTTTTTATTAATTAATATCTAAAATAATAACGATAGAATTCAATGAAAATATATACCATTAGCCAACGCGTATAAAATTTGAGCCTCATATAAACTATTTTTTCTTTGAAATTGTATTATGATCATATTAGATTCGCAAATTTCAAATTTTTTTTACCTTCACCTAGAACTTATCCTAATTATTTTGTAATTCTCAATTCTAGACAACCAGGCTTTATAGCCACTTTTTGGTCAGGTTTTAAGTTTTTACATTTCTATCCCTTCTATAAATAATGTTTGTGGTTGTATTTTAAAGAGAATGGGTAAAGGTGTAAAAATGTTATAGCCTGACTTAAAAATCACTTTAAAGTCTGGCTTCTTAGACAAACTCTTTTGTGATATTAGTTATATATTCTAGTTATTATGTTTGTTTGCTCTTTGCTAAGGTTATCAATAGTGACCTTATTTTGGCTTAAAATTGACTACACTTGGATCCAATTTGATATATGCATTGTATTTTTTTTTATTAGTTACTAGCTTCGGTAAAAAAAATTGGTTTTACCATTGATAACTACTATTATCAACTAATAATTATTTTTCATTTCCCCCCCCCCCCCCCCCCCCCCCCCCCTCGATTAAAATCCTGAGTCCGCCCCTGGCTTTATCTATAGCTCAAAGATCTGATTTTTATGCATGGGTTCCTTGAGAGTACTAGGTGTAGGTTAAAGATCTCATTTTTATGTAGGGGCTAAAATTGTCTTGATGTAGGTTAAACATAATTTTTTCATCTATCAAGTTGTTTGGAAGTAGGTTTGGAGCATAAAGATCTGATTTTTATGTGTGGGGTTGTTAGGAAGTTCTTTGTGTTGATTTAAGATCTATTTTTTATAAATGTTTAATTCACTTGGAGGTGTATTAGGATCGTTTGAGATTTAGTTTAGCTCGATCTATTGCTCTTGATATGTTTTTATTATTGTTTGATGTGTACTTGTTTAGCTTCTTAGTTATGTGTCAAATCCTTAGCTGTGAAACAATGTGTTCAAGTATAAAGCTTTATCTATGTTGTATATTGTGTGCAAGGACAAACCTTTTTATCTAGAAGTGTTTTTGAACTTGTTGGATTCGTCATGATTTGGGGTTGGTAGGACAAAACTCACTCTGTGTTTATGAAGTTGTTAGCTTCATTATGATTTGGGTTGGTGTGTTGCATTTTGTCAATTTGAATGGATGATGAAGTTAGGTAGGTAGGTTGTTGTTGCAGGTGGTGGAAGTCTTTTGTGTAGGGATGATGTGGGGCAACAATTCATGGCAGGGGAAATGGGGGTGGCTAAAAGCCAACAATTGCAGGTGAGTGTTGGGTTGGTACTAGCAGTTACAGTAAGAGGTTGTGTTGTTGGGGGCTGATAGGGTAGCTGAAGATGATGGTAATGGACTCAAGGTGGGATGTTGTGGATCAGGTCTTGATGGAGAAGATATATATATATATATATTCCTGATTCTCATAAGATTTTGTTCGAGATCTGTGTTCTCTAAAGAGTCTACAACCTCTCTCTTATGATCTCTCTAACAATCCTGTAATGTTCTCAATTCCTTTTTTCAACTTCCCTTAAAAATATAATTTTTTCCATTTTCAAGTTTACTATGTAGTCAAATGGTTTGTATTGTGATTGTATGTTTATGATACAATTTGTGTGCATTCTCTTGTTTTGTAAATATGTAGTCAATAGTGAAATGTTGGAGTGGTGCTGTAAATATGAATACTTTATTGAATCATGTTGGAGAGGTGTTTATCACTGTCTTGTTTAAAATTACCAATGTACATCTCAATCTATTGTTTTGTTAAGTAATACTATGTATTGATTAATATTTTAGTTATGCTATTATAGGGTGGTGAGTGTGGCTCATGTTGTTGCCAACACTGAATGTATGCATCTAAAATGATTACATTTTCCCAAAATAATGGGTGGATTGATTTACTTAGGAATGATAAAATGTCATTGCGAAGGAATTATGAGATATCAAAAATAAATGATATTGATAAATTTTGAGTCCTGAAAATTTAAATGAATAAGATGCTTAAGTTAAATATAGCACGAAGACAACTATTTAATTAATAAATTACGTTTATATTGTTTCTAACTTTTTTCTTGTATAATGGCAAGTCCAATAATATTTTTGCAGGTCAGACTTGTTATAGTCAATTTCTACAGCATAAGTACAAGTCATCAATGCATATTTACTTAATTGGGATGATGACATGATTGTCTCGTTGAGAAACTAAATTCTTTGAACTGTGTTTTCTTGCATGACACATTTGCCTCATTGAGGAACTACCTGTTGGTGTGGTTGTTTATTGTTTATGCTTAGTTTTATGTTATCACGTGCGAATTTATTGTTTTTGGGATGAAGATTACTCACATCAGCTTTATTGCTGACCCAAGTGAGCTTTTGCTTTTTGGGTATTTTCTTTTGGAAATGTAGCCGATGAGCCTTTCAGGTTTAGAGACTTTTGAGCAGCGTTACTGGAGTTTCGCTAGTGGAGCTAGCAACGTCAGTTTTTCCTGGTTGGAGTTTTTATTTGTTTCAGTAATTAAATCATGTTTTAGTTGTTGCTTCTATTTGTTTCTGTTGTTATTGAATTTTCACGTTCCGAGTTTTGGGGGAAATGGATAATCCTACGTGGATTTAGAATTTTTGTTTCCTCGAAAATTGGGGCGTGACATTTACAATAAAATAAATCAGTTTTATGAAATATATGGGTGTTACATTATACACACGTTAAATGGAATCTCGTCCCGATATTCGGAAGGTAAAGAGAGTTAACTGAATTTCGAAAAATACGACTTGTCAAATGAAAGAAGATTTTAAAATACAAATTTCAATTGAATTTTATGAACATAAATATTTGTTGTCATTGAAAAAGTAGGGGTGTTACAAAAACTTAGTTCTTCAATAGAAAAATTAAAATATTGGAAAACAGTACATGCATTTCTCTACCAAGCAAAAATCTAAAGTCAAGAACTACAATTAAAAAAACTCTCTAAGAAAAACTATCTTTTATGAACTCATGTATGGAGTTTTTATAGTTAAAAATGGTTTGAGTGAAATAAGGAAACTTGGTTGAGTGAAATAAGGAAACTTGGTTGAGTGAAATAAGGAAACATGGTTTGAGTGAAACAAAGAAATATGTTGGAGTTGAATAAAGAAACATGTATTGTTGAGATTTTTTTTATGATAAAGTTGATCATGTGGGCGTCCAAATCTTCATGTTGATTTTATCAAGTTCCGTAGTTATTAATATTTTGTAAGCTTGACTTCATAGGTCTTGGGATTGAAATTATTTAGTCCTTATTAATGCATTTGAATTTTCATTGGGTATTCTAGTTGTTAAATTTAGCATTATTTTACCAATTTATGCATGATTTGAGATTTGTGTTTAAATTCCTACAAAATGCACAAAATACACGTAATGAGATTTTTTTATTGGATATTTGGACTTAACAATTGTATATTTGGGGCTGTAAAAATTGATATTTTAGGTGTTTATCACACCACCCCCAAACAACCTTTTGCTAGTCTTCTAGCAAAAAATAATAAATAAATAAATAAATAAAAAGATAAGAACACAAAATAAAATAATTTTATTCGTCCTAAATTTCTCAAAGAAATCAATGTCACTTTCGCAGGTATGACTCGAACCTCTAACATGACACTAAAATGAGAGTTTTAGCCTCCTGAGAGTTATCCAGAATGACACCCACAAATATATTTTTTTATTTGAAAGAAAATTGTATGTGTCAACATGATAAATGTATCAAAAACTAGAGATGAGAAACAAGAGAAACAAGACATGATAAAAGTATCTGCTTGAAACAAGATAGTTTTGTGAATATGGGGTGCGAAGATAGTTGTCAACCTAGTCACACAAACGCAAGGGTTTGGAGATAGGCGATTCTAGGGTTAGGCACAAAGATCACAGATAGACTTCGATCTGCTGTTCGTCTACAGTTGTTTCGATCTACTGTTCTCACATCATGGATTAAGGATGCAGCAACGTGACACTAACCCAGACCCCGACCCCCCCTATACCGCCGCACGGAGATGCAAACACCACTAAAGAACACGACTCACCGATCCCTATTGCTGGAATGGATCCGGAAAGCACAACAGATCCTAGCACACAAGTACATAAGGATGCGCAAACGATTGTATTATTGCAAGCATCGCACACAGCACTACAGGATGCACTAAATACCCATACAACTCCTTCAACACATCATGCCTCAGGGCCTAAATCAATGAGTTGGGCATCCTTATTTGCTAAGAGCAATGCAGGAGGGACCACGAAGTTGCGATATGTCCCTCCAACAGAGATTGATGGAAAACGGGTCGTACACATACGCATAGCTGATCATGGCAAACGACTGGAGGAATGTGAAAATTATTTAATTGGCAATTTCGTAGGGAAACGCCTTGCATATAGTTTTGTGAAGGAACGATTAAGTCGATTATGGAGTTTGAAAAGCGATTTCGATATGACTGTCTATGGTGAGAAAGCCTTCGTCTTCAAATTCAATAATGACGAGGATCGTTCGAAAGTGCTGGAGTTGGGCCTGGTGCACATTGCTAGCCGAATCTTCATTATAAGACCATGGAAGCCTTACATAGAGTCACACGTTGAAATGGTTAACTCAGTACCAATATGGGTGACTTTGCGCGGTGTACCTCTATTCCTATGGAGCCAAGAAGGCTTGCAGGAGATTGCTAGTGCACTGGGGCAACCCATGATGTTAGACAAAGCCACAGAAAGCAGGTCTAGGTTGGCCTATGCACGGGTATGTGTCGAGATTGACGCAAATAGTAGCTTCCCCAGCTCCATTTCTCTCAAAATAGATGATGGTAAGACTATTACCATCGGTGTCGAGTACTCCTGGCGTCCGGTGAAGTGCATCCATTGCAAGGGTTTTGGTCATACCTCCTCCCAATGCCCAAACAAACCACTTCCTAAGCACAAAAGCACCAAATATTGGAGACCAACGGGGAAGACAGTGACGGAGAACCAGGAGAAGAGCACAGAACTAGAAGAGGGCTGGTAGCTAGTTCAGGGTAAGCACTCTTGCAAATAGAAGACCCACGGAGCCCAGGCGCATGACATAAATGAACCCGAAGAGGAGACCTTAGAACCATCACCAGTGCAAGAACCTGCAAAACTGGACACAACACCAGTGGAAGAACCAGCAAAAGTGGGTGTGGAGCAGCAACTCAAAGAGCAGCATAATTTGGTTGTTGTTGTTAAGGAGCAACACTTAAAAGAATTCAGGGATGATTGTAGGGATGCAGGTTACTCACCCAATGGGATTGAAACGGCGATTCAGGCTGCGGATTCAGACGCTGAAGTAGAAGCAGAGCCAGGTCTGTCCACTCCCATATCTACCTCAGAGGAAAAGCAAGTAGTAGAGGTGCTTCGCGCAATCGCTGGTATAAGAAGACTGGGGGAAGATCCCACAATGCTCATGGATTGCCTAACACCCCAAGCCGTTAAGGGTCTGCATTCAGCAATTGCAAAAATAGGCAAGGATGCATTGGTCGCTGAAATTCATACTTCATTTGAAGATGAACAGCAAAGGTGGGGCACAACACTAGTGAAGAAGAACGTGAGGTTATCCAGTCTCCCACGGCATATGTTCCTCGAAGGTCCTCTCGAAGCAAGAAGACAAATCCTAAATTCAGGTAACTGATGATGATACTACAAGTAGAATGCAACCGCTTATTAGCACCTTGTATGGATGCTAGATTAGTGCTAGCATTCAATGGTTTTTTTTATCATGATTCGATGTGGCTCGTATCCTTATGACGACTTCTCATACATCCTAGGGCCTACGTTAGGTATACCTCACGTCTTGAGAGTGATTAAAGGATTGATTGGTACTTATGAGGAAGAAAAGTTATGGCAGATCTATCATGCAACTACCTTAATAGCAGAACATTTTACAGGGTTACACCCCAACTTGGAGACGGTGATTCTAGAACTAATTAGGTTCTTTGTTGAAGATTTGAAGCAAGTTTTTTGTCCTGTGGACGCTGTCACGAGTGAACGTATGAGTGATTGTAAACTTTATCATCATCTTTTTTCATTTCTAAAGTTTGGGGATCCTAAATAACCCCGCTCGCTTTCCAAAAAAAAAAATTGATGTGTCATATTTTTCTCAAATAATATCAATGTTATTCAACCTCACAGAAGACACGAGAATATCCTTGTTATGGTCAAGTGGTTAGGGCTATGTGGATTTATCCCCCACGTCCTAGGTTCGAGACACGCCGACGGCATGGTTACTTTCTTTTTCTTATGGTGTTGACCTGTAGGTCACACCTTATTGAAAGGTTATGGGATCCTATAAAAACCCAGCTCGCTTTTCAAAAAAAAAAAAAAGACATATGTAAGTAGTTACTAAAATGCACATTACAAGTGAGCAACTTTGGAACAAGGTGTGTGTGTGTGTGAATAACCAACAAATGCAACTTTTCATGTCAAAGTAACGTACATCGTAATCCACCTTTGGAATAGCCATTTTGACTTCAAAATTTACCAGTTAATCTCTCTGAAATGATCACTTTGAGTTCGGGTAAAATATTTTCTCTCTTGCATATGAGGAAAAGAGGAAATTCAAAATTTTCACATGCTAATAAGAATAAACGAACATCAAAGATAATAATAGTCTTATGGAATAAATGTTAATCACTTGCAAGAATGTCGAGTTACCCACCATAGCGCCTTATCATCTACTCTCCACTTCTTACCATACCTTACCATAGGGTTAATTAAGACTTCTCTAAAATAAAAATGAATCTGTCTTGATTTTTTTAATTTTTTTTTATAAAGAAGAGTGTGGTAGATGGTAAGTAAAGAAATGTTTTTGAAAATGTAAGGTCTTTCAATTGATGGTGAGGAATTTTCTGTGAACAAGGACATTTGTGGAGGCCACAAGAACCGAGTGTCGAAATGATCAGGAGCATTGTTCTAAAAATCGGCCTAGGCGGTAGAAAATGCTCAGATTAATGGCTGAGCAGGTTTTGGACAATCTAGGCGGGTCTGGGCAGCCTAGGCGGTTTGGGCGAGCTTTTTTTTAATAAGGCTGATTGTGTTCTTATTTTATTTTCTTTCCTCTTTTTTAGAAATAAACAATTTAATTATTTTTTATTCAGGATATGTCTAAATGTAGCAAATGATGATTACTTAATGAAATTCTCAAATGACCTGCCGGTATCAATTTTAGTAACGTAGATTTTATTAAACATGACTGAGGTTATTCATGCAATTAGAAGAAAAATAAAAAAGTAGATTTGAATATTTGTCCACAAATTCAACTTTGTATAAAGTACCTATCATGACCAACTTCAGTCATTTGAGTTTTAATAAATTTTATTCATTAATAAATTTTGTTCATGATTGTTAATTTTTCATGTTTTTAAATTTTACATGTATCTTAACATTATATTTGATGTAATTGATAAGGTATTATGCGTAACTTTTGTAAATTATTAAAATTATAATACAAAACCTAAAATCGCCTAAATGCCGCCTAGGTCCCTAGGCACCTGCTCGTCACCCCGCCCACTGCCTAGCGTTTTTTAGAACACAGTTATGCTCAAGAATTGGATATCGATAAGGACAAGCAAGGTAAGTATAATAGAAATGTAGAGTCAAGTATTTCATGATCTGCTAGAAGAAAGGTTGGTTTTCAACAGGATTAAATTGTTTTCATAAGCAAGAGAGACTCATGTTTACACTGCCCAAAGAAAATTAAAGAACCGAAGAATGAGTAAAGGCATGGGTAGAGTACAGTGAATCACTCTGTTATTGTCGCCTTTATGGATGAACTAGAACAATTCCAAGAGAGAACCCTCAAAACAATTGACGATGTAAAGCTGGCTGAAAACTCCTGCATATAAAAAGGGGGGTTTTCAGAAATTATCTGTATATTTATAAAAGGGGGTGGAGGATAACCTTCGTAATAATCTGTATATAAAAGCTGCAGGTCCTTCAGAAAATGATCTCAAATTTCATTTAACACTATTGGAATTCCATAAACTTGTGTTTGCAATTTCTTTTTCAAACATAGTGAACACAACCTTCACTGATAATTCTGCTCCCCCAGACTGACATTGAGAATGTAAGCCAATATTTTTCCTTCTATAAGAAAATTTCAATAATGTAATACATGCTTTTAGAAGATCCCTTTTAAGCAAGTTGAACCACGAGATCAAGGGGAGTCCTATTTGCCTTTGTTACAACAACAAAATGAGCAAGCATACATATTACCCTGATTACCAGTTTAAATCATGTCAACAGTGAGATTCAGAGAACCTGGTGCCTCGCCTTTGCAGAATCAACTCCATCTTTGCAGCACAAAGGATAGTAGTAGATGATGTCAAAGCAGCAGAGCGAACCGTGTAAGGACAGTGTGTAAGCTGGAAGCCAATATTAAATACCTCCATGTAACTGAGTATACATCCAAAATTTTGTTAGCAGAAATCAATCATCACTTGTCACGGATTTCCTTCTTTGGAAGTAAATCAGTTCTCCGCCATCTGAAATTGAACCTTGCACCTAAACCAAGCAAAAATAAATAAATGAATAAATATATCGAGAAAAATATTAATTCTATTGCACAAAACGGCGCTTCATGCAAAGACCTGATTGTATAGAAAATAATTGTTGTTCAGTGGTGAATGATATGGCTGGATTTTCAATCTCTTCTATCTCAAAGATAACTCCAGGTTCTTTAGAAAAGAATATTCAGAGGATTCTAGTCAAAAAAAGGTATGGAAAGGTAATTAACATGCGTAGAGTATTAAAGCATCTCCAATGTATGTAATATGCCAGTTTCAGGAGGATGGAGGGTTCAATTATTTACGTAAAATATTAGAAAAAATAGTCTCCATGGCTGTTGCTTTGGTCTCAAGTATGTGATGACTACTGCAGACTTAGTAAATCGACGCAAGATTTGAGCATAAACAGGCCCAATGTCTGCTTTGGTTGGCTTGAATCCAGTATTTTAGTGCCTATTTGGCTTCACCCTAGGCCCCAACTCAATTATTCTAAGGAAAGTGTTTCCTTCATGCACTGCTACATTATCTTTTTCACTACTAGAATCATCAAGTAGGGTTTTTCTCATAGCTGCCCGACCAATGTCTTCCTTACTACCTCAATAGCAACATTTTGGAACTTCATAGCCATCTCCTAGTTTTGTTGCTGCTATTAATTTACCTTAGTGAGAATTTATCCAAGCTAGCCTGCTGAAGCTTCTCCTTTCCTATCTCTTCCTCTCCTTCAAACCAATAGCTAAAAACCTCATGGCTTATGTTTCACACATCCCAGGAGAGGATAGTGCGATTGTGGAAAAGAAGCGAGATTTCTTTTTGGGGTATGTGCATGATTACCTTAAAGGAAGAAACAAAATAATTTGGGACGAACAATCTTCTTTTCAAAACAAAATGCAAGGTTAATCAAGACATAGGAGAGTCTCCTAGTTGACGACTCTCCAAAAATTCACTTCTCCCTTAGGCCCAAGGGATTTGCTATTTATATTAACCAGGCTGATGCAATGAGATAGTTAGACAGTTATTAAGTCAAGCAAGTAATTAACAAACTGATGCATTGTAATTCAAGGCACTCTCACCCAACTAATCAAAATAGACATTAGCACATGTTAAGCATAAGATCTGACCAGATAAGAAACATATCAACAAGTATTTTTGCTCGAGGCGAGGACACATTAACAGTGTGTTTGATTAGTATGTTTAAGTGGCCTTAAGAGAGCAATTTACCTATGGGATTTCTTGAGAAAAACTTCAGTATTTCATCAATAATTATTACCTGCAGCAGAAAGACACAATATCAAAGGCAGAAACTGCACAAACACGTGCGGAGAAATAGGACACAATATGTGCATGCAAAAAACAAATTGGTGCTTCCAACAGAAAGAAAAAAAAAAAAAAAAAAACTCAATAGCATAGAAGCATGTCTTGAATCCTAAATAAGTTGAGATGTGCCTGGGATAAAATACTAACAGGAAAAGAAAGATAAAGGACAATTGTCCAATCAGCCCATGATAATGGAGTCACCTGCAACATAAAATCGACATACGGTAAATCTCCCAGTGAATCTGAAATTCTTCTCAGTAACATCCAGTAGAGAGAACAAAATGGGTGAGAGAGAAAACAACTTACTGAGAAAAGAACAGACAAGGGTTGCACATACAATATTAGAACGTGAAGGAGTATTGTGATGATGATTGATGCAACAAGCCACAAATTACTCCAGGGAGCAACAACACTAGAGACGGAGAGGGCGCAAAAAATTAGTCATTATGAAATATACAAAAGCTGCATGTATAGCACACAATTAGATCAAACATAGGCTCAATGATAAAATCCATATTTATGGATGAAATATTGTATACCAATAAAAGAAAATCTTAAAAAAGTACGGAAGAAGGTCAAGAAGATTATTGTTTGCCTTGCATAACGATATAAACAAAAAGCAACTTTTTCCTTTTATGATGTCCAAGACCAAACTTTATTTTTCTTTTTGGTTACATACGTAACTAGCAACATCCGAGAACAAAAACCTACTTCATTTGACTACAAATCATTCTTAAAACAGTTCAGATATAGCTATTAGCTTTATCATTTCTATATACTTTTGATGCCAAGCAAACTAAAACAAAATGCCCTAGGAGTTGTCATGGCAGCATTTTCAACCAATCTTGTGGCAAATTATAGCCATCCAATGAGTTTGTTAAAAGTGAGTGGACACACGCACAAAAAAGGGAGCGAGAGAGAGAAAGATACCCAATGAAAAACCGACAACATATGAAGTTAAAAGGTTCACTTCCAAAGTGCCAAGGAAACATGCAAGGGTCAGGTCCCATGGACCCATAGTTAAATTTCAGTAATTGAATCAAGTTCTGTACGCTAAATACTTACAGAAGTGACTGGTTTTCACTGAGGTTATTCAGAGCATTGAACATCTCAACAACAACAAGCACCGTCATTGATACAGTTGAGGGATGCCGATCAGAAAATATACTACATGGATATGCTGTCACCCTTGTCGAACAAGTGTCAAAATTGATCTGTTGTCAGAACTTCATGAATGAGCATTCAGGGAAAAAAAAAATTGCAGAAGCACTTCGGTTTGCAACTATAGACAATAAAGGAACACCTGTGCAAACTAAATAATTAACAAGGAAATTGACAGTTCACTATATACATCTACTTACAATATGAACCTATTATGATGATGCAGGGAATGCCATCAGTAACATGAGCAATTTTTCATTTATTAAATAAGAAAAGAAAAGTTAAGAACTGTGCACAAAATATCTATGGAAGATTTCAAAGGACAAATATTTGCAAATCACACTGTATCTGATATAAGAAAGTCGACTGAAATAGACAATAATTCAAGTATAATATGTCGAATTTTCTGACAATGACTAAAAAATACAACTGAACTTGTTTACTAGTGAAATTCGGCACACCATTCCACAATATGTGCAAATTGTTGCTTGGAAAATTCGTATATAACTACGGGGACTATCTTTCTCCATGTGAAAGATTCCCCATATGGTTTCTTCAAGAGTCCAAGAAGTTTGATACAGGTGGGCCTACTTTCTCTATTTCTTTTTTAAGGGATTTCTAATCAAACTACTAATTTGGAAAAACATTTTACTTGCAACCCCATTCAATACTCATTTTTTAAAACTAGTTTCTACTTTTACCCTTTCAATAAGTCTATAATAGATGAGAACAACAAAGAGACCAGGCCAGGCCCTGAGTAGATTAGGAGAAGAGACGAATCAGGCTCCGACGAAATTGTCAATTTTTGGGTACCCAAATTTTAAATTTTTATATATAAAACGGTGCATCCAATTTCAGTCAATGTTACCTAGTTGCATAGATGGTTGCATGTTTGGTCATTGTGGCTAGTGGCATGGGTTCGAAGCCTACTCACTATCAATTTTTTTTGTTTATATTTTAGTGCTATTATCATGTTGGGGCCACATTTTGCATCCCGCATCGAGCCCCTAAAATCTCAGGGCTGCCCTGAAAGAGACATCACCTCTCTCTCTCTCTCTCTCTCTCTAAATTTGTGGCGGCGGTGGTGGTGGTTTATATACTCTCATTCTTCTCTCCGGTGGTGTTGATGGTTTTATGTGGTGGTAATAATGGATGGTGGCTGAACCTGGTGATGGTTTGATGTGGTGGTGGGTGGATCCAGTAGAGACAGTGACCTAATTTATTTTGGCTGGCCAGTGGTGGTATGTTGGCCCGGACCTAGATGGTGGTGGAGAAACCCCTAACTCTGAATCAATTTTCCCTAATTTCCATATAGGGGTAAAGACAAATTTATGAAAAAGTTTTAAAAGGCAAAGTCAAAGTCAATGGGAGTTGATTCTAAAAAAATTGTTTAAACAAAATGTCTTTTATATAATAAGAACTACAAAAATTAGACCTCAAGTCCCTCATTTGCACTAATACGCACTCTGCGGGACAACCTACTAATTTTTCAATTCAAGTCCCTGAAACTGCACGTCTTGCACATGCTTTGCATTGTGCAAAACACGTTTTTAATTTAATAGCCTTCCACTATTCCTTTCGAGCTAAAATTTTGAAAAAATTAAATACCAATATTAGAAACAAAGTTTCAGTTCATTTCAACACTTGTGCCTTGAGATCCACACTAAGTAGGATAAAAAGAATTTTTCTAAATATCACGAAGCAAGCGAGGGCTCACCTTGGGCGTGATAGCCTAGGCCGGTTAATGCCTATTGTCCAAGACTACCGAAAGAGTGTTCCTTAAACACTCAAAAATACCGCTTATCAAAATATTTAATGGTGGAGACTAAATACGTATCTCGAGGAACGGTGTCAAAATGTTCCGAAACTTTGACGTATTTCTATTGGTAATAATTTCCCCGAAAATTACAGCTCAAACGAGTTAAAATATATAATTTTTAGTTTGCTAGGGACTCGAAATGTAAAACTTAGGAATTTGTGGGACTCCAAACCCAATCCCCCTATGAACTAAACCAGGTCAAAATACACAATTAAGTTGGGCCTAGATTTTTTTTTTTTAAATATATATATAGGCCTTTAGCGCAATTTCCTGTTCTTTTTATACTTTGACCACAGTAAGAAACATACCCCAAGGGCAAGGGTAATACGTGTGCACCTATTCTCCTATTTGCAACAATATGTTTGATAGACACATAAGAGCACAACTATCCTCTTTGAGGTCATACTTACAATTTTGTAAGGTCGCATTGGAAGGATTATTTGCAGTAGAAGGGATATTTGCAGTGGGTGAGATATGACATTCAAGACTTGGCAAAGACAACTAAGGGATGTAAGTTGCATCGCTTTACCTTTGAATACTTGGAGAACATTGAATAACAATGAAACCCAGTAGTTGCAATCAAATGCAAGTTGATTATTTGGAGAAAAAATGGTTTCCAAGTGGATGGATAGCTTTTGAAAGCATTAAGTTTCCCCAACTGGAATCTCTTAATTGCCCTTCCTATTGTTTTGTATAATGTGCACATAAATTTTTCATGGGATTGAACGAGTCACCGAAGAAATACCACCTTGGTTGGGATAATATGTTCAATCCAAAGGACAAAGCTTCTTTAAAGGCTAAAGAAATGGAAAGATATGAACACAGCATAGTTGAGCAAGTGGTGTTTAAGAAAATGCTTGTTAGATGGAAATTCACATCTCCGAAACATGAGAAGGAAAACAATAGATAGTTATCCAGTAATGTTTCGTATCTTTTGGACGTAGCTTGAGGATTATAACCTCATCCCATTTTAGGTGCGGGTGAGAGACATAAATTTCTGTCAGATAACTGGCAAATTGTTACCATCTATACCTTTTATTGGTTAAAAAATATATATAACAATAGCTAAGGAAGATAACTCACCAATTCTTGATATGGTAGCTGGGGACCACTCTCTGCATAAACAAACCACCATACAAACCCAGCAATAGTTGCCAGTCCAACATAAGCTGTAAGAAGTAAGAACCAAATAACAAGTAAACAAGTTACTATCAGAGTACACAAATAAATGATAAGATGGAAACTGCCCATATGGTTCAAGCAACGTGAACTATAAGAGCAACTTTTTTCCATTGGTGATCTTTTGGGGTAGAGAACCTTCAACCACATGTTGATGATGTTGTTTACAACTGGAATAGATACATCCAAATGAAACTAGGAAAAAGTGACTTATCCAATCTAATGATCTCTGGCACTATCTGCTAAAAAGCCATTACATTTGGCAATGTGAAAAACTCCCAAGTGAAATATAAACCCAGAGTCAAAATTGCTGACTGAAATTTTGTAATAAGGTGTTTATGGTAACAACATAAATTGATATCAGATAACAAGGTTGTCTAATAAAATGAAGAATCAAAAAGACATGCACAATAGCAGTTATAGCTTACCTCCAATAATCAAATAGCGGAAAAATAACCAGCCAGTAACAACAGCTTCATTAACCTGGGTTTATGTTCTTTCATATCACTAAGGGTCATAAGATAATATGTCAATTTAACAAAATAACTGCAGATCGAGTACCTTACGAGGTTTTGCCTTCATCACATCTGAGTCTTGCTTATTGAAACCAATAGCAGTTGCAGGCAGTCCATCCGTCACCAGATTGACCCAAAGTAGTTGCACCTGAAAAGTTTGGTTATTTGTCGTCAACTTTGAACCAATTTCAAGAGGTAAGCAAATAGGTAAGCAAATGAATCAGACACACTGACATACAACTTGAAGAAGAAACTGCATTTCCATAAATGCATACCTACTTCTTAAAAGGTTCTTCAGGAAATAAAAATTCTATATAAAAACGACACTGAATGATCGCATCACAGAACTATCTACTAACCCAGACACATGGAAGACAATTTTACTTTGGGCTTTTTGCACTTTGCCGCCCAATAATTTTGGTTAAAAGCAACTTTACCCTCCAAAGTTTTCAATAACTGGTTTTACCCCCATCCGTACAGTTTCCGTCATGGAGCCGTTCAAAGGCACGTGCATATTTTCAAAATGGTAAATGTACCCTTTGGTAAATTTCACCAAAATTTCACTACTTCTCTGTCCGTACACATGGAATGCACATGATCCTCCACTCACTCAAAATGCCTCTGAGATGAAGTAATCTAATGGTTTCCAACCACTACAATACAAATCTCGAGACACATTAAACAAATAATATTTTCTCCTCCAATCTCTCTCTCTTCTATTGAATCCCTCTTCTTCCTCTTCCACAACCACCACCACCGAACCACTATCTCCAAATCCACTGCCATAACACCACCACCTCCAACAAACCAAAACCATTTCCAATGAAGAAGGGTGTAGAGAAAGAGAGAAATGGTGGGTGAGTAGAGGAATAGAGGAGGCAAGGCCATGAGGGACAGATGGAGAAGAGGAAAGTGCTGGGGAAAGATGAGAGGGGGATTGGGGGTATCAGTTGTAGTTGTTGTTACTGCTCCTCTTCATGGTGGTGGTTTGTTGCATTTTGTTATAGGGGTTGAAGAAGAAGACATGGGATTGATTGAATGAGTGAGTGACACTAGATTAGAGAGGAAGGAAGTTGACATGGTGGGTGGGATGGGATCAGATGAGAAGCTGCACCATTACAACCAATTTGAGGAAGAAAAAGTTTCTCTTGTGTGTTGGGGTTTTAAGAGAAAAAAGGATGAGAATGTAAGCTCAGATTTTAATTTTCCAATTCGTAGATGGTGGTGTTGTAGGTTTAGGGGATGAGGTGGTACTTTCAGGGGTGGCATTATGGGTGCTAGACATGGTGGAGGATTTATTGCTGAGGTTGATAGGAGGTAGGCAGTGGTGAATTTGGTGGTGGTGGAGGAGGATGAAGGTGATTTAGTGCAGGAGGTGGTGGTGGGGGAGGATGAAGAAGATGAATGGAGAGAGTGAGAGATAGATTGGGGGAGACAATGTATTGTCTTTTAATTTCAGAGTTTCATTTTTTTCTTGAGATATGAGAAATGATGATGGACAATGTTAGAATCTCAAGGACTTAAAATGGGGTCAAATTCAAAAAAGGGGTAAGGGTAAATTTGTCATTTTCCAAAAAATCATGTGTCTATTGACGGAGTCGTGACAAAAAGTATAAGATTGGGGGGCAAAACCAATTATTGATAGCTTTGGGGGTCAAAGTTGCTTTGGCCTAAATAATTGGTGGTGGTGGGGGGGGGGGGGGGGGGGGCGGGGGGGATGGTGGTTAAGTGCAAAAAGCTCTTTTATTTTTTTTATGGTGTGGGGGTGATATAAAGCACTAGTGTCTGCACTGCCACCTCTATATGCACACGAAGACATAACAAAAGTGCATTTTCTCTAAATAAGCACCTACTTCTTAAAAGATTCTTCAGGAAATAATAAATATAAAAACGACACTGAATGATCGCATCACAGAAGTATCCACCTAGACACACATGGAAGACTTTTTTTTTGGGCGTGTGTTTGCTGTCAGTTGTATAAAGCACTAGTGTCCACCTCTACACAAAGACATAACAATATAAGTTACTAGCAAGTAGCTCACTGCATAAAATATCAGAATCCTGTAAAGTAAAGATACTTTACAGAACTAATAATGAATTTGATAGGCTCCTGCCATGGAGCCTCTGCAGGGTTTCATTGTAACTCCTTGGATTATTAATGAATTTTTATCTTTAAAAAAAAAGTAGAGTAAATAAACTCACTGGAACAAGGGTATCTGGTATTCCAAGAACAGCTGCAACAAATATACAAACTACTTCACCAATGTTTGACGAGATCATATATCTGATGAACTGCTTTGTGTTATTATATATAGCCCTCCCCTCTGCAATAGCCTGTTAAAAGTCACACAGCTAACGACTGAAGATAACTTTTATGGTACAAATGAGGTAAAGATTAACATTGCTCGGAAGAAAAGATGAGAAGCAAAATGCGCATCAGTACTTGACAGGTCCAGAATTGCTTACCGCAACAATTGAAGCAAAATTGTCATCTGCCAAAACCATATCTGAAGCACTCTGAAATCATTATTTTCAAGAAAGACGTTAGAAAAGAAATTAGGAAAAGTAAATCTCTATTATGTATCAAGTCCCAGTTATTACAAGCATAAATTTATTCGAATGAAGTCAAAACTCAGCCAAATTGGCACTAACTCTCTTTTGTCGAATATGGAAATATGCAAGGATGTCGGACACGGAAATGACTCAGCCATTTTTCAAAAACTAGGACTCGGGGATACGACATGTCATACCTTTTTTTATAAGTTATATGAATATAAATAATAATCTAATAAAGAAAAATTTAAGTAAAAAATAACAAGATGAAAATGAAGTACAAATTTTGTGCTGGAAAAGAAAAAAAGAACATAAAGAAGAAGAAAAAAAACATAGAGAAGATGTATTAAAGTGGAGACGAAGATACACTATAAAAAATAAAAAATAAATAAAAAAAACATAGACTACTTCTATGCTTCATCATTTTCTTTATCTTGCATCGGAAATTAAAGTTTTTCACTTTAGATGGATTAACAACCTTCAAATTAGGTGGTTATATGTGTCCACTAAAAGTAAAAAATAAAATAAAGTTTATTGTAGCCTTAATTGTGTTCTAACCAAGTTTTGGGTGTGTCGGAGGCGTGTCTGACACGTTGACTACATTGACTATGTGTTCTGACACCTACCAACACATTGACCAAGTATCCGACGCGTGTCGAAAACGTATCAGGCGAGTGTCGGTCTCGGACACAGGTACGACAAGTACTCCAAAGAGTTTGTGCTTCCTTGGAAATATGCTAATGGTGCACACATGAACTTGAAATCTGAGAATGATGTTAACAACGTAAAACATGATCGAAATAAATAGATACATATATATACATTGAAATATAAATTTAAAAAAAAAACACACACACACAATCGACCATTTGCATTTTTTTTCAGCTCAATGAAAAAATCACTACTGAATAAACACACAATGCTGGAAAAGATACTTCTAGAAGAACAAAGGGAACTAAAATCAACCATTCATGAAAAGATCAACAGATAACTAGAAATGAAACTACCTTGGCGACTGCTGTTCCTGATCCCATTGCAATTCCTATGTCAGCCTTCTTCAGTGCAGGTGCATCATTAACACCGTCACCAGTCATTGCCACCTTGAACATAATTGAAAAATATTAAAGACGCTAAAGGTATTATTCATGGGAAGCACATATATAGCAAACTGGATAAGCTTGAGAATAATGAATACAGAATGATACAACATACAAGATATCCATGAAATGTCGGCACTGAGCAAAATAAACAGTATCAGGATACAGACATACAGTATTCGTAAGGGAGCTACACATGCCTAACAGAAAAGCAAACAAGTTCTCAGGCAAATAAAAGAGTATTTACCACTTCATTTTGGTACTGAAGGGCTTCAACCAGCATCTTTTTGTGTGATGGTTCAACCCTACAAATATTTGAAAAACTTCAGCATAAAACATCCAGAATTTGTAAATAGTTGGTCCTGAGAGGCGAAGAATGTGGCAAGAAAATATTGGCACTTAAGTGCATCCGGGTTACCTGGTAAATAGTACCATGCGCTGTAATGCCACAGTCTTCTGCAAGGCTGGGAGTTCATCAAACTCGGAAGCAGTATAAGAACGTCCAACAAAATCATCCATGTGATCAAAAGCACCAATTTGCCTACACAGAGATTCTGCTGTAGACTGAAGCCCAGTACAAATCACATGCCAGAAAGATAATCAGGTAAGAAAACTTGCACAGAAAAAGAAACAAATGCAAGCACTTGTCTCACCTTGTTATCCCCAGTGACCACAATAACGCGTATTCCCGCATACATACATGAAAGCATAGCATTTCTTACTTCATTCCTAGGTGGATCAAGCATTCCAACCTTAGATTCACAAGAACACACCTTATTACTTTGTTAGTCCATAACTAAATTGACTACACAGCATGTAGGAATCCCAGTGTATCAACATCAATATTTTATTTTATTTTTTGAAGAAGCTTTTTTTAAGTTAAAAACACTCATTAATCCATATAAGAAGACTATCAGTTATTGTTGGTTTTTTTCAGAAAACAATGACAAGACTATAATCACTAGAATACAATAAAGCATAAAGAGACAATAATAGAGAGAAAATATTCCAAAATTCCTATGCACCAAAAATCGTTCAAAGCTCAAAGGCACACATCTAAGCTTCAGCCAAATTGACACCCAATGCCAAAGAACAATCATCGAATCCATAATGAACTTCCTTTCATCCAAGCTACTATTTCTGGAACATCCTTCTACCCACCCCTTTGGGAAGCTCTCACTCACCTCCAACTTATAGGAGCATCAGCATATTCTTTGTTAAGACACAAGGTACGTAAAAGCATTTCATGCAGACTCATCAACATATCCCTCTTCCCTTCAACACATCCCTTGTCCGAAGGCAAACCCACACCACAAATTACCTTGAGCATAATAAGCTTCAAAACAACCCATTTTAGTGGCAAAATGACTATATGCCTCGAATAAAATGGGACATTTTAACACAACATTGATTTTACTGAGCAGCAAACTTTACTCCCATTTCTTCACATCCAAAAATCATCCCAAGCCCGGCTCTGGGGTAGTACAGCATGTGCTGTCAAATGTGTGCCCTAAACCCTATGGAAGGCATCCTTTAGAGGCCTACAAGCTGTGTTGCACAGACATGGACAAAACCACACAGCAAATCAGAAAAAAAAAAAAAAAAAAACTAGGACACAGGTGCGCATCTGACACTACATTACAATAGTTTTATTTTTACTTTATTTTTATAATTAATAATATGAATGGACATTACGTGAGAAGAGTTCTCACTTTTTCGATACATATTATATAAAGTATATGCACATTCGTACTAATTTGGATTACCAAGCCAATTGGTGAATTTTTATATAAGTACAACTTCATGAGCATAAAAGATTATCCGAGAAGCACTTATGTTTATTTATTATTTTTCATCACTTATTTTTTGTACTATTTCTAACCAAGGAAATGCATAAAGCCACCCGTCCAATTTGGTAACTGGAAGAATAGTTCATCAAAGAATTCAGGAATTTTGCTCTTGAAGGTAAAAATACCCAAACTTGAAGTCTCCTCTTAGATGTAAATGCAACAGATCTGCTGATCCTTCATATTTGATCTGAATATTTCAAAATTTAAGTTTTATTCTTTCGAAAGCCAAGGTGAACACCTGTTTAACGAAAATTTCCTTTTGATACATGGAGCACAAATACTACAAATTTGAGTTTTATTTTATAGAAATCAAGGTCAACTTATGAATGTGAATAAATACAATGAAAGATCAATCTGAAATTTTGCACACCAAAAGAACATACCAGTCCAATAAATGTAAGGTCCTTCTCATCATCAAATGAGAGAATTTGTTGACCAATTGGCATTTGTTTAAAAGCTAGCGCCAAACATCTCAGAGTTTCTTTTCCAGCAAAACTTCCAATCAATAGAATCTCAGTTAGTTAGTGAAATGATCAAACGTGAGCAAGAGTATATGATGCTAAAAATAAAATAAGTGGGGTAGAGAATCAATAAAGGAACATGACAAAGGAAAGTAACCTGTGGAACCTAGCCTCTACTTCAGCTCGGACATCCGGCGTAAGTGGAAAAGTAGAACCATCATTGCACAAAACATATGTGCATCTAGCTATTATACTCTCTGGAGCCCCTTTTGAAAACAATATTTCTTGTTGCTTACGGCTACAAAGAACACTCATCATTTTGCGATCACGAGAAAATTCCAAAACGGAAACCTGCAAAAGCAAGGGATAATAAAATATTTAACCATTTTCAGGAGTGAAAGAAAAAAGGGAGAAAAGAGTGTTGCATTACCCAAACACGCATACATAGAACATAATGTTGAAATTCTCAGGAAGAACATTTTAACTATACCAATTTTACAAAAGGTTGACATACAAGTTAGAAGTTATATGTTGAACTTAAATAGAATGCCAAGATCGTGTTTGAAGCTTTTTTTTCCTGGAAGTATAAGACTTAATCTAAAGGGAAGCTCAAAGTGTGCCATGGGAGCTTTCCCCTGATGCTACTTGTTGAGTCCTTGAGAGTAATGCTACTCTAAAAGGATGACCGCAAAATTTTCAAAAGTGAGGAGGAAGTGGCTCTTAGAAGATGCATAGTGGATGTTGTGGCTTGTACAATTGGTAATCATTGAAACTAGTTTCAAAGGATGGGTTTCGAAGAGCTTCTTACATGAGAAAATGTCATCTAAAATTACCAAGCTTATACCTAAAGGAAACTCAAGTACAAGGAAACCCTCAGATCTGGAACATCAAGCTCATTCGATTTTGAAATTGCAGAGCTGAAAATTTACGGAGATGCCAACAAGATGATCGGCACAGGGTGATTGTTAGCCATGAAAACACTCACATGAGGAATCTTCCGGACTGTCATAACGAAAGTAGGAAAAGAAATCACATTTTCCTCTTTAACCTAGAATGTATTGGTCAATAGACTTGAAACTAGTAATTAGCCCTGGATGATAAAAACTTTGCTCCAACAAGTGAGCCTGCTAAAATCAGTAACAAAACAGCATCAAGAGCTTCACGGGATAACGGAAATTTTAGATTAGATCAATCCAGTAGAAGGCAGTTGCTTCATAACCTACTAAGACCAAGAGAGAGCAACTTTGTAATCAAGTAGCTAGTAGCGAGGATATAAAAAATATTCTCAAAAACCAGCAAGAGGTATATGTCCGTTGCATCCAGTAACAGCCAAATTTCATCTTGTTTACACTTTGAAGCATTATGGTAGCAAGAAATTTGTATATACTAAAAAGTGGAAGAAGAGAATATTTATATATATAAAGGGAGAGAGAGCGAGACAGAGTGAGAGAGAACCTTTTTGAATTGGTTCTCCCAATAATGATTACAGTAAGATGCACGGTCATGTTTGCTCAGCATATTCAAAGCTGAAGGCAAAGAATCAAATCCAGGTAGGCCAACCTGATCAAAAGAAACAATAAGACCCTCATAATGCAGTGTTCAATTTGCAAAAACATAGCCACACCGGTTTTAATCAACCTTTTCTGCTAAAACACGGAGGGCTACTTCAGTTGACTCGCCAATTTTTTCATAGTTCCCTTTGTCAGTACTATACTGTAGCATTGATTCATTGCAAAGAGCTGAGCACATTGCCATGTGAACAAGACTTGGATGTTCTGCTGGAATCTCGAGCTGCACACAGTCAATACAAACAGTCTGGTTTCAAAATCTTAAATGGGAGCTAACATCAGCCCTATACTCTTTTAACGAAACATTCTGTTGAACACTGAACCTAACTTTAATGGAAGATCTCATGATAGACAGTGATTTCAGTTCCACCATTACAGTAGGAAATGGAGGTAAGAGGCTGTTTTTCTTCAATCGGATTTCTTTAGATACATACATGAATATAAGAACATTAACCAGTATAATCACTAACGGTGTGTTTGGTTGCATAGAGTCCAAATCCATTGAATCCTTGTGGTGGTGGTGGTGGTGGCAGGCGGGGAGCCATTTTGAGGTTGCAACATCATCAACATCTTCTTTTTTTAATTCCCAAATTCACAGAAGTTCAACTCCAAAAAAAGATGATGCTGGTTGCAACCTCAAAATGGCCTTGGAGATAAGTGGATCCCCATGAACTCCATTAAATTGGACTCCATGCAACCAAACATACCCTAAGATGCAAAGCAATTTACATCCTCTTACCAAAGTAATTTCACAAGCTTGTCTTACTCTTCCCATATCTACAAATTTTGAACAAATCATAGTTCTTTTTTGTGTTCAAATGGCTACCTAGAGTTCAAATTTTGTAAAAGTTTCCTGAATGGCTCTCAAGTAACACTTTCTCTTTCGGCAGAACATCAACCTTTTATTGGTTAGGTATATAATGACTGGTAATCTTATTCAGAATTGCTGTGTGCATTATGCTTCTGTGTGCTATGCCATGCATGCAAGTAGTTCAATAAAGTGGAAACAAATACCTGCAACCCAGAACTATCAAAGATTCTGCCTTCCGGTGCATAAGTTGTTCCGCTCACATGGAATTCAGCAGTAACGGGATGCTGATGTAAGGAGTTGATAACACATATCTGGAAGAAGTAGCAAGAAAGTAATTTAATAGCAGGACACAAGATTATACCTGACGCCACACTTCACACTACAATAACACAACTACAGATTCAATTGTTCTTAGCACGGTATTTCCACAGCAAGCTGAGTAGTGGTTGAGATTACAACAAGATGGTCAAAGTCTCAAACATCCAATAGCATCCAGCAATGACACAGTTTGTAAGATATATGGGATGTGAAAGGCAAAGTGTAGAGGAATGACTGGTGCACGTATGGTACAAAGAGCAATTGCCTTACATTTCAACTTTTAAAACCTAAAAAGAACTTTTGGTCTACATAATTTTTTTTACAAAATTAGCACTTTTTGGATGAGACCAGTGCCCATAGTTCCATAGTAAATTCATAATAAAAACAATTATTATTATTAAATAAATAACTATTTTAAAGCTGTGGAAAATATCAGGCATGAATATAAGGAGGAATAATACAAAGAGAAGTAGAGATGAGATATAAGGAACTCTTTGTTCATACCATTGCTTGGTAACTAAATCAGTTTATCTCTATTTTTGACAGTAATAGGGACCCTTCGAGATTTCCTTAGATGCCCTTATTTATTATTTTATCCAACCAACATCTTCTTTAGCCATACGCACACAAAAAATAGTAACAACAATAAAATAAAATAAAATAAAACTAAAATTGAAACTAAGAAATGTGGACCCTGAAAGGATAGACATGTAAACTGTATTGAATTGACAGTAGCATCTCAACGTGCAATTCTCTACTAGTTCATTTGTAAATATCAATCTCAAACCAGGTAAAGTAACAGAATGTGACATAAATTAGTTATAATGTTACAAAATAATCACCTTCGAAACAGAAATCATGTTGGTTGTCAGAGTGCCAGTCTTGTCACTGCAGATTACTGTTGTGCATCCTAAGGTCTCTACTGATGGCAAAGACCTTACAATGGCATTTAATCTCGCCATTCTTTTAGTCCCTAAAGCCAAGCACCTGGTTGGGTGGGGAGTAACATAAAAGGAAACAAAACAAACCGCAACACAATATTAAGCTACAGGAGACACACAGATATGATATTATTATCCAGGTTAAAATCACAAGAAAAGAAACCAAATTGCTGTCTTTTTATCATGCAAGACATTTCTGAGATATAACATTAATCTATAACCTTAACAATAAAATAGAAGTCTACAATTTTCATGAAGTAGATGTGAATGCATGTGTTTATATCATCATCCTTCAGAATGTTCTAAATCAAAGTGAAACTCACGTTGTAACAACAGCTGGAAGTCCCTCAGGAATTGCTGCGACTGCTAGAGCAACTGCAATCTAGGCAGACACGACAAATGAGGTCAAAGTTTCAAAGAGCAATTCAGCCGCAAAGTGAGTTAGAAAAATGGTGTACCACCTAAACAAATTATGAGTAAGAAAGACCAAATAGATCATGTAAATTAACAAATGATTACATTTTTTTAATTATGAAATACCCTTTTTCTTATATCTTCCCTGTTATGGAAGGAATCCTCTGAACCTTCTCTCATAGAGACAGAGAGTTTTCTCTGCCACACATAATGGAGACAATAAAAAATAAAAAATAAAAACAGAAGTTGGTTTCAACCAACAATTTCACTTGAACGAGTCTTAATGCAGGAGGACACAGATCTTCAATATTTAAACATAATAATAAACAAAAAAATGCATATTCACAGCTCCATCCATGAAAAGTACCTTGAAATAATGGATGGCACCAAGCAAAAAGCCGCCATGAGCAGGATCACGAAAGTGTCCGATGTTCACAATCCATACCAGGACACAAATTCCTGCAATGACCTAAATGAAACGGATTATTCAGCTATGCGAAAGCTACAAAGACATCAACTAAAGAAAAATAGATAATGAAGCTGGGAAGTAAATGATTCTGTAAAATCCATAGCAACGAGGAAACACCAAAAGCAGGAGTAACCAATAACATTTAGATGTGAAGTACAAGCCACTATTGTTGAGAATCAACCAAACAAGCCTCAACTCCTTTCCTTATTTCTTTTAATTGGCATCAATAAACAAAGTCGAATCCGAATCACGCCTTAATGATGTCTCAGCAAGTAAGCCAAAAACCAGAAAATAAAGAGCAAGGGAAATGGGAACATACCAAAAAAAAAAAACCTGGAACATAGGAGAAATAGTTCTTCATCAAGGACTACCAATTCCAACTTGTCAATGAGACAAGTTTGGAGGCCCAGCGAAAGTAAATTTGGTAATAAAATACAAAGCACACAGAGTAATTTCACTTTGTTGAAAAGTGCCACTGGCTTTATGTTTTTCCTCCAACGAAGTAGCGAATTTCACTTGAAGTATGTCTGCCTAGAAAGTTGATAAATCTAAGAGCTTAACCAGGACTAGACAAAAGAATAGCTTGAAGACTGATCAAAATTTACCTTGGCCAAAAAGGTACCAAATTCATCAAGCTTCTTTTTTAATGGTGTGGCTTCCTGCAATTAAGATAAAGATCAAGTCAAACAGACTTATCTCATATAAGTTTGATGTAAATGTATGAACACCGAGGCGGCTTTCCTATATATCATAGAGTTGAGATAGGAAGAGTAAAGATACAGTGAAAACTGTGTTCTATAAATGTTATAATTATCACCATCACTTGTAAGATGAAGGGGAAACTGAAAATCTTGTTTTAAGGAAAGGGGGAGTCTCATATAAAGTAGCAATTGGGGAGGAAAGCATACATCAAAATTTTGACAAAGGAATAAGAGGAGTGAAATTTTTTTGTCAACAATGACAAATCTTGATGTGCTTACATCTTCTGTTCTTAACATTGCATCGCGTATACCACCCATTGCAGTATTAGATCCAACACCAACAACAACAGCTCTTGCTCTCCCAGCCACTACTACTGTTCCCTGACAATCAGTACCCAGGAGTAATTAGCATCTAAATGTGGCATCAACATAACTAGAAATTAAATTTGAAGAAGAGGCAACTCAGAATAGCACGTAGTCAGTCATGGAAGTTTTAAGTTCATCGCAGTATTCAACGAAATTGAGAATATCATAACATAGAAAGTGATGGCAAATATCTAGACATTCAGTCAGTGCCAAGTAGATTGCAACTTACGGCCTCCTAGATAGTAGTTAGTAGAATAAAGTTGTTGTCACTGACCACAAGTAATTGGACAGCTATTACCAACAATGGTTTATTTGCTTCTTATACTGATATTTATACCTGAGAACACTTTTTTTAGCTCAAGGATATTGCATTTTAGCTTAACAAAATTTTAGTGAAGGAGTTAAGAGCCTCAAGAATCAAGTTGTGATCAAGATTATCAACAAACTAGTTATCACCAGATCCCAACCCATTATGTAACTATTTATGACTTGAATGGGACAGTTTTTGTGACACATAAAAGATTTTTTGACGAGTCTAGATGCTAGAAAAAGCGATTTAGCAAGAGAAAATGGTTGGTCTGAGTTGTAAGTGATTCATAAAGAAACAGAAGTAAAAGAGCACATTTTGGTAAGGAGGAGCCTCCAGAGAGCAGCCCCCTCCCCACTGATCACCTACATGTCGTCTTTACAACACCTAATTAGTAGGGGTGGGCATCCCATCCCGCGATCCCGATCTCGTCTCGATCCCGTCCCGATTTTTTCGAGTCTTAATGGGATTGAATAATTTCATTCCGATCCCGTCCCGTCCCGATCTAGAATGGGATGGGATGAAGATTTCCAATCCCGCTAATCCCGTCCCGAACTAATTAATTAATATTAATTATTAATATTTTTATTTAATTATTTATTTTAAAATTGTGGATGCCCATACAAATATAATTTCTAATTTCTATTCCAATTCCTTATTCTACAAATGCAAATCGCGCAACACATTTCTTCCCATTTATTTAGTTTCAGAAACATCTCCAAGGTTAAAATTTTGATTAATTTGGTCATCTCATGTTTGGTATGTCTCTCTACTAGTAAGAGACTAGGCATTAGCCATGCAAATGTCTTGGGGCTATTGGACTTCATGGCCTTGGTCTTGCGGCTATTGAACTTTATTGGTCCTCTATATATATCCTCTTATCTTGGAAGTCCGATCCCCTAGCAGGTCCATGATTTGCCACTGCTAACATTGTTGCTGGGTTCATTCCATCACATATGTTATCACTCCAATTGCTTACCGGCACAATGTATACCAAGCCAGGGCCTTTCCTATATTCTCAGATGGGCTATTCATGTCCACGGGACGAACATTCAATATCTCAGCCATTGTGGATTCTAGCTTTAAGTTCGATGTTGAATCATACGAGCAGGAAGAACCTCTCCAACTCAGCTTCTTCTTGACTATGACATATGCTATTTGTTTTGCTTGCCTCACTTCCACCATTGTCCAGGTTTTTCTTTTTCATGGAAGTTGAGTTCAATTGTTATAAATTTTCTTTGCTTTTTAGTAAATGGATGCCCCCCGTCAATGTTTAGTTTATGTTGATAACATTGTAGTAAAGTCCTAATCGGTTATTATCTATGGGGCATGTCATTTCAAATAACCAATAATGATGGTTAGTGTAAGGTCATCCATCGTTCTTAATTTCCAGCATTGAATTACTTAACAGGATTTGCCTTACAGCAGACTCAGCTGATCCCGTCCCGTCCCGAACCCGTTTGGGATGGGACGAAATCGGGATGGGGTTTTTCCCATCCCGTCCCGATCCCGTATGAACGGGATGGGATAGGGATGGGTATATCTCGTCTCATCCCGTCCCGTGCCCACCCCTACTAATTAGTAAGGGATCCATAGCAAATAAATAGCAGTATAGGGACAAATAGGGAAGGCAGTGGGGCGGATTTTCACGGATATCCGCCCCGTCCAAACCGTTTGGGGCGAATTTGGGTTTACCTGAACTAATTTCGGGGCGAATTCAGGAATCCAAATTATATCCGTCACAAATTCGGGGCGGATACGAATTTAACCATATCCACCCCACTAACTAATTAAATAATAATTTAATGGCATCCAGAGTTGTTATGAGCACGACTCCTTCCCAATGTGATTTGACTTTTCAGCTTTCTTGAGAAAACACATAATGAAACAAGACAAACAGAGAAATAAACAAAGAGATTAATTCATTAAGCATCTGAGTGTTCAACACACCCTTTTCTTCACTCTCCACAAAGCATAAGCATCCTTCTTCAGACCAACACAAACAGCTAAATCCTTCTTTTGGTTTTCAAAGATAAAGCTTGTAATGGATTCAATCGATTGTTATGGTGGGATTTTTCAAATCACGGTGGGACTGGGTTGCAGGGACAAGTAGAAGAGTGGTGGACTGGGGTGATATAATTATCTGGAAGATAGAAACAAGGAGAGAAAATGAAAGGAGATGAAAAGGGCATATTTGGTATTTACGGTTTTTATTTTTTAGTCTAAATGGTTTTACCAATTTAGCTAGACTGGGATCTGTGTTGGGCTGCCAACTCTGAGCAGAGTCATTGAAAATCCAGGAAAATCAAGGTTTCTTAGAGGCCCATTTGAAAAACCTAATCAAACTCTTACCAGGAACAAGTGGGGTCTCAATCACTCCTCATTCACACTCAACTCCATCTTCTCTAAGTTATCCTCCAAAGACCCATCTAAACTATTCTGGAGCACAGACAACACTTTCTCCACCTGCGCCGTTCAACAACAACTATTGGTTCCTTTTCTTTTTCTCCAACCAAACTACCCATTTGCTCATCCCCACCACCTACAAACCCCTACAGAGCCGACTCCAAAAAAAAAAAAGCAAGGCATTTGAGAGAGAGATGAGAAGAGGTGATGCAACACGAGAAGAGAACAAAACACTTTTTTTTCTTTTGTTTTTGTTAACAGATATTGGGGCGGGCAAGCAGATATCAACCAATCCGACCGGAGCGGGGATGGTCTTCAAAATTTAGTATAAATGGATATTCGGGGCGGATTCGGGGATTCGTGATCCCCAGCGGGCCGGGGATGGATTTGCTCAAATCCGCCCCGTTGCCATCCCTAGGGACAAAGCGAATTATTGACTGTTTTTCTTGGTTAAAGAGTTAATTTCAAGAACGGAAATAAACAATCACCATCTTCTGGCCCCCTATGGTGTAATATCTTAGAATCGCACATGGTTCATTTCATAAGGAATTGTAGAATAAGGAATAATGAAAAATATCAATACTACATATATAATCTACAATAGGACTGGTTAGAAACAGTTGCTCTGAACCAATGTGATGCTGTACAGAACAAAGTTAATAAAATCAAACTACAAAATAGCAGTTGTATAATTGCTTAAAGAATATATATTTGAAAAGTTGAATATCAGGAAGGGCTTCTTAAAAGTTTACCGAGAAAAGAATGTTTGTCTTGTCTTGGAACACAACATTTGTTGCTAAATTGGACTCCAGCCCTTTTGCCACAGAGCAGCTCTCGCCTATCATCATCAAAAAAACAATTAAATTCGAACTTAACCACCCAGCAGCGAGAAGAGAAAATAATCAAATATGATACAAAAACTTAAGTTGCTACCATCATAAATTTTTGAAAGGAATCTATGGAATTTCTAAAGGAAATAGACCTAGCATAAAAAACAGAGAACTGCATTCATTCATCACGTACTTTACCATGTTTCATCCATACAGGGAATGGCATTTGTTTTTTGTTATTGTTCTTGTATGCTATCTTTTGCTTTCACTTTTGGCAATACAAATTCTCCAATATATATATATATGAAGGTCTCCAGATCACAATTTCTCTATTTCTAGTCAACCAAAAACGTTAGCATAATTGAAGCATCTTCAGGAAGTGGAAGGAGCATTGAAGCTGAGGATATGAGATACTAAGTTCAGTCCATCTGATCATTTTTTGTTTACTAGTCGTATAATTTTATTGTATTTTTATTAATCAAACAAAGCAGGATATATTACTAGTCAGAATGAAAGCCAAGTGACCACTTGCTAGCCTGTCACGAGGCATATTTTTTAGAGACTACAAGTTATGGTAAACATAGAGACAAACCGTCATAAAAAGTAGATTCCCACACATTTTCCAATAGCACACTAAAATGCAGTTGATTTCTAGTAATAAATTGGAATCATAATCGGAAGCACTACCTGTAAGGATTGCCTGATCAACACGTAGTTGATCACTTAACATCTCAATCATTCTCAAATCTGCAGGAACTTTGCAACCCACTGTTTGAAGGGAACGAGATATTATGTTATTCCCAGTGCATCATGATACGAAAGATTAAGCCAGTGCATGCACATCAACTAAATAAAGACGCCTACCTCCAACTTCGACAATATCTCCAGGTACAAGGTCTGCTGCGGGTAAGATTGAGAAGCAGCCTGCAAAGGAACATATCCCATGAGACACTATGGAATTTGATATAACACTCCCAACTATATAGTAATTACTTTATACCTCACATCTCTTGTCTGCTAATATATACACATATATAAAATAATAAATACATAAAGATCCAAGCATCACAAGAAACCATTACCCAAGCTTAACTAATCACATATCTTGCTTAAATGGAGATTTCAAAGTTCTATTCGCATCGAATACATTATGTGTTGAATAATAAAAGTGTACTTACCATTTCGTAGCACAGTCGCAACGTCAGCTTGGTATGCCCTTAGTTCCTAGACTTGATGCAACAAAGAACACAATAAGCAACAAAGAGAGGTTTCAATATTAAAAAAGTAAATAAATAATAATAATAATAATAATAATTTAAAGCAAGGCCATAAGATTTTTATCAAACAAAGAGCACAAAATTCAGACACCAAGAGCAACTAATGTAGTAACCCCTATCTGTTCAGGGGTGACTTTGTCCTTGTCCTCGAGTGTCTGTCATCAGTCTGCTGGACATAGTGGCCCAACAAATTAAAGGTGTGATGCTTTCATACAGCGTCACTATGAGATATTATAAATGTAGTTCTACATGAGAATTCGACCGTTTTTAGACAATTAGCAATTCCAACTTATGGTCAGCTAAGGAAATGATGAGTTGTTATTCGAGTTATTTCTGTTGAGTATTACTATCAGCCCTATTCTTCATGAAGTGCATTAAACTTTAAGCCAAGAAAATCTGTCCACAACTATTATATAGATTTGCTACATTAGCAAGGAAACTTTCAACACATGGTTTCAAATTTGAAAACATGTTGCACGATACGTGCAATACATTTACAGCCCATGTATAGCCCAGGGATTGAAGTGCACAACTGATGCAGGGTATCATGGGCTTGCTTAAAAACCATATGAGGGATATGTAGGCCTATATCTGTCATTTTTTCACTAAATAAACAAATAAAATTTTATCAAGAAAAAAATGTTCTTTTGTATTTAAGCAATAGTTATCTACCTCTAGTCTCTACTCTCTACAATCATAGAGGAATTTTTTTTTCATTGCAATTATTTTGGTTTTTATAGAAGTGCTTATGGCAATCCCTTTTCAATTAGCTTGTACAATTGTGCTACGAGGGTTGAGCCTGAAAGTGCTTTGATAAAAAAATTTCAAATCAAATTATTTTTATTTAATAAAGCCCATCTATAATATATATTATATATATATATATAACATTTAAAAATATATATATTTGAAAAGTAGCTTTTGGCTTAAAATATGTTTTGCCAAACACAACAAAGATCAGTTGCACAAAATATTAGCCACTTTCAAGATTTTGTAGCCGCACCAAACCAACTTTGAAATTTGATGCTTGAATTTGGTCCGATCCGTCTGGAGTTCTCCCACTTATGAAACACTAACTTATGTAACCCAGTAAATGAAAAATCTTGCAAAAGTTATCCAGTGAGATAGACGCTTTGAATAAGGAAACATTACTTAATTAGACTAAATCAGCCTATAAATCCAAAATTACCAAGGAATACTTTTTTTTTAATTTACCATATAAATGTGTCTAGGCCAGCAAAGGTGTAGGTTGATAAATAGATTGTATAGTATAGTGCAGAAATATTTTCCTTTTACAATTTGATATATATTCCTTTTCCATAGTGCTCTTAATGAAATCCCAATTATCCATTTCCACTGCCTTCAACCCCAATCACGACAAAAATATGAATGAACTCATGCATACAAATAAAATACAAGAGCAATAAGCTGAAACAATAATTAATAAAATTAACCAAATCATGTTGGTATACTATAAGAAAACAAAAATTACCTCAAGAGCCCTTTCCGCATTTGTTTCTGTAATAACTCCAACAGCAGCGTTTGCTGCCAAGATCATCAAGATGACCTGTACAAGCGAAAAACGTCATAATGGACAAAATGATAACACAGAAGCTCAGTTGGTGTAGCATGAGGAAGTGGGTGCAAACCCATTTTACACAACAAAAACAAAGCATAAGAAACTAAGAAGATTGAACATGCCTCTTCAACCACGTCATAAAGCACATGATTTGCATTACAACTAAGAACTGACACATTGGAATAAAGAAATAAATTGGATACACAGAGTGACAAGAAAAGTAACATGTGCATATCAGATCTCGAAAAGTTAACAAAGTGTCATAACTTAAACAAGTTCTCTTGCCAAGTTGTTTGTGTTAGAAAAGATAAATAGGCAAAAAAAACAAGACATTTAGATAGAAGGACGAAGAAGATGAACAGTGGAGGTTTTTGCAACAAAATAATTGTTTCAGAGGACTATTTCTTAAGAGTTACGGGGGAAGCAGGACCCTAGTTAAAAATATATTTAGGGCAAACCCAACCTTTGCCAATAAAATTAACATTAACCTTCTTTACCAGGGGGGTGCATTCAATCCCTAATTTGATTTGTATTCAATTTTTCATTCAAAATACATATTTGTATGTCAAAACATTTAGATGATTCAAATCATACTTCGTAGAGTATATCCGAATAGAATAACAAGGCGGGCTATAAAGGAAAAGAGTGATTGTATAGAAGAAGTTGTTGATGTAGTTGCTTGTAGTTTTCTAGAGCAGACGATAAGTATACCACATTAACATTCATGTCCATCCTTCCTTTCTTTATGTCAAGTAAAATATAACAAATATATATAATCAAAATATATATATATATCCTTTATCAACACTAATGCAAGAGGGATATGCAAAATAAAACCCTTTAAGAAAAACAACGCTTCAGGTAAAAAATAAGAAATGAAACAGGTTTGGGACATTTTGTGATAGATTCGGACTAGAAAATAAATGAAATGCAATAAACGGAAATAACAAAACAAACAATAAACCAAATACACTAATAAGTAATAATTAAATAATTTTTATTCAATCACCAAACTAACAATAGGTAGCCTGTGCCTTATTTATAATTAACCGACCTTATAAAACAAACTCTAAACCTAAATAGAAACAACTATGAGAATCCTAATTGGAATCCCTATAACAAGAATAATAGAATGCCTAATATTGTTAAAATCCCGTATTCCTAAATAACTATCTAATTCCATCAACCACCCCGGGTTGAGGAAAGCTCGTCCTCAAGCTTGAAGCCAAGGAAGCCATACAAGCACAAGTAGCAACAAATAAAGCACATGGTGAAGTGTCCTATTAGAAGTAGATCTTGAATTGTACTTGCGTAATGTTGGCACCCCAAAGAACTTGGCCCAAAAAATAAACTTCAATCTGAATACAGTATTCAAAGTAGATCCACTGCCCAAGTTGAAAGTTGCATGCAAACTAGTTCTCAAAATGTGTCTTAAAATTAACCCAAATTGGATCCGAAATATTGTCCCGCAGTACTACAGAATATGGTTGTGGAGGTGAATAGAAACAAAAGGAGAACCATGTGGTGGTACGAACAAATTGTTGGGGTGCAAATAAGAAAAGGGAGCCCGAGACTTGAGTTAAAATAGTAGCCAGGGGCTGCCTAGAAAATAGAAACAAGGACTAAAATAACGATGGGTTCTTCTTCCCTAATTTAATGGAAACAGAGATAGTATGGGAGTTAAACGGGGAAAAAGGGCGATGGAAGGGCAGTCGATTGTCAATCGAATGACGAGGAACAACCGGTGAGAATTGTGCAGGTGGTGACGGAGACAGTGGAAAGGGGCGACTGAGGAGAGGCCGGAGAAGGGAGGTCGATTGAAAGTGGAGAAGGTTCTAATGGAGGTCAAGGGATGGCGGAGGGAACGACATAGAGACAGGATCGGTCGACCGTGGTGTGGACATGGGTATGTCGATCGATCTTGTGAATCGATGGAAGCGATCAAACTGATTTATCATGTGACTGTCGACGATGGACCGTATGTGGTGGTTGTGGACGGCAATCGACTGGTTGGTTGGAGATTTTGGTGGGGACGTGCGAGCTGTTCGACAGCAGGTTGTCAACCTTAGGGTTAGGACAATTGCATACAAAGTTTATTCCATCAATGTCATCCTTAGTGAGCTCCCTCTTTGTCATTCCTGGGGAGAGGAATGAAAACAACTTCATAATCTTCTGAGTGATCAAGTCCAAGAGCATGTCCGAGCTCATGTAGTGCAATCAATTCTACATCCATCTCTCCATCCTTTGGGTCATAACTCCATTTCTCATTTGCATCAAAATGAAGACTCGCAGATGGTGGATCAGCATCGGCAGTTTTTCTACCATGCCCATCGAACTTATTAGTATCTTCAGGATCAGTGCTTGAATGATCTCCTCTTCTTAAACCAATCTTAATGTTGGCCTTTGTAACATCTGGCATTTCTACAAAATTGAATTTATACACTTTGGCCCATTGACCAAATGCATTTCCAAAACTGGTTGCAGATCTGTGTTTTGCGCGACAGTTTCATCATAGCCATAGGTGATAGTCAAGTTGTTCCATATTAGGGGCTTCCCAGTCCCATCATTTAGGAAGGATACAAAATACACTGTAGTGTGAAGACCAGTTGATGGCACTGGGGCGCCCTGACCACTACTTGGTCGCATAAATTTAACTCCTTTAACCTTGTTCGGCACTCCACATCTAGTCCTATTCATTAGTTCCCTAGTTTTTGCATCTACAACTCCTGTGACTGGAAGACCATAGGTCTGTTGATATTCCTTTATGGCTTTGCCCATTGGAAAACCACCCGCGGCTTTGTTTGCAAACAAGGCTGACTCACCTCCACCACCTACTGTGGACACATCAGGCAAACGTCTTTGTCAATGTATCCAAAGTCCATTACATATGCAATGGGATCAACTGTACCTTGTTGACAAAAAACCAAGTGTGGCAACATCGTAACAAGTGATGCTAGAAAAAAAGAGTGGCAGAGGCTTTGTGAACTAGTATTTCCTTTCTATTTTGGATAGTACTCTGTTAATTTACAAAAACTCATTTATCTTTCAAATCTTCTTTTTCAAAAAAAATCTTCAAAGATCTTTGGCTCTAATACCAATTGATAGATTCGGACTAACAAAATAAACGAAATTGCAATAAAAACAAAAACAAAAAAAAGTGCAATAAACAAAAAATAACGAAATAAACAATAAACCAAATAAACTAATAACGAAATAATTTTTATTCGATCTACCAACTAACAATATGCAGTCTATGCCTTATTTATAACTAACCTACCTTCTAAAACACCTAAACCTAATTGAAAATAAATATGAGAATCCTAATTGGAATCCCTATTACAAGAATAATAGAATGCCTAATATTGCTAAAATCTCCTATTCCTAATATTGATAAATATGCTAATTCCATCATTTTGTGTTTCCAGTTTCTAAATGTCAGTTCTTACTCAAAAAGTGAGTATCTTTTAAAATAAAACAAATTGTATCCAAGAAGTGTATGAGACCAAAATGTGTCTATATCCAAACACCAAAACACCACAATTTTATAAGCATCGAGCTTTCTACAATTCCTATTCTCACTGAATAGAAGCTCTCGTAAACCACTAGACTTTGATTTCTAGGCAAAAGTCAACAGAATATTTCCCTTTCACCCAGTGGTTCACTAACCCATCTAACCGCAGTCTGCATAGCATACTACATAATAAAAAGGAAAAGTTGGCATTACTTCTGCAAAACTGTAAATCAGATAAAATAAAGTTCAGAGGTATAGAAGCAAAGCTTGCGTGCATGTTAAAAGTAAAATAATTTCAAGGGAAAAATGATAAAGCATTTGAGCAGACAAAACTGTGTTAATTATCTAAGCAGAGGAAAAGAAGTAACATCAATTGTTTATTCTTACTGAAGGTTCTAAAAATGCTGCTAGGCCTGTCTCTCCATCAATCAAAGCAAGAATGAATGAAACTAAGGCAGCCGCAATCAGTATCTTTACAAGCAAATCATCAAATTGCTTTAAAACTAATTTCCAGAAGGGAGTGCCTGCATCAGATAGAGAGACATAAGCAGTTTAGGCTTTTGTTTTGTTTTTTCTGATGGATCAAAAGAAGGGTATAAGTTTTATAAAAATGTCAACTATCAGAGAGGAAACAGCTTGACCCAGATTAATTAAATTGCATAAACCCAACACAGCACCACATAATGCTTGTTGGAGTTCAGAAGATTCTGAAGAGCTGGATCAAACAAACGAAAGTTAACAATGCTAGCAGCATTCTAGTTAGTCTTACTAGTTACTACATATTTGTTTGTTTTTTAATTGAAGAGTTGACTATGAAAATCAAATGCACGACACATCTTGTAGAACATTTAACAACTGAAAACAAACCAGGTCAGCTGAATAGGAACTAACTCAAAGTGAAGTTAGAACTTAGAATAGACTCTTCTTATATAAACAACAAGATAAATACAGCTTACTCTATGCTAAAATGAGTAAAAGATATACATCATATGCAATAATGTGAATAGTAAAACTCTTGTTGAAAAGAAAAACACTAATGAAGATAAATATATAGGTCAGAATTCAGGTTACTTACTTTCTTCTTGCGGCAGCACTGGAGATCACATGTAAAGCATGTATGAAAAGAAAGACAATGGATCAGTTTCGTCATTTGAGATAAATAATACTACCAAATTTAACTTGATTGCACCTGCTCCATTTAATTTCTATCATGAGTTCATGACGTCTCTAATAATGGAGAAATTCCAACATGCAATTTTAACACTGGTAGCACTCTTCCAATGGATTTCACTGGAGCTTTAGATTCTACATTGCTAATATTCGTGGAAATAATGAAAAAAAAAAATACAAAACATTAATGCCCGTAGTTCGTGACTTGTGTGTGTGAGACCTGTGAAACCAGGAATGAATGTGCCACCACGAATGAGGTATGCCCAAAGTGTGTAATTAGAATTGACGGAAACTGATATTTAGATGTTGAAGTCTTGACAACTCTCGAGTTCCTATCCATAATCCTAACATGTAGCATGCGAAGCAATGTTCAATTGAACTAAGATAATATTTCCTATTCCAACCCACCCCAAGATTACAATTTAGAAGTTAGTGTGAATCACTTTCGTTCTCAAACCCATCCCAAGATTACAACTTGACCTAAAGCAACTAAACTATGACTCAAGACTAATCAAATTACTTAAGAATTCATGCTAGACGCAGATACTCTCTCATAAACAGCGCGGAATTTAGACAAAAATTGAAACGAATTCATACCATTCCTTCCGTAGATTCTACCGTTTTCAGTAACCTGTGAATCGTTGAGGCCTTTAGTTGGGTCCAGTCCAAAGAAATCAAGAACCTGATCCGAAACAAAAATCGAATTTTTAATTAGGGTTTTCGATAAATAGCTAGTGAGGAGTGAATGCAGTTCTTGATACATATAGCTAGATCTAAAAGAAATGTTTAGTTTTTAGGGCTTTGAAGGTTCGATTGAGAGTTTGAGATTAATTAGAAGTACCTCTGTGACGGATCGAGCGTAGGCGTCCTCCATGAAATCGACGAACGAATCGAATCGAAGCGAAACGAAGAGAGAGAGAGAGATGGGAACAGTTTACGAAGTGGGATCTGAGTGCAAAGAAGACGCGAAGTGAAGGTTGGGGGTCAAAGTGGGTGTTGACCGTTTGTTGACTTAACGCTGTTGTGTGTGTGATGGGGAGGATTCGTGTGGATCGAAGTGATGGCGTGATGACGGTGCGGGCGTTTTGGTAACAAGTGGCAACTGGCAAGACATGAGTTTGGCGGGAGGAAGGAAGTAAAGGGACTCGACGGTGGATCGTCATGGTAGCTTTGTGGTGTCGTGTGGTGATCGTATTAGGTTTTCTTATTTATTTGTTAATGAATTTGTTGGTGGTTGCTACCATAGTTGCTAATATACCGATGAATTACAAGTTATTATACTTATCCTCAATCAAAGGTGTAACGAGTTGGTAAAAGAGTGGCGGATGGTATTCCACGTCACGGTTTGAATCCGACTCCCGGTATGAGATGGGAAGAATTAAGGGTAAATGAAAAATAAAAAAATTTACTTGTCCTTATGAAAAAATTATACTGATACATAAAAATAATCACACCCCTAAGCCACACACATGTTACAATGATCTCGAGAAAATATGGGCTCCAACATCAGCCTAACACTGAATCGCCCCAAGCGGTTCTAAGCTCATTCAATTTAGTCCGCCAAGTGGACCCAAACTCTCACAGCATGCTAAACTGATATTCACATAATTATTACATAATATATCCATTAATTTATACATGTTAGTGTTTCGATTATTATATTTTATAGTAATTATTTCGTTTTCATGTCTTTGTATGAATTTGAGCGTAAACAATAAAATCATATTAAGGAGACAAGTTAAGGAACGGCAATTAGTCGATTCTAACGGTGGTTTAAAGCAGATGGTTACAAACCTAAGCCCAAAACCTAATTCATAACATAAACTCAAAACCTAATCCATAACCTAAACCCAAACCCAATGTCAAGCCCAATTCTACCAAAAGAATATTTTCCAAATTATACCTTGATGAATCATCCCCTCATCTCATCCCTATTCATCTTGATCATTTTCTATAAATACAAAATAATAGGGTGAGAAAAATTGGAGGAAAATAAGGGAAGAAAAAAATCATTAGAAGATCAAATCCTCCTCCTTCACAAAAGGGAGGAAGAGAAGGGAAAAGAAAAATTAGACAAAAATCAAAACCTTTTTCTCTCAAATTGATTCTCATCACCCTCACCACTCATTCATCTCTCACTCACTCAGCAATCACCTCCATCATCCACCTCGCCACCACCATCACCCGAGCACCACCACCACCTCCGGACAGTCACCTCGCCACCACCGTGCGAGCACCGCCACCACCACGAAACAGGGGAGTGACAACCCTGTTTTGCATCAGAGCCACCTCCATTACCGTCCCTGTCCCTCTTCCTATACATCATCCATCGACCACCATCACCTCTGAATACCACATCGCGAGCCACCACCACCACGCCGCAAAACAGAGCCTCACCGCGGCTCTATTCCGCCTCGCCACAGCGCCCTGTTTAGCCTCTTTTCACGGCCTCTCTTCGTCTCGAGCTCCTTCCTGCCTCCCTCTATCGCGACCACCGTCACGACCAGACCGAGCATCACCGCCACCACCTCGCGAGACAGAGCTCGCAAGCAGAAACAGGGAGCTCCTGTTCCTCGTCTTCCTCTTTTGTTTTTTTTGTTTTCTTGGTGTTTCCTCACCTTCTCTATTATTTTGCAGGTTCTGGAGGTATTTGGAGACCGAGGATCCTCGCGACGAGCACGGAGGAAGGCGGAGCAGCGCCGTTGCTCGCTGGATAAGACGACAGTTACGGTAGGGCACTGTAGTGAGGGCGGGAGACCAAGTCAAACTGTTTTTGGCTATTCACACCCCCAGTTCTGCTCTGTACCACCACAGAGCATTTTGATAACATTATCTCGGAATTCGTGTTCGAACCACCTGCTGATCTGCTGAGTACCACCACATCGAGTTTGTGACCAACTAAATGGGTTGCATAATTCATTTTGATTTATTTTACTGAATTGTGTGTTTAATTGTTAATTACAATTTATTTCTGAATTTTGATAAATTGCTTTCACCTTGCATGTTCGAGAAATTAAATTTGATATGTTTGGTAGTTATAATTACCTTTTATCAATATTCAAAGCATGTGCTGAAAATATTAAGCTTAAACTTTGATTAAGTGTGCCCTAAAAAGACACTTAATACTTGGTAAGAGCGTATTTGCTTGAAATAATTTGTTAATGTTTGATAGAAATATGATATAAGTTGAATTGGATTTTAACGATCACATATTCGGTGCAAGCAAGGGATTCTCATCCGTAAAACTTATCGTTTTTAAATTCAGTAATTTAGATTTAAATGTTTTTGCTAACTCATTGGTGAGTCCAAGCCCACAAAACTCATCTCATCTATCTTTTATTTTATTTTTCTTATTTTTTATTTATTTTTAGTTTAGTTTTAAAAGCACTGTAACCTCATTTTCTCTAAATTATTTTAATTAAATTCTAAAATTCAATTTAATCCACCTTCCGCGTGGGATCGATCCGTACTTGTCGTTGTCTATCAGTTAAACACTGTGCTCTTGCGGTTATTACAAGTGGGCTGAATTAACCAATTTATTTAGGTTAGTTGAATCCGCATCAAGTTTTTGCACCGTTGCTGTGGAAGGTTGCGGTGTAATTGAATTTAAGATTTATTTGCACTAATTGTTAAAAAAAAATCAGAAAAATTCAAAAAAAATTAAAATAAAAAAAAACAAAAAAATATTTTTTTTTTCTTTTTTCTTTTTACACTCATTTTGTGTTTGATTTTGCAAATTACACGCTTCTCGATAAAATTGGACGATCCTGCAAAACATCAAGTAAATTTTTTTTATTTTGTGAAGAGAGTTTTAATTTTATTTTCACCTTGTTTTACGAGTGTGTGGTGTAATAATTTTTTAGAACTTTACTATTTTTCATTTTGTTTAATCACTAAAAAAAAAAGAAAAAAAACACAATATTTTCTAAGTCAAAAAAGTTATAGGGAAACAATTTTAATTGTTACCCAATAATTTTTTTATGATTTAGAAATCCGACTTCTACGACCAAGACCAGTAAATTTATTTGCATGTGCTTTTGTGTTGATTGAAACGGATAAAAAGAAGTCGGACATTTTTTTTGTGCTAACTTTTTTTGTGCAGAACGGAATGCGCAGACTGTAAGTACTTTTAACTCACGCAATGTATTAGCGACCGGGTGCTTTGTGCAATTGTTTGAAATTGTGTGATTGGTTGTTTAATTACTGAAATTGTGGATGCTAAACTTTAGTAATTCATAATAAGCAGACCCAGCTTCTAAATAGAAACTGATGGAACTTGATATCCCCACCTCATCACTCCAGCTGTGTGCAACCAATAGCCAAATATAATTAAAATCAATTAGCAAGTTAGATAGCGCATTCTTTTAGGTACGGTGTTCATATGACAACTAAGACCAAGGTGAATCCAATAATTTTTGTGTTGACCAAAGCTAAAAGTGACGATGGGTTTAATCATTCAATAAACTCCGAGAGGCCACTGCCACAAGGGTAATTTACCCGGTACGCCGAGTCATAAGTAAGCTACGATCTACAAGAATAATTGGTGTAACTAACAGTTTTGGGGTTAGGAACACAAGCCTCAAGTGTATATTTAACATCACATCATTCTCACATCTATTGGCTTACAAACGGTAGCACAAGGCAGTACTTAATTGAACCATTGCGACCTCCTTCTCTTATGCGATAATCCGGTTTATTTGAAATAAAACTCTAGCATACTGATTTTGAACTTTGCGGTGTAAAGTGTACACTCTTAAGATCAACTTGTAGCACTCATTATTCTGTCATAAATATTACATAAGAAATAATTGTCCCCCAAAGATAAAAAGATAATTGATCTCAAAAACGTTTATTGCTTAGGGAGACATGTTTCTTGTGCATTTATTGGTCGCTGATTGCGTGTGAGTATGTGCATATTTTGTTTAGAGTTAGTGATTTAAAAAAAATTTAAATTAAAAAAAAAAATGAACACAAGGGATTATCCAGCCTATTTTTCCGAGCAAGTCAATTCGTTTTATGACATGCGACGACCTGATTATGATCCATATTTTTATTATTACAACCCAGGTTTAGCCTATCGTCCTAACTTCTCATGGGCTCATGGTCAGTACCATGAAGACCCTCTAGACACTCTCCAGACCCCTCAAGCTTTCATTCCTGATAATGAGTTAGAGGATATCATGAACATTTTTATAGAGCGAATAGGAGAAATACTTGAGCAAAATTCTCAGGATATCACAGAATTGACAGTTATTTATCAACAAAATGCTCAAGCTATCAAGAAACTTGAGATGACTTTGAGTCAGATAGCTGAGTCACTTATTGAGATATAGTCAGAGGAATTCCCTAGCCAACCTATTTCCAACACAAATGGTCAATTTGAAATTAATGGCACATCTGAGCCGGACGGTGAAGATGTCCAATCCATTATTACTACCCTTAGGAGTGGAAAACTGGTTGACAATCAGGTAGGAATATCTGCCATGAGTGTTACTATACCCTTACCCAATTTTATATAGGTTGCATCCTCCTATCATACGAAGGCTGATAAAGCCTCATTTATTGATGAACCTGTAGATTATGAGACACTACAGACATCTCCTTCCCATGTTGACTCATGCCTTCCTAGTGACTCATGCATCGAATCAAATTGTGAACATTCTTTAGAGTCTCCCCTTGACTATTTTCACGATACACATTTAGAGGCTTGTTTGACTCATTTTAGTTTAGACTTTGATGTTGATGATTCCATTAGGGAAGTCAATGATTTGCTTGACTCAGTCCCCATTGTGGATCCTAGTTATAAATGGAAGTCTAAAGTGAAGTCTCTCCCACTCAGTGAGTCAAAACTAGTCCCATCAGTTGAGCCACCTGAGCTTGACCTTAAACAATTACCTGACACCCTCAGGTATGCATTTTCAGGTGATGAGTTGTCTAGACCAATATCTCTATGTGATTCATGTGATGAGCCTGTACCACCTGATATATTCATCATCTCATCTACTTGCATCAAATCCCCATTTACTAAGGCTACTTTCACCGATCCCTTGTGCTGTAGTGAGGATTTCAGTTTTCACCATCCTGTTGTGAAAATTATTCAATCATCTGATTTGGAACCATACATAGAATGTTCCCTTTTTGGAGTACGCAAAAATCCTCTGTTGAGTATGACTACTGGTCACTTTTGGGATGTCCTAGTGTATTTAGTGCCCCATGTGATTGCTATATTTTGGTGGACTGATCCTCAACTGTTCAGGTTGTTGATATACGACCATGGACTAAGTGTTTGTCATGTTCTTCCTCTCCACTTTTCGATACACCATTTTTTATGAAGAATATTTGTCGGGCTGATGACGATAAACCAGGCGCTCCTAGGAGGCAGCCTAGCTTTAGTTGTGTGTCTTTGCTGTTAGTCTGGATGATTTTCAAGTACCCTATTTAGTTGTGTTTCACTCATACTCGTTAGCTCCGTAATAGTTTTTACTTACAACTTGCCTTTTTTTTTTAGTTTTCTTTGTTTGCGTCGAATATACAGTTTATCGATTTATAATGAAAACTCCATGATTCTTATGTTGGTGAGCTTCATTGATGGATGACTTCTTGGAAATTGGTAAAATCTTCACCGCGGTAATACTGTTCTAACCTCCTCTCATGTACTTACTTCATTCATTTGTCAGAATTATTTGTTAAACAGTGAGGACAATGTTTGGATTAGGTTTGGGGGTAGGTTCATGAGTCGGTGAATTTTTCATTTTTTCGTAGTGTTTTCTTTTCTTATTCTTATAAAAAAAAAAAAACTTTTCTGTCAAGACAACTTGGTCTTTTGTGAAAATGGATTTTAAATGTTTTATGTTCAAGAAAATGCAAACCAACTTGACATATTGGTATATTGATAAAGACTGAAAGTTTATTAAGATCCTTATGTTAGATCTAGTTCATAAGATTTTTCAACTCGATTATCTTTGCACCGTGAGCCATATTAGCATAACTTGAAGTTGATAAGTGAAATATGCATTAGAAAACCTTAGAATAATAGTGGAGACTTAACTCTGAAAGTTTTGAACCTTTCTATTTTTCTGAGGGTTATACATAAGTTGATAAGTGAAATATGCACTAGAAAACCTTAGAATAATAGTGGAGACTTAACCCTAAAAGTTTTGAACCTTTCTATTTTTCTGAGGGTTATACATAAGCTCTGATTTTTCTTGAGTCCATATTATCTCGTTGATGATCTCATTATTCTCATTTTTCTGATCAATTGTTTTGGGAATGACATCAAAATTGAATTATTACACTAGAACTTATTGGCTTATTCAATTAAGAGATCATAATACTGACCCGAACTTAGGAAATGATCTAGGCATTTTTTTTCTTTAGACCATTAACTAGCCTTTTAACTTACCTATAACATTAACCTTTTTGTAGCCTTTTGAGCCTTAGAATAACTTTTATTTGTTAACTCATTAACCTTTACCCAACGTTTTTGGGAATGTGTATGGATGGATATACTTGGTGTAAAAAGGGCATCAAAAAGCAAAATATGAGATATTTCATAAATCCTCTTTTGAAAAAAAAAAAAAAAGTTGAAGAAAAGAAAAATAGTTATAAAAAAAAAGGACTTTTTCAATGAGGATAAAGATGTGAGAATGAAGAAAAAATTGATGGTGAGCAACATTGGTTTATTCTTTATAGCTCCAATTGTTCGTTGAATGGGTGTATACATTCCTAGAAACTTTTCTTAGAATCCTTTGACATTCCTTATTAACCATTACCCAAGCCCCATTACAACCCAACAAAGTCCTAGTTGATCTTAGGTAAAGGTTGGTTCTGTAAATGTGGAGATTTAATAACCAAGACCTATGGTGTTTGATTCAACATTCCCAAAAGTAATTGATATTCTTATCCATGAGATCATGTTCATTCCATTATTTAAAAGTATGTTATTCATATTACTATATGTGAGATGATTGTTTTCCATTATTTACTCTTTTCCTCACATATAAACTGAGTGAAATACTAAATCTCTGAGTGCTTTATTGTGAGTGACATGAGCGGTTTGAAGTCAAAACAAACTTCCTACAAGAGATTTAGTCATTGTTTTACTCTGAAATGAAAAGTTATGTTGATAGTGCTATCCACACACACACATTGAGTTGAGGATGATTGTGAATTTTGCTCTAACTTGTGGAGAATATTAAATTATTTGGAAATTTGTTGATACACTAAAATGACACTGTTGGTTTCTTGCATTTCTTGAAGTTTTAAAATGAACATTGTTTGACCAAGTTTTGATTGATTCAGTAATGTTTGTGGGTAACATTTATGGAAACCCTCACGAGACTATACCTCGTCCACTAGAGGTAATCTAGGGGTTTAAAGCCTTGTTGCACGTTTAAGGTAAGTGCAACCGATGATTCCTGTTAAAGTGAGTTAGAATTTTCTTTTTATTGTTTTGCTCGAGGCCTAGCAAAATATAGGTTTGGGGGTATTTGATATTCACATAATTGTTATATAATATATCCCTTAATTTATACATGTTAGTGCTTCAATTATTAAATTTTATAGTAATTATTTCGTTTTCATGTCTTTGTAGGAATTTGAGCGTAAACGATGAAATCATATTAAGGCGACAAGTTAAGGAACGACAATTAGTCGATTATAACGGTGGTAAAAAGTAGATGGTCACAAACCTAAACCCAAAACCTAATTCATAACCTAAACCCAAACCTAATGCCAAGCCCAATCCTACCCAAAGAATATTCTCCAAATTATACATTAATGAATCATCCCCTAATCTCATCCCTATTCATCTTGATCATTTTCTATAAATACAAGAGAATGAGGTGAGAAAAGGGGAGGAAGAGAAGGGAAAAGAAAAATTAGACAAAATCAAAACCTCTTTCTCACAAGACCATCACCACCTATCCATCTCTCACTCATTCTCTGTCCAGATCATTCAGCAATCACCTCCATCATCCATTAACCACCATCACCCGAGCACCACCACCACATCCGGACAGTCACCTCGCCACCACCGTGTGAGCACCGCCACCACCACGAAACAGGGGTGTGATAACCCTGTTTTGCGCCAGCGCCACCTCCATCACCGTCCCTGTCCCTCTCCCTGTCCATCATCCATCAACCAACATCATCCATCCACCACCATCACCTTCGGACACCACATCGCGAGCCACCACAACCACCGCGAAACAGAGCCGCCATCACCATGACTCTGTTCCGCCTCGCGACAGAGCCAGACAGGCTGTCCTCCTATCCTCTCTGTCCTCTCTTCGACTCGGCCTCCTTATCGTCTCTCCGCCACCGTACAACCACCACAGAGCGGCTCGTCTGTGGTGCACAACCACTGCTGAAACAGAAATCGAAACAGGGAGTCTCCTTCCTGTTCTCTCTCTCTATTTTTGAGTTTCTTATTGCATCTCTCTCTTCTCTTGCAGGTTCTGGAAACATTTGGAGGACGAGGACCCTCGCGAGGAACACGGAGGAAAGCGGAGCAGCGGTGCTGCTCGCTGGAAACGACAACCAGGCACTGTAGCGTACTGTAGCAGAGGCGGGAGAATTGGTCAAATTTTGTTATTTGGCTATTCACACCCTCGATTCTGCTCTGTACCAACGCAGAGCGTTTTGAGAACATGTTTCTAGGGATTCGTGTTCGGACCACATGTTGATCTGCTGAGTACCACCACATCAAGTTTGTGACAAACCAAAGGGATTGCATAATTCATTTTGATTTATTTTACTGAATTGTGTGCTTAATTGTTAATTACAATTTATTTCTGAATTTTTGATAAATTGTTTTCACCTTGCATGTTCGAGAAATTAAATTTGATATATTTGGTAGTTAGAATTACCCTTTATCAATATTCAAAGCATGTGCTAAAAATATTAAGCTTAAACTTTGATTAAGTGTGCCCTAAAAAGACACTTAATACTTGGTAAGAGCGTATTTGCTTGAAATAATTTGTTAATGTTTGATAGAAACATGATATAAGTTGAGTTGGATTTTAACGATCACATATTCGGTGTAAGCAAGGGATTCTCATCCCTAAATCTTTTCGTTTTTAAATTCAGTAATTTAGATTTAAATGTTTTTGCTAACTCATTGGTGAGTCCAAGCCCACAAAACCCATCTCATCTATCTTTTATTTTATTTTTCTTATTTTTAATTTATTTTTAGTTTAGTTTTAAAAACACTATAACCCCATTTTCTCTAAATTAGTTTAATTAAATTCTAAAATTCAATTTAATCCACCTTCCTCGTGGGATCGACCCGTACTTGCCGTTGTCTACTAGTTAGATACCGTGCTCTTGCGGTTATTACAAGTGGGTTGAATTAACTTATTTATTTAGGTTAGTTGAATCCGCATCATAGACCCACACGTCTCACAACTATCTTTAATACTCATAAGTCTTACTAAGATCAATGTACATTCCACACAGGGAAACTCCCTTCTACAAATCGCTCTTGGATTAGAAATTATCTCCTGCGTATCTAGGAACATGGGGCTAACAGAAAACTTCTATCCGACAACACGACTCCTAATTAGAGAATGGTCTTCATGAATATATCCTTCATAAACTACGCCTATGATGGCCTGGTAGAATCAGGACTCCTTGCATTATAAATAAGACGCGAGGTTGATAAGCTAAGGTACACTACAAATTTCATGTTACAACATTACACATTCTTCAGATCCCTGTCTAACTTTAGCATCAGAGTGTCATCAACTACCACAACAGTGGTCTGTGGCTCACGTGTGTTACTTGTGTAGGTCAATAAGAACTAAGTCAAGCAGGGAGCGAATAACGACTGCATCAGTTTGGTGACGTTCGTGGGGACGACAAAGTTCTTAAATTTACACTAAGCGTCGTCTCCCTTCAAAACCCAGAGAAATGATGACCATTAGAACATGCAACAACAAAAAATCAGGGGACACGTCAAACTCTCAAACAGTCCCTACTCCACCCCTTTCAACAGTTTCTGCCATGCACGAACAACCGACTCGCACTCCCAAAACAGCAGCAGCACCAACAAACCCCAAGAAGCCATTAGCCAAACATAATATTTGTGTTTCATATAGCACACTCCGAGTCTGAACTATTCAACGGGTCTAGAAAAAAATGGCTCTACGAAATATGAGGATCCAAGAGTACGTGGCGAATAATCGATACAACATGGTCGAAAACTAGGCCCATCCGCACCACTGGTATTTACAGAAAAATATCTCCAAGGCATACAACTCTCACACAACATTGCCCTGGTGGTAACGATTTCTCTGGAAGGCTGGGAGGTAAGGAAATCCTTAGTAGACATTGGAAGCTCAATGAATGTCATGTTTCTCCACACGTTCCGCAACAAGCAACTGGAAGAGACAACATTGACGCTGGATAGTCGTCCAGTAATTGACTTCAGTGACGATAGGCAGTTCCCTGTAAAAAAAATATACATCTGACCACAACAGCAGGAGAGCAACCAGCTCAGAAAACCTTGTTTCAAAAATTTATAGTGATCAATGCGCCTTGGGTGTATAACACGGTCCTAGGAAGACCCTGGATACACTAGATGGAAGCAGCGGTCTCCACCCTGCATCAATGCATCAAGTACCAAACTAGCCGAGTGATCGGTACATTGAGAGGCGATCAGGTAGCTGCTAGGGAGTGCCAGTACATGACGACCTGGCCACCTTCCAATCTGTGGCTAGCCAACAGCTAAGATGACTATTTGTTCTGCCCAAAGTATAGGAGTAAAACAGCTGACCCCAGACAACGAAGCACTAGTAATTAAGCTCTCGGGGCAGGCCCAATGCCGTACAATGAGAGGAAGAAACCGTTACGGTCTATCTTGATAGTCCTCACAACAACATGGTCATTCAGGTCGATTTCGCCTTGGCAAGGTAGTGACGAAACAACTCACGGAGCTGCTGCAACATAATCAGGACATATTCACCTGGACCATGCGAGACATGGTGGGGATCGTTTCGGTGATAATCACCCATCGCCTCGAGGGATGGCGGATCCCTCGAAGAAGATTGTTAGGCAGAAGAAACGCTGATCATAAACGATGAGGTACAACGTTTACTCAACGCGAACTTGATCGAAGAAGCACAATACCCCGATTGGCTGGCAAACACCGTTTTCGTAAAAAAGATAAACGGAAAATGGAGAGTGTGTGTAGATTACACTGACCTAAACAAAGTCTGCCCAAAGGACAATTTCCAACTCCCCCGCATCGACAAGATCGTAGATGCCTCTTCGAGGCACAACCTACTCAGCTTTATGGATGTCGATTCAGACTATAATCAAATATTGATGGACCATCCAGATCAGGAGAAAACATTTTTCATGATTGAAAGGGGGATATAACGCTATAAGGTTCAAAGAACAAATCGGCAGAAACATGGAGGTTTACATAGACGACAAGCTGATCAAGAGCCTCCATAGCCCTGACCATGTGCAGGACCTTGCTGAAGCGTTCAACCAACTCACAAATTGCCAAATGAAGCTCAACCCACAAAAATGCACGTTCGGAGTCGAGTCTAGAAAATTCCTGGGCTATATAGTAAACAAAAGAGGATCGAGGCCGACTCAAAACATATTCAGGCCCTTATCGACATGAAAGTCTCGACCAACATTAGAGACGTTCAGAGTCAGACTGGAAGGGTAGCAGCACTAAACAGATTCATGTCAAAGTCTTCTGACAAATGGTTGCCTTTCTTTAAGATACTAAGGGGGAGTAAAGGGTTCTCATGGAACAAAGAATGCGAATAAGTATTTCAAAGCCTGAAAGCATACATGGGGAGTCCATAGTTACTCTCGAAGCTAGCGATAGGAGAAACACTTTACCTGTACTTGTCTATTTTCGAACACGTTGTCAGTTCAACCCTCGTACGAGATGATCGAGGAACCCAGAGACTAGTATATTACACCAGCAAAACCTTCATCAAAGCAAAATCATACTATCTAGATCTGAAAAAAATTGTCTCTGGCACTGGTCTTATCCTCCAGGAAACTGAGGCCTTATTTTTAGGTCCACTCCATAACGATCCTGACAAAGCATCATCTCCACTCGGTATTGCATAAACCTGAGCTATCAGGTAAGATGGTGAAATGGTCGGTGGAGCTCGGACAGTTTGACATAAACTACACTCCAAGAACCGACATCAAAGCCCAAACGCTGACAGACTTCATTGCTGAGTTCACTGGCGGACAAAAATCGAAGTTAGACTACCAACCTTCGGACTCAGATGCCCAAGCATGGATCTTGCGTTGCGATGGATCCTCGACTGAAAAAGCGAATGGAACAGGGATCACACTTCGCTCCCTCAGCGGATTCACTCTTGAAAAGGCGGTCAAATTCGGTTTCCCTGTTTCAAACAATGAAGCCGCATATGAACCCTCTTGTTCGGCCTAAAACTAGCATTAAGGATCAGTATAAATCGCATGACAACTTAAAACAAATCAAGACTGGTAGTCAACAAGGTTAAATGAGATTTCAACAACAAGGACCCCCGCAAGATAGCCTACCGCAACAAGTATTTGGCATAATGGGTAGATTCAAGAGTTGTGAACTCACGCAGTGCCCCAAATATGACAACAAAAGAGTTGACGTGCTAACTAGAGAAGCCTTGAGCTCCGATGAAGTCTCAAGCAGTCTCATCAAATATCAAGAACAATCAAGCATCAAAGAAGAAGAATAACATAAAGATATGTGCGCTACAAAAACGCAACCAAATTGGATGACTCCAATAATGGAATATATAGCAACCGGAGCCCTACCAACCGAGAAGGTTGAAGCAAGAATACTTAAAAACATAACAGCAAGGTACACTCTCCTAAATGACAAATTATATAGGAGATCGGTGACAGGGCCCCTGCTCCGATGTATGTCGCCTTCAGAGGCAGACCAAGTCTTGGGAACAACCATAGCGGTATATGCGACAATCACCGAGGCGGAGATAACCCTCGTCTATAAAGCCCTAACTCTAGGGTACTATTGGTCGACCATGCAGCGAAACGCCAAAGATACCGTTCGCAAGTGCTACAAATGTCAGAGGTTCGTGCCATATACCCATATGTCGGCTCAACCACTAACTCCAATGACTAGTCCATGGCCATTTGATAAATTGGGAATGGACATCGTCGGGCCACTCCCAGCATCAGCTGGTAAAAAATTTCTTCTTGTGGTCATCGACTACTTCACCAAGTGGGTCGAGGCCAAGCCCCTATCCAAAATCAGGTAGGTCCAAATTGGAAAATTCATATGGGCCACAATCGTCTGCAGATTTGGCATCCCCAGAGTATTGGTTATTGAAAATGGAACTCAGTTCAAAGGTATCAAGGTCAAGGAATTGTGCAAGAGTCTGGATATCAATCGCCACTTCTCCTCACCATGACATCCCCAGGCCAACGACCAAACAAAAGTTACCAACCGGACGATCCTAGAAGCCATCAAAAAAAAGCTCGATGAAGGAAAATGGGTTCTAGAGCTATCAGGAATACTTTGGACATATCGAACAACTAAAAGAACCCCTACTGAAGATACACCCTTCGCCTTAACATACGGGTCAAAAGCTATGGTTTCGGTAGAACTCGAGGTGCCAACCTGGATGAAAGAGTTTAGACCAGATGGCAACGATGGAGCCTTGCATGTGGGACTAGACCTCCTCGACGAAAAACGAGATCTAACCTCCACTAAGATAGGCGCATTCCAACAACAGATGGCGCAATACTACAACAATAAGGTCAAGGCATGCGAATTCAAGGTGGGAAATTGGGTACTCAGGAAGACCCAACAAAACACCAAAGAAGCCGGAGCGGGAAAACTAAATCTAAACTAGGAAGAACCATACAAAGTTGCCAAGGTCAACATGCCGAGAATGTACTGGCTGAAATACGCAAACGGCGATGGGCTTAAACAACCTTGGAATGTAGAACACCTCAGAAAATATTATCAATAAAATATTTTGTTTTTACCAAAATATCCACTGTTGTCCGTTACAACCCTTTACCAGGCCGACTATGATGAGACTCGAATATCACCCCAAAGCCTAATCCGCTTCGCGCGAATCACGACGGTTGAGGAAGTGAAAGTCTAGTCAGCGCTTGTCCACTGATGATGATGACTCGCCAAGGGATCATTGCTCTCAATATAGACAATGATCGCATAAATTGCCAGGTAAACTCAGTCAGATCGCGACTGATGGCTACGACTTCTGGTGCCCAAAGCCTAATCCGCTTCGTGTGGATCTCAAAAGCTTAGGAAGTGGGAGTCTAGTTAGTGTTTGTCCGCTGATGACGATGACTCACCAAGAACGAGATTAACGATCTCATACGTAACACGTCGAAGTCCATCGCGCCCAATAGGGCCTTATAATACGAGCGCTCATCCGCCAGCAACCATTATGCCTTTAGAGCGCGGCGAAGCCCCTCATCAACTGCAACTTCTAGCTACTGCCTTTCAATGGCCCATTCTACCTCCGTTCGCTTCATTCCGGCTTCTTGAGCCTCCAATTCAGAAAACCACCTTTCCATAGCCACCTCCAAGTATTCTAGTTAAGCCCTAGTCCATCTCAGTTTGGCACTAGTTAACGCCAAATCGGACTCGACGGCCTTCAGCTGAGTTCTCATACCAATAACTTCTGTTTCGGTAACAAAAGTTGTGGTTTCCAATCCCTCACGGTTCACGACAGTGCCAGAATTTTGCATTCGATCATCCAGGGAGTCAGCTCGATAAATAACAACTGAATATGACATCCGCAAATCTACGAAGACCTTCTCCAAATCGAAAACCCACCCGCGGGCTTCAGGGTGCAGTGAAACAGAATTGTATGACTCTAGGGCACGAGTAGTTGTCCCGAGATCGTGATGACGCGTAATCTCAACACGCGACCCAATTTCCTCCCTTGCTAAGTCAACAAGGGAAGTCATGTAATATAACATTGTGCACATGTAATAGAAATAAACATGCACACAAAATATAAAATTGCAATGCGCTTATAGACAAAGAACCCGATTCCCCCAAAAATAGAATATTCTTATATGTACAACTAGAGTATGGAACTCGGTTTTCCTTGCTATGGAACTGATTCTTATATTCCCATACGTACAACTGATTCCAAAACTATGAAACTCGGTTTTCCAACACTGAATCGCCCCCAGCGGTTCTAAGCCTACTCAATTCAGTCTGCCAAACGGATCCAAACTCTCACAACATGCTAGACCCACACGTCTCAAACCTATCTTCAATACCCATAAGTCTTACTAAGACAAGTATATCGAGGATTAGCTTTGGACGGACAACTACAACTGCGTTCTGCTTCCAACTAGGAAGCAAATATCAGAGTACAATCCGCACAAGGAAACTCCCTTCTAAGGATCACTATTGGATTGAGAACTATCTCCCGTGTATCTAGGAGCACGGGGCTAACAAGGAACTTCCCTCCGACAATACGACTCTTAATTAGAGAATGATCCCCACGAAGATCTCCTTCCTAAACTACGCCTACTATGGCCTGGTAGAACCAAGACTCCTTGCACTATAAATAAGATGTGAGGGTGGTAAGCTAAGGTACGCTACAAATCCCTGTTACAACATGACACATTCTTCAAATCTCTGTCTGACTTTAGCATCGGAGTGTCATCGGCCACCACAGCAGTAGTCTATGGCTCACGTGCGTTACTTGTACAGGTCAGCAGAAACTAGGTCAAAGCAATGAGCGAAAAATGACTGCATCATATACTTATCCTTATCACGTTCCAAAATTGGGCTTGGATTAAGATGCTATTGAAGTCGAGAGTTTTTATTTCTAGACATTTGCTCTTTAAAGATGTCAACAAAAACTTTATTTTTTGGCTTAAGGTGTGCAGAACATTGCACACATGTAATAGAAATAAACATGCACACAAAATATAAAATTGCAATGCGCTTATAGACAAAGAAACTGATTCCACAAAAAATTGAATATTCTTATATGTACAACTAGAGTATGGAACTCGGTTTTCCTTGCTATGGAACTGATTCTTATATTCCCATACGTACAACTGATTCCAAAACTATGGAACTCGGTTTTCCTTGCTATCACAACGAGAGTATTGTTGATTCTTTCTAGAAATTTTCTTTCCATTTTCTAGACAGTCTAATTGAACAGAGGAGATAAATTCTAGTATGTCAAGATATCTAGATATGATAAATCCCAAATTAGGTATTGTGAATAATGAGGCGTAGCCACAGCTGGAGAAAATAAAGAAATCCTACATTCAAATAAACAAAATTATTCAACAAAATATATTTGATTATTATTTTATTATATATATGCATCAAAACATTTACATGACTAATTTTTCAACTAATACTTGCACCTAGTGAAGTGAGGCACCCTACTGATCGAATTATTGAATTTACAAAAACCTACGTGGTGGCTTGGGTGGACGAACAAACATATCTACCAAACTAGAAATAAATTCAAAGGAACAAGGACTGAAATAGAGAAGAGAAATGAACCCGAACAACCCCACGACATATGATGCAGATAAACTTATGTAGAAGCTGGCTAGAAAGCCATTGTCATCTTCTCTGTCGTTCGAAGGAAATGGCACTGACTTGCTAGTGATGGTGCAACTTTTGGGCAATGGAGCTTCACAAAGGAGAGAATTACCTTCATAGCTTGTGTTCCTTGAATGTACTGAGCTGGGTTTTTTCATCTGGTGTTCAGCCTGATAAGTTGTTGAGCCATAGTAAAGATTGCAAGGGAAGTAAGGTCTGTTAACTGTGGAGGAATGATCCCACGCACTTAACCTGTTATATGAAAGATCAAGGCTTTCAATCTGCAGTAGGAGGGAAAATTGCTCTGGAATGGTTCCTGTTAACAAATTGTGTGTCAGGTTTAGCGAACGAAGCTTGCCTAGATAACCCATTTCGCGTGGAATATGACTTGTTAATCTGTTCCACGATAAGTCCATACCAGACATGTAATAAAAGATGTTGCCTTGGTAAGATTCAGCCCTGCTCTTTGTTATGAATTCCACTTATTATTGTTCAATTATTATCACATACTGATTAATATCATTGTATGGATCTACACCACCTGGATTGTTGAACGAGTATTCCCCATATGAAAAATACAAAGACCAACCAAGTCCATCCTGACGAGTAACTCCATCATCAAACAGTCTTGAACTGCCAAATGACATGTTATTAACACAAAAAGGTATTGATCCAGAAAGATTGTTATGAGAAAGATCCAAAAGGCCTCACTTGTTTAGTTGACAGAGTTGGATTGGAATGGGGCCTTGAAGAAGATTTCCTCCCAAAAAAAGAACGGTTAGATTTGCTAGCAGATTGATCCAATTTGGAAGTCCCTGAAAACTTGTTGTCTTTCAAATCCAATGTCACAAGGGAGGAACTTTGGACTAGAACTCTTGGTATTGGTCCTGTAAAACCATTTATTTGCAAATGGATATATTTCAGATGCGATAAGTTGAAACAAGAAGGCACGACTCCTATAAGGTCGTTTTGAGAGAGGTCAAGAAAGCGAAGTTCATTCAAATTGCAAAAAATTTGGTATAGGACCTTGGAGACGATTTTTTGACATCACAAGCGACTTGATGTTTGACAAGTTTCCAATCCAATCAGAGAGCTGACCAGTTAAAAGGTTGTTGCCAATGTCCAACATCTCCAATTTGGTTATGTAGGCTAGTCCATGCGGGATCTCCCCATTGAAGCGATTGTTACCCAGAAGCAAAGCCCTTAGCTCTGTCAAGTTTGAATTTTCTGAAAGCATTGGGCCATCAAGGATGTTGTTTGATAGCTTCAAAAAATTTAGGGCAAAGCAACCTGCTAACAAATGCTCAGGTATCCCTCCTGAAAGATTATTGTAGGACAACTCCAATGAATACATTCCTCTTATGTCTCCCAGTGACATAGGAATTCTCCCTTGAAGGGCATTTTCTGGATATGTTTAAGAAACCCAAATTTGGAAGGAACTGGCCAATGTTCGAAGGGATTTATCCTTGGATGTGATTACTAGCAATGTCTAAAACCACGATGTTGTTATTGGCCAGGGCTTGATGGTAGAAGAAGAGGACCTACAAATGAATTGTTCTGTAGACTTAGGGTGGTTAATTCTATATTGTTCTCTAACAACCATGTTGGGACTTTTCCCTTTAAGTTGTTATGGGAAAGATCAAGCTCTGTCAAGTAACGTTGGGAGGACAAAAAGGTTGGAAAAACACCACTTGGCTTGTTAAGAGCGCAACCTACTAGACGTAGAAACAACAATTGGAATTTACAAACCCATTGTGGTTTTTCAGTTTGTACTGCTAACCTTTTATAATTACCAATAACATCCATGACCAGAAGTTTGGAGTTGTTGTTAAATGCACTTAGCAAGAGTTGCCCTTCAAATTGGTTGTAAGAAAGCTACAGGCATTCGAGGGATGAGAGATTTTGAAAGAGAGATGAAGGGAGGTTCCCTTGAAATTGATTATGAGAAAAATCTAAGAAATGGATTGATGTCATATTGCCGAGACAGGTTGGAATATTCCTTTCCAATCTATTTTTACTGAGATCAAGATCTTCAAGTCTGGACAGTTTGCAGATGTCTGTAGAAGTGAAACACCAAGTGTTAGTTCTCTTTCACATGTAGAACATATATTATACTCACTAGCATGGAGGATTGGAAATTTTAAGTTCAATTAATTGTGATAAAAAAATATATGAAGTTCTAGCAATCCTAAAAGTAAAATAGTTAAACTGTTTTAACTTCGGCAGGTAATTAGCCATTAATTTTGCTATCACTTAATAATAAGATCTTGAGATAAGGCAATGTCCATACATATTGTGGAATGCTCCCATAGAAACTATTCCCACTTAGATCCAACACTTCCAACTTCATCAAAGTCGTCAATCCTATAAGACCAAAAAAAAAAAAAAAAAAAATCAAGACAATACATTTTTGCCATTTCAGTTAGAACAGCTATAACCCTTTTCTGGATAATCCGACATGAGTTCTATTTGTTTCTACTGTTTTGTTCGACTAGCAGTTTTCAATTATGAATAAACTTGAAAATTTGTAGATAGTATTGTCATTAAGCTCAACAATTTTTGGTGAATAATTTACTTCAAAGAATAAGTTTCTCTTTAGTATATATGTATTACTTGTGACATATTCCTTTTTCCTGTTATATGTATTTTGGGCACAAAATCATGAGAAGAAAAAAGAGTTTTCCATTTAAAAGATACAAACAGGTACCTCTATTACAAAATCATGATAACTCTGGCTCTCTAGAATTGGGGCTTATCTTCAGACTATCAAGGAATCAAACCAAATTGTATGTACAAGTTGATGAGAAACCTTTTGCAAATCTATCATATAGACAATGGCAAGATTACACTACAAAAAAACACAAAATTAGCAACGGCAATTAGCGACGGTTTTTTACAACCGTCGCTATTTAAACGGTTAGCGACGGCATAAAACCGTCACTAAAATTTCTGCTACGGTTTTAGATATATAAATTAATAAAACCGTCGCTGACCTTTTTGCGACAGGTTAAAACCGTCGCTAATACAAACCTTGGCGACGGTTTTTTCGCCGTAGTTAATGTTTGAAAATTTTTTTGCTAGCTACGGTCGAAAACCGTCGCTAAATTGATTTTTTTTTTTAAAAAAAAATATAGCAAACACATTAGCGACGGCCTTCCAGCCGTAGCTAATTTTTCTGTGATTTTTAAAAAAAAAATTATGAAAAACACCTTAGCGACGGCTCCAAAACCGTAGCTAATTTGAATATTAAAAAAAAATTTGCAAAAGAATTTAGCGACGGTTTTGGGACCGTAGCTAAAGTGACCTTTTTTTTAAAAAATAACAAACACATTAGGGACGGCCTTTCAGCCGTAGCTAATATTTCTGTGATTTTTAAAAAAAAAAATCTATGAAAACACCTTAGCGACGGCTCCTAGACCGTAGCAAATGTGAATTTTATTATTTTGCGATTTTTTTTAAAAAAAATATATGAAAACACCTTAGCGACGGCTTCTAGCCCGTAGCAAATGTGATTTTTTTTTTAAAAAAATTTGCAAAAGAGTTTAGCGACGGTTTTGTGACCGTAAATTTTTAGGTAAGATCCTTCTTCTTATTTAGATGTCCTCGATCTTGTTATTCTTTTTCTTCAAAACTGTGTAAATTTTTTCCCTCTTTTTTTAGCAAAGCAAAACATTAAAACCCACAAAGAATCCACAGTTTTCAACAACCCCATGAGGCCATTCTTGAAGGAATTTTAGGGTTTTCAAATGACATTCACTGATCAGGGGTTGGTCGGCTCCTGTTCTTTCCTCTTCGCGAGGTTTTGTCCCCAAATCAGTTTTATTTCTTCATTTACGTGTTGATTCAATTGTGTTTTGTTTTATAATAAATTGGATCTGAATTTTTATTTTCATTGTGTGTTTGACATCCTTATAGTGTGCTATTTGTTTGTTCATGGTGGGATTGTTCTATATGCCACTTATCTAGGTGGAAACAAGCAGATGATGGGTCTAATGTACTTACTAGTAAGAGACGTGGGGTAGCTGCTAAGACAATGTGGCATTTCCCACTTATTCCAAGGTTACAGAGGCTATTTATGTCATCTAAGACAGCATCAAGCATGCGTTGGCATGCAGACTCACGAGCACGGGATGATATCCTACGGCATCTTGCTGATTCTATGGCTTGGCGACATCTCGATAATCAATTTCCAGACTTTGCTGTTGATGGTCGAAATGGTTAGGATTGGCAAGTGATGGCTTTAACCCATTTTGAACTCTTAGTATTGCACACAGCACGTGGTCAGTTGTCTTAAGTCCATATAATTTACCGCAATGGATGTGTATGAAGCAACCTTTCTTTATGATGTCTTTGCTTATTCCTGGACCTCGTGCTCCAGGCAATGATATTGATGTATATTTACAGCCATTGATTTATGAGTTGAAGGAATTATGGGATGTTGGGCGTCTAACATACGATGCATCAAGGCAATAAAATTTTGTGATGCGTGCAGCTATCTTATGGACAATTAATGACTTTCCTGCATATGCAAACTTGTCTGGGTGGAGCACAAAAGGCAAGTATGCATGCCCCACTTGCAATGTGGAGACAACACGTCATTATCTTAAAAACTCTCGAAAGTTTTGTTATATGGGTCATCGTCGTTTTCTAGATGAGACTCATAGATATAGACGTCAAGTAGAATCATCTACTACAAAAAAAGCAGAATTAGCTACGACAATTAGCGACGGTTTTAAAAAACCGTCTCTATTTAAATGATTTGCGACGGTAAATAACCGTCGCTAAAATTTCTACTACGGTTTTCGGTAAATAAATTAACATAACCGTCGCTATTTAAAATCCCGTCGCTACTACGAACATTAACGACGGCATTCTCACCGTAGCTAATGTTTAGAAAATTTTTTGTTAGCTACGGTCTAACCACCGTCGCTAACGTGATTTTTTTTAAAAAAATATAACAAACAAATCAGCGATGGCCAAACAGCCGTAGCTAACATTTCTGTGATTTTTTTAAAAAAAAATGTGAAAACACCTTAGAGACGGCCATATAACCGTATCTAACGTTATTTTTTTAGTCAAAAAAATACAACAAACTAATTATCGACGGCAATACGACCGTAGCTAAGGTTTTTTGTGATTTAATAGAAAAGAGGTTAGCGATGGTTCCAGAACCGTAGGTAATGTGATTTTTAAAAAAAATATATAACAAACAAATCAGCGATGCCCAAACAGCCGTAGCAAACATTTCTGTTATTTTTTTTAAAAAAAAATTGTGAAAACACCTTAGAGACGGCCATATAACCGTATCTAACGCGATTTTTTTAGTCAAAAAAAATACAACAAACTAATTAGCGACGGCAATACGACCGTAGCTAAGGTTTTTTGTGATTTAATACAAAAGAGGTTAGCGACGGTTCCAAAACCGTAGCTAATGTGATTTTCAAAAAAAATATATAACAAACAAATCAGCGATGGCCAAACAGCCGTAGCTAACATTTCTGTGATTTTCAAAAAACATAAATGTGAAAACACCTTAGAGACGGCCATATAACCGTATCTAACGTGATTTTTTTAGTCACAAAAAATACAACAAACTAATTAGCGACGGCAATACGACCGTAGCTAAGGTTTTTTGTGATTTAATAGAAAAGAGGTTAGCGATGGTTCCAGAACCGTAGGTAATGTGATTTTTAAAAAAAATATATAACAAACAAATCAGCGATGGCCAAACAGCCGTAGCTAACATTTTTGTGATTTTTTTTTAAAAAAAAATGTGAAAACACCTTAGAGACGGCCATATAACAGTATCTAACGTGATTTTTTTAGTCAAAAAAAATACAACAAACTAATTAGCGACGGCAATACGACCGTAGCTAAGGTTTTTTGTGATTTAATACAAAAGAGGTTAGCTAATGTGATTTTCAAAAAAAATATATAACAAACAAATTAGCGATGGCCAAACAGCCGAAGCTAACATTTCTGTGATTTAAAAAAAAAATGTGAAAACACCTTAGAGACGGCCATATAACCGTATCTAACGTGATTTTTTTAGTCACAAAAAATACAACAAACTAATTAGCGACGGCAATACGACCGTAGCTAAGGTTTTTTGTGATTTAATAGAAAAGAGGTTAGCGATGGTTCCAGAACCGTAGGTAATGTGATTTTTTAAAAAAATATATAACAAACAAATCAGCGATGGCCAAACAGCCGTAGCTAACATTTCTGTGATTTTTTCAAAAAAAAAAATGTGAAAACACCTTAGAGACGGCCATATAACCGTATCTAACGTGATTTTTTTAGTCAAAAAAAATACAACAAACTAATTAGCGACGGCAATACGACCGTATAGCTAAGGTTTTTTGTGATTTAATACAAAAGAGGTTAGCGACAGTTCCAAAACCGTAGCTAATGTGATTTTCAAAAAAAATATATAACAAACAAATCAGCGATGGCCAAACAGCCGTAGCTAACATTTCTGTGATTTAAAAAAAAAATGTGAAAACACCTTAGAAACGGCCATATAACCGTATCTAACGTGATTTTTTTAGTCAAAAAAAATACAACAAACTAATTAGCGACGGCAATACGACCGTAGCTAAGGTTTTTTGTGATTTAATAGAAGAGAGGTTAGCGATGGTTCCAGAACCGTAGGTAATGTGATTTTTAAAAAAAATTAGAAAAGATATTAGCGACGGTTTCGGAACCGTAGCTAATGTGATTTTATAAAATCAAAAAATTTATAAAAGAGATTAGCGACGGTTGCCGGACCGTAGCTCATGTGATTTTATAAAAAAATTAGAAAAGAGGTTAGCGACGGTTGCCAAACCGTAGCTAGTGTGATTTTATAAAATTTTAAAAAAAATTTATAAAAGAGCTTAGCGACGGTTTTCGGACAGTAGCTAATGTGATTTTATAAAATCAAAAAAAGAAAAGAGGTTAGCGACGGTTTTCACACCGTAGCTAATGTGATTTTATAAAAAAATATAAAAGCGATTAGCGACGGTTTTCGGACCGTAGCTAACGTGATTTTATAAAATCAAACAAAAAATAAAAGAGGGTAGCGACGGTTTTCACACCGTAGCTAATGTGCGTTTATAAAAAAAATATAAAAGCGATTAGCGACGGTTTTCGGACCGTAGCTAACGTGATTTTATAAAATAAAAAAAAATAAAAGAGGTTAGCGACGGTTTTCACACCGTAGCTAATGTGCTTTTATAAAAAAATATAAATGAGATTAGCGACGGTTTTCGGACCGTAGCTAATGTGATTTTATAAAATCAAAATAATTATAAAAGAACGTAGCGACGGTTTTAGAACTGTAGCTAATGTATTTTTTAAAATACAAAAATAGAAAAGAGTATAGCGACGGGTGTATAACCGTAGCTAACGTAATTTTTAAAAAAATATATAACAAACTAATTAGCTACGGTGGACATAAAAAAACGTACCAACGGTTGTAGGGTCGTAGCTAATGTTTATAAAAAAAAATTGTTAGCCACGGTCCAAATACTGTAGCGAATACATATTTTAAAAAAAATTTATAAGAAACCAATATAGCGACGACACTAGGGTCCTAGCTAACGTTTGCAATTTTTTTTTTTTAGCCACGGTCAAAATATCGTAGCTAAATGTGAATTTTTTTGTTAGCCACGGTTGTCTACCATAGCTAATTCTTTATTTTTAATTATATAAAAAATAGATATATATTTATAAACTGGATAAAATTACCAATAACCCATTACCTTCCAGTCCGGTTAGGATAACTGACTTTTACTCAGGTGACCCGGGTTCGAATCTCGCAATGAAACCTTTTTTTATATTAAAATTTTTATCTTAGCGACGACAAAGTGTCGTGGCTAATGAGTTTTATATATATATATTTTTTTAAAACCAATTAGCCACGGCAATTTGCGATCGCTAATATCTTTATTGTTTAATATTTTTTTAAACCAATTGGCCGTGGCTAATCTCTTTATTGTTTAATATTTTTTTAAAACCAATTGGCCGTAGCTAATCTCTTTAGTGTTAATTTTTTTTTTAAACCAATTATTCTATGCTGTTATTTGATCTGATCTGATGTTCTTTGATTTTTTGATCTGATTTGATCTGATCTTCTTTGATCTAATATTCTTAGATCTTCTCTGATCTGCTTTATTTTTATCTTCCTTTATCTGATCTTCTTTGATCTGATCTGATATGATCTTCTTTTATCTCATTTTCTTTGATTTGAACTTCTTTGAACTCTTTTGATCTTTTTTGATATTCTTTGATCTAATCTTCTTTGATCTTCTTTGATCTGATCTGATCTTATTTGATATGATCTTCTGTGGTCTTTATTAATCTTCTTTGATCTGATCTGATATTCTTTTATCTGATAAATAAAACTCAGTAGCCACGGTTCTCTACCATAGCTAATTCTTTTTTTTAATTATATAAAAATAGATATATATTTATAAACTGGGTAAAATCACCAATAACCCATTACCTTACAGTCCGGTTAGGAGAACTGGCTTTTACTCAGGCGACCCGGGTTCGAATCTCGCAAATGAAACTTTTAATTTTATATTAAAATTTTTATCTTAGCGACGGCAAAGTGTCATGGCTAATGAGTTTTATAGCCACGGTTCTCTACCGTAGCTAATTATTTTGACCCGTTCCCTCCTTTTGACATGTTGCCTCCCCCGGAAGTCTTAGAACAGAAGATGTCTACACAACATATGGAGATGGAAAAGCTTGCAACACAGAACCAGCGGCTTGCACCTACTCATGTAGCTTTGAGGCAAGAACTTGCTGGTGCACAACAGGAGTTGCAGAGGTTGCAGGCCCAAGTCGGTGCTATGAAGAATGATAAGGAACAACATATGAGGGGCATCATGGATAAGATAGCTAAGATGGAAGTTGATCTGCATGCAGCAGATTCTGTTAATGTAGAGTTACAGCAGCCACATTCTGAAGCTCAAAGCTTGGTCACTGCAAGACAGGAGCTCTTTGCTTAAGTTCAACAACTGACTCAAGATCTCTAGAGGACACACACAGATACTCAGCAGATCCCTGCTTTGATGTCAGAACTTGAATCTCTTAGAAAGGAATATCAGCACTACAGGTAATGTATCACTGTATTAGCCATTTCATCCTTTGTCACTGCATTAGTGGACTTGACTTTTTTATTATGTGATTTATGAAATGTTCAAAGCACTCTAGCTTTCAGCTTGCAGTGCCACAACGAAGATAAAGCTATACACCTTTATTTTATTTAAACTGTGTCTAGGAATGGTATACTCACTGGTGCTAACCATATTGTGTAGAAGCTACATTCATTCAACCTCCCTGTCTACGTGTTTCTATTCCAGAACACGTTTCCATCACAAGCATGGGACTACTTGTCATACCCCACAATTGAGATCAATACATATGCCATGAGAAGTGGATCAGCCATTGATGGAATGATAACCGATTTTCCATGGACTGCTGCAGCCTACAGAAGTAAGTGGTATGATTTCATTTCTCGCTCTCTCTATTCAGTGTGTCAATGCCCGTAATTTTGTTTGCTTGATAAATGGTGTGCATCTTTTATTATATAGGTCTAATCCGTGTCTCTGATTTCTTCGCAGATGTGTATTTGATGGAAAATTCATTTCAAACCAAAATACTCTTCTTAAAATAAGAATCTGGAATGTGAATTAAGAAGTGAAATTCTTTGGCAAGTGCATACATATTGTATAGATAACTAACCATTTGTTATTTAAAGTTCTGATTAGACCCAGGTGGAACTAAAACCACTAAAAGTGGCACCAAGTGTAAAATGAGATAAAAGAAGATCATATCAGATCAAATCAAAGAAGATCAAATAAGATCAAAGAAGATCAGATAAAAGAAGATGAGATCAAGGAAGACAAAAACAAATCAGATCAGAGAAGATCTAAATTTTTATTTATTCATTTACGTGTTGATTCATTTGTGTTTTGTTTTATAAGAAATTGGATCTGAATTTTTATTTTCATTGTGTGTTTGACATCCTTATAGTGTGCTATTTGTTTGTTCATGGTGGGATTGTTCAGGTTGGTAAACATTGGCTAAAATGTGTACCTTTATGGGTGTTATTGTTTCGTATCCCTGGCTTCAAAGCCAATTCACTCAGGTCGAGCTTCGTGGCCTTGAAACCAAGGCAAGTGTTTTTATTGAATTGATTTGTGACTGATATCAGTTGTACGTTGATGGATTATGGGAAATGAATTTTGAATTTGGATGAACTTTATGCAGTTTATTTGACCGAGGAGTCAATTGGATGGTAAAGTCAAACTGAGAGATTTTTCACCTGTTACTTATTTGGGATTGACAAATAAAAACACATTGGTACGTTTTATGCCGTCCATAAGTGTATATTTGAAAAAAAAACATATTTACGAAAATTTTACTTAGACACGGTATATAACTGGAGCTAAGTTATACAAATCCTAGCTACGGGTTTTTCCCGTCCCTAATCGAGAAAAAAAAAAAAAAAAAAAAAAAAAAAAAAAGACACAAAATAAAAACACTCGGCGCGAAAAAAAATTTGGTTTCCCGCTCGTTGGATTATAGGCTTTGTGAAGAGAGAGGGTTACTTGCAGAGGACGAAGGGGATAGAGGAAGAATCATCGAGAATCAGAGAGAGGAAGAATCATTGAGGAGAATAACCTGGGAGAGGAAGAATCATTGAGGAGAATAACCTGTGAGAGGAAGAATCACCGAGAAGAAGAACCTGTGAGAGGAAGATTCACCGAGAAGAACCTGTGAGAGGAAGAATCATTGAGGAAGATTCATTGCAGAGGACGACGCAGAGAGAGGAAGAAGGTTTGGAAGAGCGATTTTGGGAGGACGAAGGTTAGACAAAACGCGTCACGGTGTTTTGAGAGGAAGAATCTCTGCGAGGAAAACGCGCGGTTTTCAGAGGAAGAAACTGTGAGAGGAAGAACAATGTTTTGAAGGGAAGAACCCTAGATTTTCAGAGGAAGAAGGTCTGAGAGGAAGAACCCGCGCCGCGTCACCTGCTGAGGGGCCTGGAATCCTTCTGCATCAGGAAGATCATCTCATTCTTCATCTTCTTCAACTTCACGGTGGGGAGAAATTTGGGGTTTTTGTGCTCTAACAAGGTAAGTAAAACTAAAATCACAGACTCTTAGGTTTATATTGCTTATATTTTTATATTGTAGAATTCACATACTCTTAGGTTTATATTGTAGAATTCACAGGCTCTTAGTGTAAAGATGGAAGTAGAATCTCTCAGTTAGGTTTATATTGTTTTGCAAATTTTAGTGTAAAGATCCAAATTTTTATATTGTTATGAAGTTGATCAGTTATCTCCCAAGTGGATTTTTTTTTGGAGTGCCTCCATTTCTTTCATTCATTGCTTAAGTCCACTTGGGATGATTCAGGGCTCACAATAAACATAGTGGATAATTGACACACAAATGATGCACATGACGGGATAACCTATGTAAAGATGCATGTGGATCCAGCTTACCACACTCGTGTGGATGTAAATGGACTTAAGTAACAGCAACTGTCCACCGACCATAGCCAAAGACACGGTCGTGCACATGGTTCTCTGGCCCAGACTGATTATTTTTTGAAGGAGACAATGTTCTTACCTAGAAACAACCATTCATATTAGGACATTGTTAAATTATTGAATGGCGAGGGTCAAGAGCGGCTGTTGATCTTTCATTCGAGCTATCATTTGATGTGATTGGCTCAATGAGTATAGATTACCTGCAAGGAACAATTCAAATTGTACAGGAAACAGCGGTGAGCTGAATTTTGCATAAACTATGACTTAATTTGACGTAGGAGGAAAAGGACATTTAATTTTTAATGGCCAGTCGCAATCTAATTATGACATTTAATGTGAAAATACATAGCTTGTATGCAAAATTATTGAAAGAGTTGATTGGGAAGACTACAATGATGGAGTTGTTGCACAATTGTATATAAGTTTTCAGCTTCGTGACAACTAAAACTGAGTCAGCCTCTCTAATATTTATTGAAGACAATTACTAGGAAGTTGCATTATAATATATACTCCAAAAGACTAATACAGCCTATTATTTGACTTTGATAACGACTCCATTTCATTTCTGAATCTTGATCTGAGTTTGTTGAAAGAAAATGTTTTGAGATTGTTGTTGAATCAGAATGTAATTTAAAGAAAGAAGGAAAGAAATGGTTGAAGCTGCAGTGAGTCTTGAGATTGAGCATCTGATTCCGTTTCTGATTGAAGAAGCAAATCAAAACTGTTGAAAGGAGTGTGCCGCGAGGTGGCATACCAAGTTTTTTTTTTTTTTTTTCAGTTTCCGCCATTGCTTCTTCAGTCGCTAAAGGCAGGAAACTTAAAGGCTAAAATTATTGGAAAGTGAAGCTGTACCTTCAATTGTCATTGGGAGATTACTGAGTGGATATCTGGTCAATTACAATGCATCACAACACTAGGATTAGGATCCCATTGCCGATGACATTGTTTTCATTTCATAAATCACAAAGGTGTAATATTAGGTGTGAACATAGAATCCTACTTGCATAAACACTATATTTAAGGATACTAAATTTCAAATTAGCACAACAAAAATTTTTGTATTAGTAGATATTTTTAGTATTGTTAAACCTGTATGTTGGCGTCGTTATCTTAATACCAAAATTTTTAAGTTTCTGTAACTGAAATTGGATTGTTTCAGACAAGGATGCTTAATGATCTATGAAGATATATGTAGAATAGAAACTAATGCATGCGTTTGACTATCCCGATGTTTTGGCTAGAAGCCACCACAATTTCTCATTCTCACCCTCTGTCTCCTACGTCTTTTTGTCTCCAGTTCCTCTCATCTTCTTCCACTACCTGTCTCTGATTGTTCTGGTAGGACTGAATTTGTGGCGTCTTTCTGTCCTAAATGTGGTTGTCTATGTGGTACCTCCATGCAAGTTGCTGGTAACACGGACACAGTTGGTGGGAAGATCATATTTAGAAAATATAGATAAATAATACAAGTAAGTGAAGGAATGATGGAGGGATTACCTAAGGTGGCCAAGGCCTTGGAGTTAGATGTGCCTGTTGGAGGCTTTGATATAAGCTCTTAGGATGATGCAGTGGATGCAAATGAAACTCTGCTCAAGTCCATCGTTTTCCCTTAGTGAACCCACCCTTCCTGGGTAACCAATAACATCATCACAATCCTTAATTGTGTGGTTATCTAAACCACATTTGGAACACTTTATTGGAGACCGGTTACGAGCGGGTGTAGTGGCATCAAAGTTTTGAATGGATGACCTTGATTGCTTAGACCTCATAGCAACCAAAACAACGACTTCGGGCATGACACTGGATTCAAACAAGGTTACTTGTTGGTTGCTATTTCATTTAACATGTGCATATGCAGCCTCAAGGTCAGGTTTAAGTTCCTTCCTCAAGATCTCTCAATGGATTTGATCAAAGATATTGTCCAATCCTACAAGAAATATACAAATTGGACAAGATCAATCTCTCTGCATCTAGTTTCAATGTTTGCTGGATTTTGATCAAAGATATTGGCAACAGGTGTTCCATTCTGTGTCATTGTAAATGATCTTCATGTAGATCATAAATCTTTGCTTCATCTGAACCATCAGAATATGTTTTCTTTGTTGCATCCCAAACTTTCTTTATTGTATCATAACGGATGAACCATTCCATGTGATTGGCCTACACTGCATTGAATAACCATCCAACTTAGCAATCTAACGCATGCCACTTGCTGTATGTTGAGTTTGTGACTGGATGTTGGGTGATATACCCTATTAAATGACCATGTTTCGTTTAATTTGAACTTTGGGTTCGTTTGATATATTTGGGTTGATCCTCCATTTGCATGGCTTTTAGGGATAGAGCATTATACAGAAATTTGAATATTGCATTTGAAAAACCTTACAAGAGCAAGCTTCTAATTTGAATAGTCGTAAAAGATAAAGTATAATATATACTTGTTTTACTTTATCTTTTTAAAAGAATAAATTTTTGGTTTTCATAAATGTCAATTAATAAATTCATCTTCATACTATTATCCAGGCTAAGTTAGATTCCAACATGGAAAAAGATTGGATTGAGCATAATCGTCTCAGCACCGAATATGAACTAGGGCTCCACACCTTCCTTAATGATGCTTTTGCTTTGTCGTCTTTTCATGGAAAGATAAAATGTCCATGCAAAAGTGTCGCAACAGGCATTTCCATGTACGTGACACTGTTCAGGAACATCTAATCATTTCTGGGTGGGATAGTCAGTATGCCCAAGGTATATGGGTACACCACGGTGAATTGGAGTAATGGATGCATGGGCAGATTTTGAAGATTCAGAAGAAGAGGAAGAGGAAAAGGAAGAGGACGATATGGATGGCATGTTACATGACGCATTTGGGCATTCGCCATTTATGGGTGAAGAAGAAGACATTGACCATGAACCAAATGAAGAGGCAAGGTCATTTTACAAGTTAGTTGAGGAAGCTGAGCAAGAGCTATACCCTGGTTGCAAAACTTCAACAAGTTGTCCTGCCTTGTCCACTTGTTTCACCTAAAGTGTCTAAATGGTTGGACCAACAAATCTGTAACTCAACTACTCAAATTTCTTAAAAAGTTGCTCCCCCTTGGTGAATGCTTGCCTGATTCGTTCTACAAGGCCGAAAAAAATTGTGAATGATCTTGGCCTCGGTTATAAAAAGATTGATGCTTGTCCCAATGACTGTATGTTGTATCGAAATGAATTTGCGGATGCAGAATCATGTTTTATATGCCACTTATCTAGGTGGAAACAAGCAGATGATGGGTCTAATGTACTTACTAGTAAGAGACGTGGGGTAGCTGCTAAGACAATGTGGCATTTCCCACTTATTCCAAGGTTACAAAGGCTATTATGTCATCTAAGACAGCATCAAGCATGCGTTGGCATGCAGACTCACGAGCACGGGATGATATCCTACGACATCCTGCTGATTCTATGGCTTGGCGACATCTCGATAATCAATTTCCAGACTTTGCTGTTGATGGTCGAAATGTCAGGCTAGGATTGGCAAGTGATGGCTTTAACCCATTTGGAACTCTTAGTATTGCACACAGCACGTGGCCAGTTGTCTTAATTCCATATAATCTACCGCCATGGATGTGTATGAAGCAACCTTTCTTTATGATGTCTTTGCTTATTCCCGGACCTCGTGCTCCAGGCAATGATATTGATGTATATTTACAGCCATTGATTGATGAGTTGAAGGAATTATGGGATGTTGGGCGTCTAACATACGATGCATCAAGGAAAGAAAATTTTGTGATGCGTGCAGCTATCTTATGGACAATTAATGACTTTCCTGCATATGCAAACTTGTCTGGGTGGAGCACAAAAGGCAAGTATGCATGCCCCACTTGCAATGTGGAGACAACACGTCATTATCTTAAAAACTCTCGCAAGTTTTGTTATATGGGTCATCGTCGCTTTCTAGATGAGACTCATAGATATAGACGTCAAGTAGAATCATTTGATGGACAAATTGAACTACGATCTCCTCCCCCTAACTTCACTGGCCAACAATTGCTAGCCGATGCAAGTAAGGTGACAATAACGTTTGGGAAACACCATGCTCAAGTAGTTGGCTCTAAGCGCAAAAGGGATTGTGAAGGAGTAATAGGGTGGAAGAAGAAAAGTATTTTCTTTTCATTGCCTTATTGGGAACATCTCTTAATACGTCATAACTTAGACGTGATGCATATCGAGAAGAACATTTGCGAGAGTTTAGTTGGAACACTACTAAACATGGAAGGGAAAACCAAGGACACGTTGAATGCCCGTTTGGACCTGCAAGAACTGGACATTAGGCATGCCCTGCATCCAGAAACTACTTCTAGTAAGGTTCATTTGCCTAAGGCGTGTTACTCCTTGACCGCGGAAGAGAAAAAGCTACTCTGCACAGTGCTCTCCAAGGTGAAAGTGCCAGATGGCTATTCGAGTAACTTATCCCGATGCGTTCGTGTGAAAGAACGTAAAATATCAGGAATGAAGAGTCATGATTGCCATATATTAATGCAACAGCTACTGCCAATAGCAATTCGCAAAATTCTTCCCAAAGAAGTTAGTACAGTTTTGATTGAGCTAAGTACGTATTTTCGTGAATTATGCTCCAAAACTGGGACAGTTAATTGCTATGAGCAGTTAGAAAGTCATATACCTCTAGTACTTTGTCATCTTGAGAGGATTTTCCCCACAGCTTTCTTTGATATAATGGTTCACTTGTCCATACACTTGGCAAGTGAGGCTAAATTGGGAGGACCTGTTCACTATCGCTGGATGTATCCTATTGAGAGGTAAATCCCCATACCATGTGTCATAATGTTAGGTAGTATGTAGTAAAATAACTACTAATATATCATGGCAAATTATTTGGCATAGGTACCTTCACACGTTGAAGTCATATGTGCGCAATCGAAGTCGTCCTGAGGGATCAATTGCTGAAGGATACCTGGCTGAAGAATGTTTGACATTTTGTTCAAGATATTTGAACGATGTCGAGACAAGGGCTAACCGGCCAGTGCGAAATGATGATAATTATGTGCAAGCACCACGATCCTTCCTCAACATTTTCTCATCGCCCGGGGCGTGGCATTGGGAAGGCAGAGTTTATGAATATTGACGAAGTTACGTGGGTACAAATGCATAGATGGGTGTTATTTAACACATCTGAAATATACACACATGTAATGTATGCACGTCTACTATCTCCTCTCCACTTGAATCTCGACTTTGTAGCACCCTTAGTATCTCTAATGCATCCCTAACCTTTTGTAGAGAACATAAGGAAGCCCTCCGAGCACGATACCCGAACAAACGACAAATAGACATTGATCGGATTCATAACTCTGAGTTTCCTCAATGGTTTCGTGATGCTGTGAGTTTTGCCTCTACTAAATTGCCTCAATGGTTTCGTGAAGCAACTCTGTCTACGCAGACCACAATGCTGTCTGTGTGCAGAGTGCGGAATGTGACACGCGTCTGCTCCGCTACGCCGCATTCCCTTATCCGCACGACCTCTGAATCGCAGCAATGTAGACACTGGCGCTGTAACAGCGCGTACCGCAGAATGCTGACTCTGTCAGCATCGCACTCTGGCTGCCAAGCTAGAAAACCATCGCACCCTGTCTTGGGGTCCTGCAAGCGAACCAAACCTGTTTCCCAGCAGACTTCAATATCCGCCCTGCTACGCCTGAAACGAACAGCAGAAGCACGCATCGCACTCTGTCTACGCAGACCACAGTGCTGTCTGTGCTGCAGAGTGCGGACTGTACAGCCAAACCGCAGTCCAGCCAAGCTTTCACCACCTGGACTGCAATGTTACGCGTGTCTGCAGTCCAGCCAAACCGCAGTCCAGTGTGAGCATTCACCACCTTCTGCACTGCAATGCACTACACATTGCTAGCTTAAAAGGTTCGTGTTTTGGTACTTGTACAATCAATTGGCTTTTGTTCAAAAGTTTCCTCTTATCTTGTCCCTTCGCCTACTGGCATGAGTTAACTCTCAGCTTTTAGACCTGTAACAACTCCGTTATCTATTACATTAGTTACTCTCAAAACTCATGTACAATAAAGCTAGATTTAAGACTAATTTTGTAATAGGAAATTACCAATATACCCATGACACCTAACAATTTTTAATATAATTTTCTTAGTCCTTTTTCCTAGTAAGAGAGTATTCATGCAACATAAGTAGATACAATGTTGATATTAGAAGGTTCATACAATATCACTTTCACTTCCCAACAACCATAAGAGCCGCTTGTCTTAACACACCCACTGTCTGTTAGCATTACTATGTTTACCAGCTCCGTTTCTATTCCGAACTTATGGAAGTAAATATTTTATGTCGGTATTAAATGTTTGAATTTTTTTTTCTTTAGGTATCCAATTCCACCATTTGATTTTTCTGTTGAAGGAGTGACATCGATATCAGCTGATGTTCATAAGTATGGGTTGGCACCCAAGGGAACAAGTATAGTCCTTTACAGGAATCATGACATCAGAAAGGTATTACTTATCGTTTATGATACTTGCCTATGAAATGTATTTGGCCAGTGGGTCTATCTTCATCGGCTCAAAATGTTAGTAACTCGTATCTTTATTCTTATTTACTTAATCTATGGAAGAGGATTGAGATTATTGGAAATTTTTGATCAAAAGGATATGAATAAAACTTATCAAACTCATTAGCTCTACCTATATGTCTATGGACTCTAACTTGTCCCAGAAATATATTTTGTATTGATAATCCTTAGCGAACACTTACATGATCTTGCTTGTACTTTTATATTTATCGTAGAAGTTGTTCAAGACTTTTGCTCTGTATTTTATAAAAGAAGTATGCATGTTATATATTTTGTTACTTGGTAAGTTGTGTGCTAATTCTTTTATAATTTTCTGTTGGCCGATGGACCTCTTTTATGGCTATCGCTGAACTTCTTCAACAGCACCAATTTGTGGCAGGTGAGTCTCTTACTTTTCAGTTTTCAAATATTCACTGCACTTGTCTTTTCATAGATACACCGTTTGTTGGGTCCAGGGGTGAAAAGAGCGAAACCCCTCAAAACCACTTCACAACATGCACACGAGATTGCTTCGCTCTCTTCATCCCCAGTCCCAACACCGTTCTCTATTCTGATCCTGGCACATGTTGAATAAAAGATTTGGAAGTTGTTTTGTGAAATTTATTTATTTAATGCATTGCTGCAAGGATGGCTTAACTTGAGGATTATGTGTTTCATTGACAGTTGACACCTCGACGTATACATACTCATATTTGACATTGTTACTTCTGAAGCTCCAATTTTGGCATGCATTCAACGACACCATATTAGTGAAACATGTGCTCCAATGATTCAACATTTAGTAAAATTGTGAGATTTGGATAACGTTGTTTTGATTATTGAAAAACAGTAGAATGTTTTCATTCAGGTACAATGTTTAGAATATGAATATCCAAATCAGATTGACATGGGCTTACAGGAAAGTTACTATGTAAAATTGTGAGATTTGGATAATGTTTTTGATTATTGAAAATCAGTAGAATGTATTGTATTCAAATACGATGTTTAGAATATGAATAACCAAATCAGATTGACATGGGCTCACGGGCAAGTTACTATAGATGGTTTGAACATGTCTATCAACTTTTACATCTGATCTGTATTTTTCTGTTTTCTTTCTGCGAATCTCTCTTACTGGTAAACTTGTACTTTGTCAATGATAAATCTCATATCATATTAAATCCTCTTCTTTTTTGCAGTTACGTACGGAATGGTCAGGGGGTCTTTATATTTCTCCTACCATAGCCGGAAGCAGGCCTGGGGGATTAAGTGTTGGGGCTTGGGCGGCCATGATGGCTTTAGGCCAAGAAGGTTATATAGATCATTGAAGGTTTTCCTTTTAATTTTCCCCCTCCTTTGCTCCTCAGTTTTCACTAAAATTATGTGGCAAAAAAACTGTGTTCTTGTAGGATACTTGGAAAACACAAATAGGATCATGGAAGCATCTAAGAGCCTACAGAAAGGGTCAGTGATATTTTTTTCTTGGAAATTTAGTTTTGTGCTTAGATTGTACCTTAAAAGAGAGAAGAAAATCACATTTATTTTGTTGAGTTTGTTCTGCAGGATAAAGAAGATACCAGAGCTATTTATCATTGGAAGGCCAGATATGACTATTGATGCTTTCGGTTCGAAAGATATCGACATTTTCGAAGTAAATGATATAATGTCATCAAAAGGCTGGCATTTGAATGCATTGCAGAGGCCTAACAGGTGTGCCATTTTTATTTTATTTTCAGTATTTGTTTTTCAGATATATAGCAGCTTTTAGAAAAGGATAAAAGAGAAAGTTCCCTAGGCCTATATAAGCACCTCTCATGTTCCAGAAATTGCAAGGATTTGGAGAACCTAATTGTTGGACTGACGAATTCCGTCATGTATATCTTTATTCATGGTCTGTGTGCCATGTTAATTACAATTAAGTTTCAAGCTTTGCCAAATTTAGCCATGAAATCAGCATATTAAAGAGTATGAAAGGCTAAGATCGTAGAGCCAACAATGTTCTACATATGCAGTCCAACTGAGCTTAGAATTACATATCTAGTTGAATTCAGTTAAAGATAAACCCGAAACATGGTTCTAAATGAACCCGATCCCGTCCCGATTTTTTTGGGTCATTTTGGGATTGATCAAACTCATCTCGATCCCGTCCCGATCTCGAAACATGCCTGATTCAATTCAATTCTTCTTCTCAAGCAATCTCTGTTATTGTCAGTCTTTTGTAACAGCAACTCAACTCTGTTTGTGGCTTGCAAGATTCTATTCTTCAAGATATCAACTGTCTGACAGATCAAATTAGTCTGGAATAGCTTGATATCATCAATTCCTGCAAGAAACGTATTCAAACACAGGTTAGTTCCTAACACAAGAACAGTGGAGTATCAGTATACACATGGTAATTGAATGTTTCAAAGATTGATAGATTTATCAAAATTGTTGAGTTATTAATTCGTTTTGAATAGAAAAAAAATAAATTGCCACATATGCAATAATGTCTACTAATTAATAAATGTGTGAATTACTTCAATGGATTGTAAAATAAATGTGTGAATTACTCCAATAGATAAGATGTACTAAAATATATTTGTGCTACAGATCCGGAGAGGTTTAGATTTGCTAGAGACACATCAAACGGGAGAAGGCAGTTGAATTCCTGGAGCAAGTCACCCGTTCTCCTTTGGATTGTAAGAATCAAACCATGTTTTCTTTTGTTAAATATTATCTCTGATTATGAATTCAACACTATTATGCATTTTCCATTAAATTCTGCAAAGTATAATGATGTATAGTGCCTTGATTTGATTCAATCCCATAAGATAAATGAATTGTGAAGATATAACAAAATTTGCCTACTTAAATATGAATGTGTTCCAAGTATCTGCAAAGTATATGAATGTATAGTGCCTTATGATGTATGTGTTCCAAGTATCCAAGTATAATGATGTATATTATTAGACACATCTAGTTTAAATTTGATTCATTTTGGGTAGGGTGACTACAATGTCTGCTTAATTTTATATAGCTTTAATTATCGACGCATCAAGTGTACAACTCACCTAATTTATTATTGAAAAAAGTTGCAATCCGTTCCGAATAGATTGAAAATACAGAGTTTGACTTGTGAATCAACAAATTGGAGACCATTCTTAAATTGGACAGCCATGACTGCTTCATGCTTCCTGAATAAGTCCAATTATTATAAGCATGAATGATTAATCTAGCTAGCTAACAGTATGTTGCTTATTGTTTCAGGCATGCTTCTTTAGACAGTTCTTTCGATCTGTCGTCAAGGTCGATTATTTTACTGTGAGACATGAATTTATAATGGTAAGTTATATCCTTCGTAAAAGCGAGTTACTTGTACGAATTTTATAGATTTAGTGAGTAAAACATGTTGTTTGTGATTAACAGGCACATTTGGTCCCCCAAAATGCGAATAAATTTGATTTTCAGAAATACATCAACAGATCACTTGAAGAAGATTTCAAAGTTGTAGGAATCAGTCCAGTAATTTGGTTCATAGCAGTGTTGTATGTAAAAATTTTGTTTTATGTCCCATAGACGATCACAATTTTGTTTTATGTAGTTATTTCAATTTGAGGTTGACAGTATTTGGGATTGTATTTTTTTGTGATGGACAATTTATTGAGTATATAAAAATTAATTTAATTGTGTTCAAGTTTAAGATGTTTATAATTTGCCAAATTTTAAAATTAATATAATGACAAAAAAAAGTATATGCTAAATTTTAAAATTAATATAATTTAAATATAAAAAAATTATTTTTCAATTTTATTTGTTAGCCACGGCTTAAAGGCCGTCGCTACAAGAAACAAATTTTTAAAAAAAAAAAATCAGTTAGCCACGGCCAAATTGCCGTCGCTACAATAAAAAAATTTATAAGTTTTTTTAAAATCAGTTAGCTACGGCTAACCGGCCGTCGCTAAAATAAAAATATTTTATATATTTATTTTAAAAAACAGTTAGCTACGGCTACAAAGCCGTCGCTAAAATAAAAAAATTTTATATATTTTTTTAAAAAATCAGTTAGCTACGGCTAAAAGGACGTCGCTACAATAAAAATTTTTAATATATTTTTTTTAAAATTCGTTAGCCACGGCCAAACTCCCGTCGCTAAAATAAAAAATTTCAATTTTTTTTTTAAAAATCAGTTAGCTACGGCTAAAATACCGTCGCTAAAATAAATAAATGTTAAATTTTTTAAAAACAAAATCAATTAGCGACGGTATTTTGCCGTCGCTAATAAAAAAATATTAAATTTTTTTTAAAAAAAAATCTGTTAGCTACGGGTAGTTTACAGTTTAGCGACGGTTTTATGCCGTGGCTAATTAGCTACGGCTATTGTACCGTCGCTGAATCAAATAGCGACCAGAAATGTAGCCACGGGATAGCGACGGTTAGTGTGCTGTCGCTGAATCCTTTTAGCGACGGTTTTGGCTCATTCAGCGACGGTTTTTAGCCGTCGCTGATTTCCATTTTTTTTGTAGTGTTAAGACCATCCGTTACGGTGCTTACCCTAACGAGAAAGAATTTCCCCTAATAGGATCATCAACTGCTTGGATCAAACCTTGTCTGTGAGGTAAGATATGTTTTTTCGCAAAACTTTGGAATCTTGTAACCAGGTCAATGCTGGAAATTAAGAGAATTCCAACGTTATATTGAACTTAGATTGAGAGAAATGTATGGGTTAATGTTAAGATTTACGTGTGTAACTTTTAGCTTCAATGTGATGAACTTTCCTCATTGTTGTACACTGAATGTGTTGCAACCAATCCATTGACAAAATTCTGATAATATCGATAACTAAACAAAATTTTTGGCTATCCATTGACTGACTGTAGGCTTACTGGGGTGTAACGGTAGCACCAGTATTGTATATGAAGTTTATTCCATCAATGTCATCCTTAGTGAGCTCTCTCTTTGTCATTCCTGGGGAGAGGAAAGAAAACATTGCAGCTTCATAATCTTCTGAGTGATCAAGTCCAAGAGCATGTCCGAGCTCATGTAGTGCAATCGATTCTACATCCATCTCTCCATCCTTTGGGTCATAACTCCATTTCTCATCTGCATCAAAATGAAGAATCCCATATGGTGGAGTATAAGCATGGGCAGTTTTTCTACCGCGCCCATCAAACTTATTAGTATCTTCAGGATCAGTGCTTGAATGATCTCCTCTTCTGAAACCAATCTTAATGTTGGCCTTTGTAACATCCGGCATTTCTACAAAATTGAACTTATACACTTTAGCCCATTGACCAAATGCATTTCCAAAACTGGTTTTGAAAGCTTGGAGATCTGTGTTTTGCGCAACAGTTTCATCATAGCCATAGGTGATAGTCGAGCTGTTCCATATTAGGGGCTTCCCAGTCCCATCATTTAGGAAGGGTACATAATGCTCTGTAGTGTGAAGACCAGAAGGCGCTGGAGCGCCATGACCACTACCTGGTCGCATAAATTTAACTCCTTTCACCTTGTCCGGCACTCCACATCTAGTCCTATTCATTAGTTCCCTAGTTTTTGCATCTACAACTCCTGTGACTGGAAGACCGTAGGTCTGTTGATATTCCTTTATGGCTTTGCCCATTGAAAAACCACCTGCGGCTTTGTTTGCTAAAAAGGCAGATTCGCCTCCACCTACTGTGGACGCATCAGGCAAATCGTCCTTGTCAATGTATCCAAAGTCCATTAGATATGCAATGGGATCAATTGTACCTTGTTGACAAAAACCAGGTGTGATAACATCATAACAAGTGATGCTAGAGAAAAAAGAGCCCGAGAGGCTTTGTAAACTAGCATTCCAGTTTCCATTTTGGATAGCACTCTGTTAATTTACAAACACTCATTTATATATAAACCTTTGAAGATGCATGACAGAATTAGCAATTTCTGTGATGATAACTATAGCAAATCCTAAATATAAATCCATCATGCAAGGCTTGCCGTACATTTTTTGCCTCTCCAATCCTATTTTTAATAATAATCCATAAAAGTTGATGTGTTGAATCTGTAATGATCCATAAACAATGTATTAAATTTTTGTTGAAAAACAAATCACTGAAAATAGGCAAATAAATTTTCTTTTCTTTTTATAGTGAAAATAAAGAAATAAACTTTTAATGGTTAAACCGCCTCAGTCTTAACCATCCAACCAGGGCATCCTAATAGTAGTAAAGCATAGATGCTTAATAAGCTAAACATTCAACTATCCACCATATACAATTCCAAATCAAACATATCCAAAAACATATGAACAAAATATAAGCATCCGTACACTTAACCTGAGCTCTATACTCATTTAGTCCCACTGCGGCATTTCATCAAACACCACATTGATCATCGTCCACGTCCTCACTATCCCCAAATCCACCACCAATCTCACAAACCCTCTCCCAAACCTTCTTCGAAACCGGCACCACCGAAAGCCTCGGCTGCCTAAACATGACAAAACCCTTCATCCCCTTTCATCTCTTTCAAGTCCACATGCCTCCGCATCTCTCCCTCCGCCTTCACATCCACAGCCCCATCATCATCTCCTTCATTCGACAAAGAATACCATTCCTTTATCACAGATACGACGCCCATTATGCAGCGCGCCTTCGCAAATATAGAGGACAAATTGCAAATTAGATATAGAGCGTGAAAAATAACTTTCTTATAATTAGATATAGAGCGTGAAAAATAACTTTCTTAAACCTACAAGCAAATTGCAGGAATTTGGAAATAGTTATGGATAACACCTAAGCAGTGAAATACCCACCAATATAGAGGCGACTCTATGGAAAACCCAAGGTCTCGTAAACCAGATCAACTATTGAATATACGTTCTCTGACACTACAAGATAATTCCTATTGCCCGAGGGTGAGTAGCATATTACCTAGCAGGCTTTAGTCTTAAACCAAATTAATAATCGATAAAAAAGACATGTCTGAATATGTCTCTCAAGATGCTTATAACATTGTATACGTAACGAGCACATGATTGATTGCAAACCTCCCTCAAGTGCTAATCTAGTTGGGATGTTTGGGAGAGTTCAATTTGTTTTTGTTTTCATCTGTTTTCATTTGTTTTCTCCTTAAAACTTCAGATAAACGCAAAAATGATAACCTCAAGAGACACTCATATATAGTCTAAATCGACATTACATAACATATAAAATCCAAAATAAATAAATGAAATTCAAATGCAATCTTATTCAATCCCATTAAGACCCAAAATAATTATTCAAATGCAAACACCATGAGTTTCTGTCAGTCATCTTTAAGTTTTTATGAATAAAAATAAATAAATAAATAAATAAAATATTAATAATAAATATTAAAAAATTAGCTCAGGACGGGACGAAATTGGCGGAATTGAAAATCTTTATCCCATTTCATCCAATTCTAAATCGGGATGAGACAGAATCAGAATGAAATTATTCAATTCCATTAAGGCCCAAAAAAATCAGCACGGGAAGAGACGGGACGGGATTGGATGCCCACCCCTACGTGGGAAAGCAAATATGATCAATAAGCTATATTTTAGAGCGCATCATCTATTTAACTCAAATTAACGCGGACACTAACCCGAACTTAAAAAGGATTAATAAGGCCATTTTAATTTTTATAGTATAATAATTAATAAAGCCATTTTAATAATTACATAGAACCCAAGATGTAGAGGTTAAACCGCATCCAATCAGGTTACCATTGGCATCTTAATAGTAGTAAAGCATAGATGCTTAATAAGCTAAACATTCAACTATCCACCATATACAATGCCAAATCAAAAATATCCAAAAACATAAGCATCCATACACTTCACCTGAGCTCTATACTCATTTAATCCCACTGCGGCATTTCATCAAACACCACATTGATCCTCGTCCTCGTCCTCACTATCCCCAAATCCACCACCAATCTCACAAACCCTCTCCCAAACCTTCTTCGAAACCGGCACCACCGAAAGCCTCGGCTGCCTAAACATGACAAAACCCTTCATCCCTTCATCCCCTTTCATCTCCTTCAAGTCCACATGCCTCCGCATCTCCCCCTCCGCCTTCACATCCACAGCCCCATCATCATCTCCTTCATTCGATAAAGAATACCATTCCTTTATCACAGATACGACGCCCACTATGCAGCGCGCCTTCGCACCCGAGTGGTAGAAGAAGCAGAGGTCCCCCTGTTTCATAGACTTCATGTATTTTATCGCTTGCTTATTCTTCACCCCGTCCCATTGTGACACCCCTCCATTCGCTGCTTGGTCTGACCATGACCATGATCCCACCTCCGTCTTCAGTAACCAGTACTGCACATCCCTCTTACCCATCTCTCTGTTCTTGTTGTTTCCAATTCTTTTTTATCTGTTATCGTGTTATGGAGACTGTTTGTTGATGAGATGAACAAGAGTTTCATTGGCGGGAAATGTGATGTTTTGGCGCCAAACCAAATCTGAGGTTCATTGGGCTTTTAATGGGTAGATTTGATTCTTTTGAGTGGACTTGGGCCTTAACTTTACATATGTCAGCATTGAAAATAAACTATAATATGTGTATCACGCACACTAGATACTATCTCAATTCTCAACTAGTAGACTTGTGACGGATAGTATCACAAATTCACACTTCAAACCCATATCGATAATATTTATGGTGTTAGGATCCAAGATAGCTACATCCGCGTTGAGATGTACACATGAGTATTGCATGGCATGTGTCTTTGAACAAAGTCAAACATTTGTTTTTGTTCTCTCAATAATTTTCAAACAAAAACTAAAATTAATTTCTCATTTACTTGAGCATTCATGATCCATAAAACACAGTTTACTATTGAGTTGTCAATGGATTGGATTTGGATCCTAGACTTGCAAGAATTACTTATCAAAAGTTAGATTTTAATCGGAATCTGATCCGATCAAGTCTAATTTAAGAAATTTTTTTTTTATCTAAATTTGATCAATTGACAATCCTATGTACTACCTTAGGCTACTTAATGATGTATAATACGTGAGTGTTAACTTTACCCCACTCTTCATAATTTTAGAAAAGATGTACTAGAATTGACACCAATACAATTCCCGAAATATTAATCAGTGGTGTGTTGAAACGCGGAAGTTTTATATAGGTCCATAAATGTGTATTTGATTTTAGAACTTTCAAGGAAAGCTCCTCATTCTCGAGAAGGACGTACAAAGTGCGAAGAGATAAACACATCATGTGCATTCTCACAGAATGATCATCAGACATCTATCATCAGATAGCTGACATATAACCAATCATAAATAACACTCATCGATCGAAGGACCACCGTCACTGTCTTTTGGGGTGCAAATATAAATAAGAAGTAGTCAAAGAGCACCCCACTTAATTCTTCTGGTCCCCTCTACAACTGAAGGAACCTCATGCGTGCAATCAACACTTTCAGACCTCCTCATGATTCAGTTGACCTGTCTGGAAATTGTAATAAGTGCTTTTTTTTTTTTAGCTTTTTGGTGGTGATGTTTAAGCACTTTTTAATTGGGTACGTGAGCGTGTTTGTTTCGTATTAAATTAAGCACTTTTTTTTTTTTTTTTTTTTTTTTTTTTTCTTTTCAAGTTGTTGTGCATGTGAATTGGAGTCTTCACACATGATCTTGTTTAATTGAGTCTAATTTTATACGTGTTTTCTTTCGGTTGGGTTGGAAAATTTATGATTGAAGAAGATCTATGTTTCTTTAGATTGCTTGACAACCACGTATTCTCGATGAATATATCTTGTTTTCTCATCTAATTCAAAAGTTTAAGATAAATAGTTTTTTCTATCTTGATTGCGAAAAGTGAAAGATATCCGGTGATAAAATGTAACAATCTTATGGAATTGAAACACAAAGACATTGGAACCAATCAGCTATCATTCACATTTGACTATTTTTCGAAATTGAACACATTCAACTAGTCAACCTTTTACTACCTATAGTTCAACCCTAAAATCAACAACTAGTTCTTGATTACTTTAGAATTTTCATACGAGACTTTTCAATCTTAGGCGTATTTGACATAATCAATTCTATTAAGTGTACGTCTCACTCACTCAAAACTTACAATACTGAATCTAAAATTTAGGGAGATACGGAATGTTCCTTAATTTAGCAAAGATAAAATGCTTTTAAATCGAAAAATTGAGGCTTAAGTATAGTTCTTGCTTCCCTAATTTTCGTAAAATCCTTATGTTGGCACCTTTGATTTCTCAATACCGTAAACATAAATAAGGTTTCCCGATGGTTCATCGTACCAATTAAAAAAATAAAATCAAACACTCTGACCCAAGTACTTGGTTTTCAACTGGAGCACTGCTATAGTGCCTGGTGGTGTGCTTGATGTTGTGTCTGGTGGCCACCAAGCACTGTCCATTTGTCTCGAAATATGAAATGGACAAATGGACGGTGTTTAATAGCCACCAGACACACCACCAGTGGACTTAAGAATTTTCCTTTCAACTGACTAAGTAATTGTGCGAAACATGAACTACAGTTTGTACTTTGTAAACCTAAATCTTCTACGACATGTGGCTTGAAAAAGTGATGATCCAACATAAAACCATAAGACCCTAACAAACTATAAAAAAAAAATAAAAAAAAAATTTTTCCACAACAAAAGAGAGCACAAACATAAATTAAATATCATATATATATATATATTTTTTTTTCTTTTTATTACTAACAAAGGCAGAGAAGATGAACATCGATTTACATGATTTTTTTCAAGGCTTTGTTTTCTGAGTATAGATGTAATCAGTATGAGCCACAAGTGTTCTTCTCATCAAACACTCATCTTCTCCAATTCCTTCACAACTTACTTCCATTTCAGCATCATCACCTGTTTCAGTTTCCTTCACAACCAAAAAAAAAATTAGTCCTTCAATAAAATAAAATAAAATGAACAAAACCCATTGATCACGATCAAATTTGATGCATAAAACATGTATGAATCAAACAAATCAAACATACCCTTTGTTGGGTAGCCACAAGAGAGTCCTTGGGGTGTGCAGGATCACGGCGAGCTGTGCAGGAAAGAGAGAAGCAAAGGAGAAGTGCTATGATGAACAAAGAGGTGAGTTTAGCCATTTCTGTCTCTCAGTATTGATGACCTGGTTTTGAATTGTTTTTGTTGATAGAGATTATGAGACTCTGATAAAACAGAGCAGTTTATATAGGAAAGCTAGAGAAGAAGACAACAAACAATGTGAGTGTATTGAATGAATTGGAAAAAGATGGAAAGACTTGGGAGCCATAAATAGCAAAAAGTTATGGTAAAATAAAAAAACCTGATTGGGGAGTAATTAATTCGAGCCTACAGATTTTTTTTTTTTTTTTTTCCCAATTGAGGTTAGAAAAATCAGGGGTTTTTTATCTAGATAAATGGAGAGAGTTTGGCCAATTCCGATGACCCGAAACCAACCCGTTATCGATCTTTAATGAGTCAATTTGAGTTATTAGTTTCACTAAACGGGTTGTGTCGTCATGTCAAATGGGTTGGTTTGGTGTTGGGTCATTGTTAAAACTGGTTAATATAGTGTAATTTTTAGTTGAATTGTGTTGGTTATCACAAGTTATGTCATCTCAATTTGTTTATTGACAAGGTAGCATTTGTATTTTATCTTTAAAATACAATCACAAACACTATCTATAGAAAAGATAAAAATGTAAAAAAAAATCAAAAAGACAAAAAAAAATGCTTGCTAGAACTGTTGAAACTGGGTTATACAACTAGAATGATGTGGCATGATTAGAAGAGGTAGATAAAAACCTTGAGACATAGATAAACATCTCAAAGATTTCCTTTCTCCCTAAATCACACCAGATCACCCTAGTCGCAAAAACCCGATTTCCTAATATTTTTGTTTCTTCTTTTAATAGGTGTGTTGATAGAATGTAACAATTAACAAGTTGATTAAATATGGTTAAACCAATTGCGATATATTTACATAAACGGGTTGGTAGGTCACAAAAAATAGTTAAATAGATCAATAAAAATTCCTAATTCTTTTCCATTAATAACGGGTCAATTTCGAATTTTGCTCGGGGTAAAATTGAATTTTTATTTTATTTTATAAAGGCTATAACATTCATATAGATATGGGTTTTTTTTCTATGTGCACCGGCTGCATCAGGCACCGTAAATTTGCATCAAAATAGGAGTTGTCTCTTATCTCGATACATATCTACAATGTTTGATAGCACCAGGCACAACACCAGACACCTGAGTAGGCACCGTAGCATTACTCTATAGATATTCGTTTAACACGTTTGTTTACAAATTAATGAAATGTCGAGATTCTTGCTCTTTTTGGCCAACTAAAAATAAACAAATAAAAATAGTGAAAAAAATAGATATTTAAAAGGATAAGAATCTTTGTCAACGCGTTTTGAGAAAAGTGTAGTTTTGTTGAGAGGAACGATAAGCATCCAGACTGCTCTGTGTGTGATCTCAGAATGTACATGTTTGGTCGACAATTTTGGTTGTATCAATCAAAAAAATAATACAATACAAATACAATATACTATAAAGTTGTCGATGGATGGATCGCTCGTAAACATACATTTGGTGGTTGAGACTCACATGCAAACTTATATATAAAAATATCATACGCAAAAATTTAGATTGCCTAAAAGTCTAAAATAAAATAAAGAAATTTGTTGCGAATATATATATAATCTTTTTTTTTTTTCAAACACGAAGATTTTTATTGAAAATGAGAAAGGAAAGAAGGTATAAGGAAAACTATTTCTACGTCAATGAATGTTAAGACATCATAAAGGTGTAAAAAAATAAGTCTTTAAAAAGATTACAGGCCGAGCACATTTGCTACAACAATTTTCTAATCTCGATAAAGATAGAATGATTCGATCCATTGAGTCCTTAAAAAATTCTCACATTTTTCTATTTTCACACACTACATGAGCACGTGAGGAACCATACGCTATAATCACTCTGCACCTCAGATGGATTAGCTTGAGACCACCAACTTAGACAATCCAAAATAGAACATAGAAACATCAAACTTAGACCAAATTCTGATAAGAAACTGCTCCAAATAGAGTTGAAAAATCTGCAATAAAACATCAAGTGATCGAGAGTCTTGTCATTCTCATTACAAAGCACACAGAGACTTTCTGTAAGAATTTCTCTCATCCTTAACCTATCTTTCATCAAAATTTTCTCGTGCAATACCGACCACCAGAATAAATTGACATGAGGAAGAAGATGCAATTATAACAATTTATTTACTATAATCATAGTCTATTGGAGTTGCATGGCAATTAAGTTTTTAATTTTCATTTCTTGATTGAAATACGTTGACGTGAGATAAATTCGAGGAAAAAATAAGCAACAATGTAGCGATGAACGTCATTTCGAGTTATATTTATTTGAGAAATTAATTATCGATCAAAGGTCCACTGTTCATAAAGTATATCGAAGAAAGGTGTAGTCAGCGGAATAACAACCATGAGCTAATGTCGACGATCGTATTTAGAACAAGTCTACTGCGATTTTTATACTTAACTTCAACCACTAAAAAAAATACTTATTTTTATTGTAAATTGAGTTTATCAATAGTATCGACATTTCACTTATTTGACTTCTTTCCGCAATTTATTTTTTTGACTTTATCCTGAATTAAAGATCCTTTAATGTCGATTTTCGTCATGAATACATCAATATTAGTGGGACTTATGTACGGATTGTATAATTCTAGAGAGCCCGGATTTGCTGCCTGGGGGGCGAAAATACACTTTCTAGAAAGTGTTTAAAGAGGAGGGGGGCAAAAGCGTAGGCTGCAGACCCGGGCTCTGTAGCATTACTCGTACGGATTTGGTTATGAACAGTGTTCTAAAAGTTCTCCTAGGCGTTAGGTGGCTGCCTGTGGCCCAGGTAGCCGCCTAAACGGATTTTTGAAAAAAAAAATATATTTATTGTTAGAAAAAATTAAATTTTTTTTAATACATTTTGCATATGTATCTTGAAATTGAATTAAAAATAACTTACTGGCTATTATGCTTAATTTTTATAATTTATAATACAAAAAAAATCACCTAATCCTTCACCTAGGCTTCTGAGTACTAATTTCCTGCTCGCCGTTCGCCTACTGCCTAACAATTTTAAAGTATACCTTGTACTTTTCCATTCCGATGTTTTCTTTTCTTTTCTTATTTAATGGAAATAAAATTGACATTATTTTTATAAGTAGTTAAGACTCAAGACCCATGTGAATCCAAACTTTCGATTTTTTTTTTTCAATAGAATAAGGGAAAATCAATATATGGTTTGCCCGTGATAAGGAACTTTTCAACCATTAGTGAGATTATCGAACCAAAGAGGCTAAAAATCTCAAACTTTCGGCCAAAGTGATTGAGAATGATACCAGACAAAACCAAGAAATTTTTTTTCAATAAATCATTTTAGAATTCGCATAGAACCTTCTTTTCTTAGAGCTGAATTAAATCACCCGAACGCATATAGTTGTCTGGTAGCCAACTTTTAAGAGACTGGAAGAACTCTTCAATGAAGAAGAAGAAGATCAGTACGTATGCAGGCACATCATGTTGGGAGATTTAAGCATATTTGTTGACCTTTTCATGCAAATGCAGACATCGATATCTCATCTGATGTACAGGTTTCAGTGACGGCAATTATCAATGTCAAAATTTATAGCTTCTAGTAGATGTGGATGTACATGTAGGCCAGTTGTCTTTGGTTTTATGGAAAATAGACAGAGAAATTGAAGGTGGTTATGTGAATTTAATTTTAAGGTTTCCTTCCCAGACTTGGATATTCATTACTAGTGGAAAAATAGTCTCATGATTAACAAAATATACATGTAGTGTAAGGATGCACAGACACGGATATGCGCATTATGTTGGACACATACACGATATGCCGATTTGACAATTTATAAAAAACTAAGACTCTAAAATATGTCGACACGTCATATTATTTTTTAATAAATCATATAAATATAAATAATAATATAATAAAGTGCATTTTCAGAGTGTCTTGAAGAAGATGACATTGTTGTAAGAAAAAAGAAATGAGAGAAAAATAATAAACAAAGATTAAGAAGAAACATAGACTACCTCTATTAGGGGTGGGCACGGGACGGGATGGGACGAGATAGACCCATCCCTATCCCATCCCGTTCATACGGGATCAGGACGGGACGAGATCAGCGTGCTATCATTTTTGACAAATTACTGCTTACCTAAAACCCATTTGCTTAGTTAAAAATAGGCAAAGACAATTCGTTGAACTACACATAAATGATAGTCTTGGATTGAGTATGCAACATCATAATAAAATACCATAAATGACAGTTGAAAATCACCCATGTAATTAAAATTTCTGCAGAGTTTTGAATGACTAAGATGTGGACAGTATAATGGCAATGGTGGACCTGCTCTACTGTTTCGAATAGTGAACAAAAAGATGAGTAGATTTTGGGTGCTAAGAAAAATGTTTCATTATTGCTTTTAAAAAAATAGTCATTAAATTCATTGTCTTGACACAAAATAAAATCTCCAATGTAGTTAGCAATTTCATTTTGAGTTTTAAAGAGTTTGCAATTAAATAATTCATTTAGAATTATAGAAATAAACCAATATCAAGTAGTTGCATATATAGACTGATATCAATTACATTGATTTCAACTAAATTCATTTTTCTTAAATTACACTAATATTGCAATCCTAAAATAAATAAATAAATAAAAATATTAAAAAATTAGCTCGAAACGGGACGGGATTGAAAAACTTCATCCCATCCCATTTCATCCCATTCTAGATCGGGACGGGACGAGATCGGGATGAAATTATTCAATCCAATTAAGACCCGAAAAAATCAGGACGAGATCGGGAAGGGAACGGGATTGCGGGATGGGATGCCCACCCCTAACCTCTATGCTTTAATAACTTAATTGAAATAGTCATTCACTTCAAATAGATCAATAATCATTATATTACGTAATTATTTGCAAACATCTAAAAGTAAAAAAATAAAACAAAGTTGATTTTCATAACACGATATTTGACCGATCACGTTTTATTTTCTCTCATTTTCATGATACATGATGTTTGATTAAGATGGTGTTTGTCTGAGATTGTAGATTACGACACAATATTTGCTAATGCAATGTAACTGATTACTATATGAATTGACTGAATAAAACACATTTTTTTCTATTTCACAATCTAGATGTTCAAAGATTATCAGGGTATGCATTGTTTATATGTTAGACAATTCAAAAAGTCTATAGTATAAACAAATGTGTATGATATATAGCAATCCACCTACTAATGACCCATGCACCAATTGGGGTTTTGCATAGACGACTTGGATTAGAATAAACCAGCAGTAAAATGGCCTCCAGAACAGGGAGTGTCGACATCGATATCGATATCGATATCTCGATTGAATATTTGTTGAACATAAATCTGCATAGTATAATCCTGTACTAGCTAAGCCAGTGTTTAAGGTATCTGTTATAAACAAAAAATTTGCAGTGAATTTCATATGGTGAATTATCACAAAAATGTCATTAATACACATTTACAATTGTTTCCAGTGAGGTTGGTTAAGATAGGTCATTGCATAAAATTTCAAGCTTTGTCGACGTAAACAATCAGAGATTTTTTACGTATATTATGTACTACGACCTTGCTTCTAAACGCAGTCGTTCGCCAACAAATTAGATAGTCGTTAGGTAAATTAAAATCGTCATAGAAAGCTGGAAACACCAAACACTGATATGCTTATCTGGGGAGGATATTTGATCTCCTCATTCTGCTTCTCATGAATATAGGGATGTCTCTGTTAGCTTAGCTAAGCAATTACGTAAATGCATGTAAATTATCAGTGACTAAGTTTAGGTTTTGTTTATGTTATCTTTATTGAATTCCTAGCTAGGCCGGGTTTTCAGTTCAAAAATTTTGGCTCTATATATACATATTTCAATGGCTCGAAAACCTCCAATTATCAGAGAACAAAACTACAACAGAGTACTGTCAAAATTATTAGAAGTATATGGATATGTACAGTAATATCCACCGCGCGTTGATTGAGTATCGTAAACTAAGCAAGGCCTACCCCATGTTAATTAACACTTTCGAAATATGTTCACATCATGATTAAGAAAGGAATTCCAACCCTAGTTTTCATACCAAGCAAGGCCTATCCTATATTTATAACCTCTAAAAAAATGTTTATCATGAAATAGAGAGGAATTGTTCTTGATGTGTGGACGTTTGACGAAATTGTTGCAAGAGAAGCTTCATGTTGTGTTGTCCACAGAGATGGAGTCTTTTGAGGATAAGTTCATTGTAATGTTAAAGTGACAAGGGACCCTTTGTCCATTGTGCATGGCTTTCTTCCTTGTGGGCTCCAATGGAAGGAGAAAGTGCATGGATTAGTCATCCAATTGTTCACACTTCAATGCCCTATTTTCTTCCTATCATGCTTGGGAGAATTCCATCCAAGTTTTTTCAACGTGTCTCAAAGAGTCAATGGAACCAAATAAGATGTGGTTTAAGTTTCCATTTGGATTCAATGCCACTTTGACCATATATGAATGACTCAAGAACATCTAGATTATGATTTGTCTAGATTGAGCAAAGTCATACATTCGTATGTGTGATGCTCTTGACAAGGAGAACAGGTGGTGTACTAGAAAGACGCCTAGCTAAAGCACAAGGGTTTGTCCCAACACACACGCTTAGGTTCCTAGCAAGGAGAAGAGGTGGTGTACTAGAAAGGCGCCTAGCTAAAGCATGAAGGTTTGTCCCAGCACACACGCTTAAGCAACCATACGACTTTGGAATTTGAGTGCGGAGTAAGGTACTTTTTCATGAAGTTTGATTATACACCTAAATGTTCCATCAATGACGCCGGAAGGTCCTGAGTCTAACACCCCACTCCACACTCAAATTAGAAATTCAGACTATTCAATGTGGAATAAAAAAGCTTAGAACTTTCTTTGCCTAAAGTTGAAGATATGTCGATGCAGATGTGGCCCTTCTTCAATCCTAATACATTCATTGGGTATGCTTTTACGATTAAGCGAGCTGCCTCTGCTGAAAGAAAAATCAGTAAAGAGTCATTTGAGTTTATCGATAAATCCTCCTGTAGCTTCTTTTGAATTCAGCCTATACACTCCTTTAAATGGCATTATTTGATAGGAAGAAAACCCAATTTTTCAATGTTTGAAATCACAAAGAGGTGTTCTACTCATACACATCCATGCGTGTAGACTAAATTTTCATCGTTAACGTGTTTACATACATTTCATTCCCTAATTACTCTTGTGATCATACTGATAACTAATTCGATTTCACCACCTATCACGAGTATAACTTGACTATGCTTCAAAGTAGCCTGAAAAGATTTATTTTACCTTCGAGGGGATTAAAATAGGAGCTACCACATTAGCAGTGTATTTTTCACAATGACCTTAATTTTCAATATATTTTTAAATTTGAACGCGTGCACCAGACATTGCACAGGAAAGAAAAAGCACCAACATCAATCAAGATAATGTGTCTTAGTCACTCATGGTGTTTCATTATAAAATCGTCACTAAAGCACATCCAATATTGGAAAAGTAAAAATGCATCATAATTGCTATTGAGATAAAAATGAACTAGAACTGAGTTTCCTGGTATTAGCAATCTTTACACTTGTGCCTCAATTGTATCATCCTCTCAAGTATTTTCCCGAAGGTTTGTACAACTCCGGCGCATGTTCTTCTGCAGTGCTATGAACTGGAAGTTTGGAATAGACCAAACCAATAACAATAACATACAATTCAACCCGATTGATCGAAAAATTGTGCTAAAAACCCAATGTTGCTCCAAGGGCCAGTTTGAACCACAATAAGAGAAACCATAGACTTCAGGAAATTCATGCCAGAATTAGAAAAGGAAAACCCCAAATTTGATTCTCAGAGATTGAATAGAATATAATGTGTTGATGAAAACCTACAAAATTAAATAAATGAAAGATTGAAGGATAAGAGCTTATACGGAGCCAATCCTAGACCACTGATTTGTGTCTAGGAGGGTGGTTCACATGTGATCGGAATAATTCACCATTCTCTCCATAAGTTTGAAGAAGTTGGCGAGAGTAAAGTTAGTCCGATCACATGCAATCCACCCTCCCAATCACAAATCAGTGTTTTCAAACTAGGCTCTCTAGAATTTTTGTAAAAGTGAGAGACTAAAGATTAAAGAAGGCGCGGTGATGGACTAAAGATTGATAAAAAGGCCCACAAAGGGATGAAGGGCCGACACCCAATTTGGTGGACTATTATTAGCAGGGCTACACTTTTCTAAAAAGAAAAGGCCCAATGTTGCTTTTGTTCCAGAAAAAAAATAATCAATTTTTTTTTTTTTTTTTTTTCCAATTCTCTGTATACGAGTATTGAGAATATTCAGATATTTAGAATGGAAAATTCTAAATGGCGAGGGGGTGAGTGTGACTGCTCATTTCCTTAGAGATGTGTGTTTGCACTCTTGAGATGTGCAACTTTACGAATCTCAAGAGGATGAGTAGTCAATTTCACCCACTCGCCCCTTTCCTCAACGCCTAGAAGGACTGATTTAGAATATGTTCATTCTTTTAAAAAAGGGATGAAATCGTGATATATTCGATATACCGATGTTATAACTTGCAAGTCACAACACAAGCCCACCGAAATTTACTATTCATAATTATGTACACTTGGTAGAATTTATGCACATTGTCTGCGTAATGGAAGCAAAATGAAGAATCCTAAAGTACCTTTCGGCCCATTAGAACATATTTTTATCGATAGATACCTTATGGTTTAAATAAGATATTTAATCCTAAAGTACTGTATTAAAATTTTTTTTTAATGGAAAAAGATTAAGAGTACACCATTTTTATTTATTTTTAGAGTAAACATCCCGAGGGATATCCATCGCAACAATTTACTACCCCAATTCTAGCTGGCCTGGGAAAGAGGCGAGGTTGTTACCTGGGTGGGGGCAAATGTACTCTTTTGTCTCCCCTCTTTAACCATTTTTTTGGAAAATAAAAAGTGTTTAAAAAGGAGAGAAGGGGGGGGGGGGAGCAAAAGTGTATTTTCACCCCCGGCAGCAAACCAGGCAGCTGGGCCAGTCCAACAATAAACACTCCAATTTACTATGTTGTATCACCAATTTTTCTTCAATTGTTGAATTTTAAAAGTTGCTGGATTTGGTGGTAAACACTAAACAATTACGGGGGAGTGTCATGTAGCTGACGCAAGATTACTACTGGTTCAAGCTTGTTACTGGTAGACAAGGGTTTGATCATGGTGACTCTAGCACTCTTAGGGTGTATTCGGTTGCATGGAATCTTATTAGGCTAATTTGAGATATAACTCTACATGCACTATTTGATTTTGTTATCAATGAGAATGAAAGTCTCATGAACATAGGAATCACGTGCCTTGGGGGACCAAGAAATGAGATTTCCATGTTCATGAAAATTTCATTCACACCATTAATCACAAAATTAAATGGTGGATATGAAGTGATACATTAATTAAGCCTAAAATGTAAGGATCCCCTCATAAATTTTCATGACATAAAATTCCATACAACCAAACACACCCTCAATGTAAATTTTCAATATCACAACCTTACTGACAGTAATATCTATTCAGAGTGGGTATGAATGCCTTTGATAAAAAAAACATTAAGCGACTGTTAAATATGAACAAAAATCAGTATTGCAATTATATTATTAGTAGAGACCTCAATATAAAGACTCAAAATCAAGTTGGCTACAATATTGTAATATTTTGCATTAATATATGTTAATTAGGGTTAAAAAAATGGATAATTAGACCTTAGTATTGTCATTTAGGAAAATCAACTACTATGATGCTCATTCTAAGCCAAGCACACTTGCTAATGATGAAAGGCACTCACTTTGTCTTGGGGGTCTCATCATTTAAATCAAATCACAGGCATGTGTATGTTTTTTCATTATTCCCATTTTCGTCCTTTATCATCCCCATCACTTCAATCTTTCCATTTTCTTATCTGGATTTCAAACTCTCCCAATTTAATAATCAAATCAATAATACTAATTGTATAGTCGATTTCATTATTTTAAGTAATAAAGTAAAGTGCCCATCTTTCCTTTCCTCTTCCTATTTTTCCTATGACAAAAATATCCTCATCAATATCATTTTTTTTTTTTTAGGTTTTAGGGTTGAGAAAAAATTGACTACACCGATTAAATCGACTAAACTGATCAAATGGTTTGGTTTTGATTTTAGAAAATTCAAAACTAATATAGTCGGTTCAGTTTTCAACTTTTTATATGATTTTAACTGACAAAACCTAACCGACCGAATATATTTTATTTACTGAAAAAAATAGTATAATATGTTTAATTTAGTTGATCAGTTCGGTTTTTTTTTCGATTTTAGTCGATCGATTCGGTATAAAGTTTATATAATTTGAAATCGGTTCAATTTCGATTTGAAAATTGTAAAACAATAAAAGTCAGTTCGATTTTTAGTTTGAATGACAAACAAACAGACGGTTCGATTTATTATTGTAGTTTTTGGTTGATTTTAATTTAAAAATATCTACTATAATCAGTTATTCTAATTTCTAACATCACTTCATAGGTAAAGGATATCTCATACTAAATTTCATGAAATCGGATTCCCAAACTTTAAATTCTTGAAGTGTTTGCACTTTACGAGCGATTCTTTCTAAACATTGTTTCCATCTATTAACCATTTAAGGATTGGTTGTTACCTACCATAAGCTACCTAATTAATTTGAACATATCATGACATATTAATCAATTAAGGCCCCATAACCCCTTCAACCACCCAACAAATGACATTATATTTTCATGTAATATAAAGGTCTGTTTGGTTGCACGGAAAATAGATATCGAAATAGAATCTGTTTTCCTGAATCCGATTCTAATGCATAACAAAGAAAATAAATTTCATTTCACAAGAAAAATGACTAACCAAATAGACCCTTCAAAATGACATTTTCCGTAAGGGTGATATCGAGATTTCATAGACATCTGAGGGCATATGTGGAATGCACATATTTATACAGTTTAACAAATCTTATTTATTATAGAGGTGTTTTTTTAAGACCCCTTTGAAACCAATTGAAGTCCTCCTCTCTTAGTCTCTCTACAACCTCAGAGTGTATTTTGTTTTTCATGGCAGCTACTGCATCTACAAATTGCTCCTCCAGTTTTTTCAACCTTAGGGGAGCTTCAGTCGAGCCGAGGGTTCGATCATCGGCTAGCCAGAACTCTCCTGGGTGTGGTAAACTTGATGGTATGGGCATGTGGCTCATCAATGGTGTTGCAACAGCATTCTTTGCATCATTGGAACGTTGTTCTTGCATTAATATTGCCACCCATGATGACAGTGATGAGGCCAATGACATGCCATTGATTCCAAATGATGGGAACTTTCGCGGCGATGGAGCATTAGGAAGCCGGAGAAGATCAGGGAAGAAGAAGAGAGGTGGGTCTAATGAAACTTTCATGGATTACAAGTGAAAAAAAAAAAAAAAACTTGTATGCATGATTTGTTGATTACTCTATCTTCTTATGTGCTTTATGTGTTTATCAAGTTTTTTTTTTTTATTTAGTATTTTGTAAGGCTTTCCATAAGATGGAAATATAATCAAATGCTTGAATTCAACTACTTCAATTATTGAGTATCTAATGTGTGTATTCTATATTTGGGAAGATTTGGACCATAAAATTGTTTGGATATGGTTTTTGTTACAGTTTACCTTACTGTTTCGATTGATTAGCCTACAGTAGATCTGACATTCCACCCATCTTATGTCCAATGATTGTCAATTTTGGGATGATATTAGTGCAAACCTTTCTAAGCAGCATTGATTAATGCCTCGGGAGGATGTCCAGCACGTGAGTGTCAACTCTATTCCTCTCTCCATTTTTTCCAAGCTCATGAAAAGAAGAGTAGATCGAGTCGGCACTCATCACGTGCTGGATGGAGGCACTATCCAGACACACAAGGATCAGGGTGAGTAGATTTTTTCTATTATCACACAATAACATGATAGTTCAGATAAAAATTTTCTTTTGAAATTTGAATTCAACTTCTCCATTAACAAGTGACAACATCTGATAGATTTGTTCTTTGGCATTAGAAGATCTTGGAGTGGACCAGGATTTTGATCCAGGCATGCAATGGTAACACAATAATTACAACACCCACTACTGTAAAAAGCTGTAAAAGAAAAAGAGAAAAGAGAATCAAAAGAATTCCTCTAGGCCCCCTTAGACCCTGCATGCTTTATATTGATGTTTCAAAAGATCAATTGAATTATGATTGTCAATTAACATATATAATCAAGTCCAATGTCTATATATACATCGCTGATCGCCTCCTCCCATATCTGATGGGTGTAAAATGGCGGTTCTTACGGTAGTCCAGGTAAAGATGATGAACATATAGATTCGAAATCCAAACAATGTGATTTCCTAACTTTCTTTCATTCTTTTCAATTGATTTTACATTAGCTATTGATTTGGAAGGGTTTCATATCAGGTGAAAAAAAAAAATTTGATCCAAAACTTCTGTTAAATAGGTATAGAAAAGTGATCCAAATAACACTTAACATCACTCTTGCTGACTGTCCTATGCTGAAAACTGAGACTCATTAATTTGAATATATTTGGGGATCTTGCTAAGGTCCATTGAATGAGTTCCAGTTTTTAATTCCATGAGCAAGTTCACAGTCGCTTGGGGAGCAAAATCATTGCATTTAGTAGGGAAAATACTAAGAGAGGGTTCGGATGCAGAAATGTTTTTCATGTAGCGAGGGTCATTATCACGTAAAAAATAAATCTGTCATCCCGATCAAATTTGTAAACAAGATTCTTGGTTCGGTATAGGACCTCTCTAGAAGTCATTGCAGCCTTGAGAATAGCCAGAGCCTGCACCAGAGATCAATTTAGCAACAACCTCTTTACAGATGTAGGTAACAGGATATAGATTCTTGTAAAATACATAAATCAGAACCAAAATTCCAGATTAAAGTAGCAAACTTTGTCGTAGTGAAATCAATACAATCATCTAACGGGTGCAACAATGTAAGAAATATAACTTACCTAAGAGGTTATAGAACTTTACGCTAAGGTGAAGTACAATACAAATATAAATACCAATTTACACAATGGGAGATGGATAAAAAAAAAGGGGATGATTTACACACATATTACATTGATAAATTAGGCGTTTTTTTTAAGACGAAACTAGGAAAAAAGTGAGAAATAAACACTGGCAAAAAGCCTAAAGGTCCCGAGACCCTTTCCAGTTCTGATTCTTGAGCAAATGCAATGAAATCAGTCCTCTATGCATTTTCATAGCTGGAGATGCACTTAAGAGACAAAAAAGAAAAGCATCTGCTTGAATTCCTAAAAGAACGAGCATGCAAGGCAATTCAAAAGCCGAACAAACTACATAATACCATTAGTCTTTTGATTAGGCAAAAGAAGTGTGATCAACATCCTAAACAACATAAAACTGAGCTATAACGATTCATATAATCTTGCATTGTGTACAAATTACTGTCTAAGCATGTCAGATTAAGTTAAAACGAACTAACAAGGAGGACACCAACCCCCTCTCTTGTTTTTCCTGCAAAGCACTTTCGTAAGAACCTCTCTAGAAGTCATTGCAGTTCTAAGAATTTTCAAAGCCTGCGCCACAGAGCAGTTGCTTGCATTAATCTTTTTGCAACACAAATTAATTGGCATTAACTACTTTGCGCTATGTAGTAATGAAATCAGTATAACCAGCATAACAGAGAATACATTTTACTTACTTCGGATTCTCCAACACTAACCATCTCTAGTCTCACATTGCTAGGCTCACGTAAAATTTCATCATCCCATCCTTCCGAAGAAGGTACACTATGACCTAAAACAAACATACCATCTCTAGGTTTTATCTCCAACTCATCAGTGAGTAGATAAATTCTACGCTCGGTCACAAACCCACCTCCAATATCCATTGTCTTTTGCACAGACTTGGGATTCCTTATCAGAGTGGCCTTCTTTGTGTCACCTTTCTCGGTTATCCAAGCATGCTCAGCTTTGGCTTCATCAACCTTCAACAGCTGATTATTGATTCCCCACATATGGCAAATATTTGGGTTAAGCAAAACATCAGCACAGGATTTTCCTATGTCATCATCGTGGCCAAGAAGAAAATGATGCAGAGACTTGTACAGATTATCAACACGTTTCATTGATGATTGTCCACCAAGGTTTTTTTATTATGGATCCTATAGGAAGGGTCAGGAGTGAAGACTGTACGTCTATACCTATGTAGCTCGCACATACAGGTACAAGAAGGAGAAATAGACTAAAACTGGGTATAATGGTGAAAAAGAATGACACTGTAAAACAATCAAAGCGAAATGAAGCATGCAATCAAAGTTAAAGTTAGATGAAACATTCTCATACATCTAGCCAAACAAATATATATAAATTTCGACAATACATACACAATTAGTGTTGTAAATGAGTCACATTCATATCTAATTCTTTGACATTATCTCTTAAAGATTCAATCATACAACTAAACGTGGACATTTCTCATTCAAATACAAAGCAACAAAACCTAACCACATGACTGCAAAGTTAAATGAAAACAATCAGAAACCGATCAGGTCACATACCTAAACCTCCAAAATCACATCTAACAAAATGAAACTGAGATACCCAAATAAGAAATCGAACAAATAATCAACTATGAGACCAACCCCATTTCTCAAGATTTCAAACTGAGAGCATTAAGTCCAAAAAACTAGACAAATTTGAGATACCCAGATAAAGATTTTGAATATAAAATCAACAATGAGACCAACCCCATTGTCCCAAATTTTCAAATTAAGTACAGGAACTAGGGTTCAGTTCATACCTCAACATCTAATATGAATGTTATATATATATATATATATATGTATTTGTGTATGTGTGTTACAAAGGTATATAGTCTTCTTCACTCTTATGGGTGGTGAAAAGAATATCATCCCCTTGGACACAATCATTGATGATCGTTTCCTAAGAACTTTCATGTTTGAGTCTGGGCCAGAATTTGTGGATGCCCTTTTCAGCTTCCTACTGTTGCCAATGGACACTATAATCAAACAAACAGAAAAGCAATCGGAGATTGGTTGCAGAGATAATTTGTACCAGAGCGTCGAGGATTTAGGCCAAGGAATTTTTTTTAAACAAATGAATGTAAGACCATGTTACTCAATCCCAGAATGGAGGATGGAAGCTGATATCTAAGCTCCAGTCTTGTTCATAAACTTCAACAAGAGGACAGATTATTTTTTATGTTACAATGAACCTTGTTACAAGAAAAATTCAACTCAACCCGAAATCTCTCCTAGTAATTTCCAGACTAAATGCAAGGATTGCGGACACCAGATGAAATGCTATCCCTTCAGTCCTAAATTTGATGATCTTACTCCTACCCTTCGCCGAGGATTTGTGAATGATAAGAAAATGTTTGTGATCAAGCCTTGGAAGATCGTATAATATTCTGTATTTGCAAACCTAGGCAATTCATTACCTTGGTTTTGCATTTATCCCTCACACTAATCTGCTCAATCGATCCTTCCTCTCTAATATACCAATGGTGGATGTTTTTGGGTCAAAGGAGCATCTGATGAATTATCAAGGCCAAAGGCTCAAGTGGATATAACACATCAGTTTCAAAATCCTTCAGAAGATCAGAACTCAAGGAAGTTTGGTTTGAAGCTTTGTATTAATAACAGTGTTCTAAAAAACGGCTTAGGTGGCGCTATGTGTTAGATAAACGCCCAGATTAATGGCTGGACGGGGTGAAAAATTGGATAGGTGCCTAGGCGGTTTTTTTTTTTTTTTTTTTTTTGTTGCAAAAATTTTTGTGAACAAGGAGTTGAGATTGGTTGTTTTCAGACCGATGAAAGAGTATGCTGAGACTAATTTGAATAAGGCTAATTGTGTTTTTATTTTTTTTGAAAGAAATAATTTAATTATATTTTATTCAGTATATATTCGAATGTAGCAAATGATGATTACTGAATAAAATTCTCAAAGAATCTGCTGGTACCAATTTTAGTAATGTAGATTTTATCAAATATCACTAAAGTCATGCATGTAATTTGAAGAAAAATAAATGAGTATGTTTGGATATTTATTCACAAATTCAAACTTGGTATAAAATACCTATCGTGAACAACTTAAATCGTTTGAGTTCTAATAAATTTTAGTTATTATTATTAATTTTTCATGTTTATAAATTTTGCATATACAAAATTGGTAATTACCAACCAGCCCAATTTCCCAAACACCAATCAAATTTGTTATTTTTCCAACACAATTTCTTCACTTCTTTGAAGTGGAAATCATCACGAAACCCTAATTCGACATCTTTGAAAGAATCTCTGTATGCGTGATCGATTTAGGCAAAGAATTCACTGATAAAAATTAGCACTAGTAAGTAGAAGAAGAAGATGTTTCGCGACACCGGAGAAACGCCTTCAAGGTGCGTAGTTCTACAAATTTCGTTTCTTGAAATTAGGGTTTAATGGTTTGTGTGAATTAATTTGTTGAGTGTTTTGCTTGTAATGGAACTGAATTGAAACTGAATACTTTAGTTCAATTGAATACTGTTTAGGCGATGTAAAAGGAGGTTTGATGAACCAATTTTTAAAAGATGGGTTTTTGTTCAATTCAATTTGGAGATAAATTGATCCAAGAAACCCCAATTATAGATGGTTGAAAGTGAAGTTAACTGTTAATTTACATAGTTGATAGCCGAAATGGAAAGCTAAGTGCGAGTAGAGAGAATGCATTGATGGTTGTCTTTCAGATTGTTGTCGATTGGGAGCAACTTGAGTTTGAGAAGGGTATTTTTTTTTTTTTTAGGCGCTCGCACACATTTGAGAGGTAAAACACCCGAAATGGGGATAATTATTGCTTCTAGTGAAGTTGCAATGGTGAAGCATTTTCAGTGATTACTGATTGTGACTTGCTTTTATGCATCTTTTGGGTCAATTGTCTTGACTGTTGTTTTCAATGAGTTTTGGTTAGGTGTGAATTGTTGAGTATGGTGAGGAAACACTCAAATTTGCTGGGACAAGCAAATGTTGACAAAGATGATGCTTGACATTGAAATGGATGTGCTCATTTGGCATGATGTCCTAGATTTGTATTTTCTATGCAGCACGGAATCAAGGCGGCACAAAGATGACAATGTCATCTTTTTTGTAAGGAAAATGGTAAGCCTTGCTTCTTAAACCTTTACATTTGATTGGGGTTATTCGGTTTTTATCACTTTCTGTTGATATAAAATCATGAAAACGGATGTTGCTGCAGAGCTTGGATGGATATGGTTTCAATGATGACAAGGAAGGAAATGCTTCTTATTTTGGTTCGCAGGTGGGCATCTGAGGTAAAAGATAAGTACTGCAAGATACACAGACGAGCAAACAATTGTTTTTTTATGAAGAAATATGAAATTCTCAGTTCGGGTTTTATTTTAAACAATATTGTTGAATTTATTTCCCTAATGCAACTTTGCATGATGAGTACATTACATATATAATTCTTGGGATTTACAACTTCCCTACTAGTTTTATCATTGATAATATATATCCTTCTCATACATTGATTGAGCTATACCCTGGAACTTCTTGTCTACACTTAGGGTGTGTTTGATTGAATGGAATCCTATGTCATGGAAACCTTATATTTTAGACTAAATTGATGTATCACTCTACATTCACCATTTGACTTCGTGATTAACAATGAGAATTAAGGTCCCATGAACATGGGAATTCCACTCCTTGGTCTCCCAAGGCATGTGATTCTCATATTCATGGAACTTTCATTCCCATCATTGATCACAAAATCAAATGATGTATGTGGAGTGATACATCAAATTAGCATAAAATATGGAGGTCCCCTTATGGATTCCCATGGCATAAGATTCCATGCAACCAAACTCACCCTTAGAGTTGCTGAAGACGTTAACATGCACAACTGCATGACCGTGGCATCCAAAAAGGCAATTTTATAATGAAAGCTTATTTCTTGTAGCATTCCTTTGGTCAGGACATCCCAATTGAAGTTGGAAGGTTTCTTTTCTTTGGAGATTGTTTTATTATTATGATACAATTAGGATTAAAGGATTAAATTTAGTTGATGGCATATCTTGCAAGTGATTTCTTGTACTTAGATGTAGGTGTAGTTAACTTTATCTTGGTATGTCTCAATTTTGTATTTCTATGCTGATTGTCTTTCTCGTAAGTATAGATATATTTGGTTTAGACTATGATCTTTGTATATCACACATGAAGATTATCTTGTAGGCTTGTAGCTATTGTACATTTAATCCAAATTAAAATATTGTATTTATCTTTTCATATATATATATATATTGTGTCCATAGTTGTCAAAACATTTCTCGTATCGTATCTTGAAAACCCAAATTTATGATACATATATCGTAGGATGTGAAAAAAAAATAATATATATATATATACACACTATATGTGTAATACTTGTTAACATTTGCAAGTAACGTATCCAAAATGACCAAAACATGTATAATCCTAGGCACCCAAAAAGGCCAAAACATGTCCAATCCGACCATTACCATATACAAAAAGTGGCTAAATGTTCACTCTAAATACTAAAAATATATTAATAATAAGAGTCTAATGATCATTACTACAAGGCATTTTTAAGTCCGACAACATAAACACAAATAGTGGAGAAGAAACTATAAAAGTTTGGGAAAAAAACAAGAAATAACACAAAGTTACCTACAATGGCCACCGAAGGAAGTTCTTTGTGGAAGCTTCAAACATTCGATAAAAAACATGCACTTGATGGTTATTCGAAAAAGAAAACTACTCACGTCGACAGATCGTGATTTCGAGTTGTGAGGAATGAAATACGAGGATTTTGGTGATTTCTTTACATGAGAGTTTTTTTTTGTTTTTCTGTCAAAAGCTCTCTTAGCGAAGATGAAGTGGTGTTTTGTGAAGTTAAAAGGGATAGATAAGGGATAAGAGAAAGGTCAAAAGTGGAAAAAGCAAAATTAAAATAATAATAATAAATAAATAAATATTTTTGAAATTCAAAAAAATAGGTGCCAACCTGTAAATACCGGTCGATACACTCCAGTACATGCAAAACTGGTAAATGGCACCGGTATGTACCGGTTGGCAATTGGTACTGTTATATTGATTGGTACATGGGTATGATGAATGTGAACAATTTAGTTTTTGTAATATATACAAATCTAATGTTCCATATCCTTGCAGGTCTTTACGACTGTCTATGCATCGCCGAGTCGTGTCAATTTTCATTTGGACTCAAAAAAGGAAAAGATTCTTACTACTATCTATGGGCTCTTTCATTTGTTTACAAATGCAATTTTCTCACTTTAGTTATGTACGTTTCAGGAAGTGGATACATTTCCTGCATATCCAGATATTTGTTTTGTTGTTGATGACTTCGACTCCACTTTTGATGTTGTGGTAAGTTACCCACAATCAGTTATAGTTATACCTTTCTAATGGAGGTCATATAGTTTATAAAACAACCATTTTTCTGTAGGTAATATTCAGCTTATAAATTGAACCATTTTCTGTAGGTAATATTCAGCTTATAAATTGAGTTATACTTGCAAGACCATTCATTTGTTGGCCTATAAAACACACTATATTTTCTGATGAGCAAATTTTGTACTTTTGCAATGTCAAGAGTGGAGCTTTTGGTGAAAGTAGTAATGCAAAACATTAAGCTGATAAGGGTGCAATGTATCTTAATTCCTGGTTGTAGTTGCTTAGTAGTTCCCCTTGCAAGTAGTTTTCTCTATCATCATTATCAAATCCTATTCTCGATATTCTCGTGGTTAACTATAAGTATTTTGGTATTCCAAGTAATGTTGTATTCCGACATTAATCTTTTCGAACCAAAATCCATACAAAGGGATGTGATGGATTTTTACAGTTGGTTGTCACCGGTCTAACACCAATCCTCCTATGAGGAATGTGACGAATTTTACAGTTGACTGTCACGGGCCTAACACCAACCCTCCTCTAGAGGGATGTGACGGATTTTATGGATGGTTTTCACGGCCAAGCACCACCCCTCCTCCTTAATCCAAGCTTGGGATCTGCCGTCGATTTTTTATAGTTTTCTCTATCAATAATTAAATAAATTGATCCCTGTGAGATTCAGACTCTTAATTTTTTTGACAAGTATTAGAGTTGATAGTTTAGAATACTAATTTTTTTAAAAAATAAATTAAAGGCAAAGTGTGAAAAGTTACTTTTAAGAGTCCCCTCTCTGTACGAATATCATGCCTAAAGAAGTCTCTTCCACCAAAACAGACCCCATAAATAAGATTTTCTTGCCTGGCAGGATTTACTAGCTCCTTTCACAGATTGGTTTTAAAATTTTTTTACTGTGTCGCATACAACAATTGTTTTTGTTGGAGGTCAGTTTGTTTTATGGACGTTTCCTTTAAGGAGCAAATTCTAAGTTACAATGAGTAAGATCCCCATGATGGCTCAATCTTGAATATCTCATGTAGCAAGGAGTAGCAGTTGTGACTCATGCTATCGGTTGGGAACATATGTGGAAAGGAACAACCACTTTAAAGTATGTCAAAAAGATAATAGGTGTGGCACCAGGGGCGGATCTAGGATTGCAGACAAAGGGGGCAAAAAAACTATAGATAATTTACTTTCTAAAATAAATAGATAAATATGATTAAAATAGAGTTTTAAAAGTGTTACAAGATAAACATACATAATGAGTCAATGTAGATGCGCTGTAGATTTAGGTAAAAGCTCTCTGCGGGTTTTCATGTTCTGGTAATTTATTCTTTTAAAGTATCTATCCATGACTCGTCAGCACAAGTGCTCAAATATTTAACTACACAAATACAACAACACAATCCCAATATTCATATTAATAAATGCTATCCTAGATTATCAAATTATCAAATTTGTAATGTAAATCAATAATTAATATATGAAAGAGAAGAAACCTTACCAAATATTAAGAACTTGAGATAATGGCCTTTTCAGCAGATGAAATTAAATACTCACTTAAGCTTTAAGGATCAAATACCCACTTTGTCAAAGCCTAAACAAATAAACAAATTAAATTAAATTAAAAATCAAATATGAAATATTCCTTTATAAAGATAAGATAATAAATTAGATGCTTAAACAAATATGAAATACCTCATTAAAGCTTTAACAAATATGAAATAGAAGAAAGAAATTTACCCTTTATTTGATTGATTAAAATAATATTTTGAATAATTTTAAAAATAACCATCCTTTCATAATTTCATTCATCTATATCTCATTTCTCTGTTTTTATCAAACCCTTTTCATTCACCTGTATCTCATTTCTCTATTTTTATCAAACCCACCTCAAGCCTCATTTCTCTTTTTTATCAAACCAAACCCACAGCCACACTCAAGCGGTCAAGCCTCACTTCACACTTCTTCCTCTCGTTCAAACGCAGTCTTCTTCACCTCACTCAAACAGAAAGCTCAAGCTTCACTCTTCATCATCTCACTCGAAAGCTCAAGCTCACTATTCTTCATCTCACTCAAACTCAGTCTTCTTCATCTCAGTCAAGCTCAAGCTCACTCTTCTTCATCTCAGTCAAGCTCACTCTGCATCTCACTCAAACTCATTCAAGCTCACTCTTCTTCATCAGAGAGATCAAGAGATCGAGGAGATCAAGAAATCGGAAGAGTTTGTCTGATGAAGAGCTTTCTTCTTCATCAGACTCAGTGAGATGGAAGTGTTTGCTTTCTTCTTCATCAGACTCAGTGAGATCGAGAGATCAGACTCAGTGAGAGACTCAGTGGGATCGAAGAGTTTGATTTCTTCTTCATCAGACTCAGAGAGATCAGACTCAGAGTCAGAGAGATCAAGAGATCAAACTCGGAGAGATCAAGGACTTTGCTTTCTTCTTCATCAGACTCAGTCAGATCCCTCTTTGATCTCTCTGAGATCCCTCTTTGATCTCTCTGAGATCCCTCTTTGATGTCTCTGAGATCGATCTCGCTCAGATCTCTCGCTCAGATCTCTCTGAACTCGCTCAGATCTCTCTAAGATTCTGCTATGATCTCTCTGATCTTTCTCGGATCTTTCTCTGATCTCCTTGTTTCAATTTTGGATCGCCAAAGAGGGAGACAAATACCAAGGTAGGAAAAGATGTTAAAGCTTAAGATTATTTGCTGTTGTCCTGTTGATTTTATTTAGAATCCATAATCAAACAAATTCACCTTGTTTTGCAGGGATGGAGAAGAAGTTATTGTTGAGGACCGAAGGCGTGGAGGCGGGGATTAGAGGCGGCGAATCAATTTTTTTCGTTCAATTGTGATACGAGATTTGTTATTTCAATTCTTAGTTTTATAAGAGGGGCAAGATGGAATTTTTAAGGGGGGCAAAGGATGAAATTGTATATACTATGATAGAGTTTTTTCAAAACCTAAGGGGGTCAATTGACCCCCTTACCCAAGCTGTAGATCCGCCCCTGTGTGGCACTATCAAAGTCTTGATCGTTAGAACTGGGACTCCGGCGAAGTTTATCTTCTACGGGTAGAATTGAGAACTTTATCAATCGAGGAACCTTACTTCAGAGCCCGAAAAGCCTCTCATGTAATAGATAGCTTTATCAGCATCATTCATATCTTTTGCCACTTCAAACATAAAAAACGGAAAATAATTTTTCTTGAAGAATGAATCGTGATAGATCTTGTAGTGACATAGTAATCATCTCAAATATTGGGATGACTTATCATTATAATGAACAAATGTTTCAACCTTTTAATGATACTACTATAGTATACCTTATAACTTATTATATTTAAATAATTAACTTATTTTTTTATAATAATAACTCATTATGTTATGTAGATGTTTATTTATTTTTTTATTACCCTTTTGAATCAATTCCGGAGTGAGACACTAGCCACTATAAATTTACTGCATGTACCTATGTATATAATATATATAGTGTTTCATTTAGAAACAATAATTTTTTTAGGAAGTCCGGGATAAAACCTAATTACTTTGTTTTATTTTTTATTAACACTCATCGGAACGAGATTCAATTGATTGATACAAAATTCGACTATAAACCCAATATATTTTCTATTTTATCAAATCATGTTATGAATAGATTGAACTCATACCCGGAACCAAACTATATAGAAACTTTCTAGCATTTCTTAATTTCATGTCTTAGTGTGAGATCGAGATAGACATATGTTATCTTAACAATGCCTGACTCGATGAGTGAAAGTTGAATTGAAAAATGAAGTTTAATCTTTCATAGTGGCTAGTGTCTCACTCAGGAAATAATTCAAAAGGGCCCTTTTAACTCAGCGGTAGAGTAACGCCATGGTAAGGTGTAAGTCATTGGTTCAAATCTGATAAGGGTCTTTTTTCCACAAAACTCCAGTCTGAGTCTTTATTTTGTAGTTTTGTAGTAGAGAATAAGAATATTGTTGATATTTGTAATAAAAAAGTAAACATCTGCATAACATAATAAGTTATTAGTATAATAAAATGGATTAGTTATTTCAATATAATAAGTTATTAGGTATGCTATAGTATTATCATTAAAAAGTTGAACATTTGTTCATTATAATGATAAGTCATCCCACTATTTAAGAGGATGACTATGTCACTACAAGCTCTATCACGGTTCATTCTTCAAGATTATTGGTCCGGGGACAAATATCCTATCTCCCCAATTATGAATTAATAAATATTCATTCTTTACTCTCTTGCTATTACGTACAACAACCAAGGTGCATATTATCATATAGAAAGAAGCATAGCGATTCGTACTACCGGAAAAGTGTCGCTAAGCAAGGCAACAACGCACCCTTCGATGTCCGAACAGAAGTTTTGAACAAGTCGTTGGGTAACATGCTCAGATGTTTGGTAGGAAGTAAGCCACAGGGATGGGAAAAGGTACTTCCTATGGCTGAGTTTGCCTACAACAGGTGAGCAGGACAACCAACAGGAAAGTCACCTTTTGAAGTTGTGTATGGCAAGAGGTCGAAGTGCGTTTTTGATTTGTTTGGGAAGGTACACTTAAGACGAACGATACGATTCCGATTTGAATGACGAATGATATGATTCCGATTTGAATGACTTTGTTGAAGTGATTGAGCCAGCTACACGAGGAAGTCTGAAAACTGAGAGGAGTGACGAGGCTTAGAAGTCCCAACAAATCCATTGAGTCAAAATCAAGTTGAACTAGAGTTTTTCCCTAATTGTATGAGTGGGGCTCGCGTCAACCTTTGGTGTGCTATAAAGAATGATTAGCTATTATAATAATTAATTAGCTAACAATCTTATTTGATTAAAGGCCCCCAATGCGTAGTTATACATGGTGGGATCTCTGGGTTGACACTAAGGAGGGAAGTTACCAATAGGCTAAGGGAACAAGTGAAAAACAAAACACTCACTAATGCTCGGGGAGAAAGCGTTGGCTAAGCAGCAGCTCCAACTCGAGCTCACTATTACCTTTCGGGCCCTATCTTATCCCGGACCACTAGTCTTTAGTAGCTCTATTCGTCAGATGTGGATTGACACGGGGTCCCTATTTGGACATGCAGCTAGCACTACTACGACTGGCAATGTATTGAAGGAGTCGAAGGCTCTTGTATAGCTTGCAGGTGGTGGCATTTCTTTCAAAGTTAAATTGATCTCTCTTACTTAACTTAATTACGTATTTAGCATAGCACGCGCTTGGGGCGTGCTAAGCCTGGACACAATCTGCGAGTTAAGACAAGATGTTAGGCTATTTACCTGCTTCTACGGTCAAACTAAAGGGAACCCATTCATCAAGTTAATCAAGATGAGAGCGCTCTTCTTCCTGACACGAGCTTGGCGAGTGTGACTTACACGAGTGAGACGAGTAAAGCGAGTGTCTCAATCGGGATATTTTAATCAATCCAAAAATCAGGTCTAGCAAGACTTACTCACCGTAGGGAAGGAAGAAATAGCCAATCCGCTTGGATTGGATATCTATTTCTGAAAACGGCTTCTGTCTCTGTTGTTCTTACACTTGTACTCGACTACCACTACTGGAACTGGAATCTATTCTCAGGTGGTTTTCTCTTATATGTAATCGTAGAATAAAGATAGATCGGCTAACGTCTTTTGGACTCAAAACCAATGGAGAGCTGCGCCTAAGAAGCGTTGGTATCGATTGTACACTCGGCTTGCTGCTTACCCTTGTAAGCAAGGCTAACGCAACCGTGTAAAGACAGGTGGTTAAAAATTGATGCGAATCTGAGATAGAGATTGTGGTTCTGCGATTGGTCCATTAGCCCTATAGACGTGAGGGGTAGGAAGCTAGATGATTCTAGGATCGAGATGGAGTTGAGGCCCTCGTAGAATCGAGGATCTAGAAGGAGAGCTACTTTGATTGGTTCACGGGGAACCAGAAGACTAGTTTTTCTCTGACTAGACTCTCAACTTTGACAATGGAGACTACATCAAAATTTCTAGAGTGGGATTTACGGATATATGAATCACATGTTCCTGAGTTTACTTGGTTGGATGAATGCTCCATAAGTCCATATTGATATTCAAATCTGAAATTGTAATACATATATGCAGAGTTGGTATTCAGTGATCGGTTCTAATATTGGCAATGGACTTTTTTTTTTTGCGATTTAGCATCACTTTTATAGGATTGGGTTTTTTCTCTAGCCTTAATAATGTTTACCAAAACCAAGATTTATATGCGATCCATTGCCAACCAGCCACTATCTATTTCGCAGCAGGGACTGCAAAACAGATAGTAGTTAGGTTAGTTTGCATGTATATAAGTGTAAAGAATTATATTATTGAAAATATTGTCTCCCATTCATTGAATAAAATACAAGCTTAATAGAGCTAACTTTGATATAACTTAATAGAAATAGAAAACCTAGCAAACTTAGGAAACCAAAATACAATAGAAAATCTAACCAAACTTAGGAAACCAAAATACAATAGGAAAGTCTTCCTAACCCATTCTATTCTAACATAGGTAGACTTCTATTCTGTGACACTTTCCTATGTTATAACATAGGTAAACTTCTATTCTCTAACACCCCCCACAAGCTGGACATGTAGATGGATACGAAATGTGCAGCTTGGAGGAAACTTTGAAGACCTATTTGGTGAGGAAATCATTATCGTCGAGTCTGGACGAGTCCTGGTATTGCTCAATTCGAGTGGTATTGCTCAAGTCGAGACAACACGAATTTTGGTATTGCTCAATTCGAGTGGTATTGCTCAATTCGAGACAACATAGATTTTGCTCAATTCGAGACAACATAGATTTTGGTATTGCTCAATTTGAGTGGTATAGCTCAATTCGAGACAAGACAGGTTTTGGTATTGTTGGCCCCCCTTCCTTGATTGAATTGCAGGTTGGCGGCGTGTTGCTGATATGCATGAAGTTGTTGTAGAGTGCAATTTTCCTTCAATTTAGTTGAACTTTGCTGTCGAGGATGTTTCTCCTGCTGTCATCCCTCCCCCGCCTCTTGCATAGTCTTCAGAGGCGGGAAAGAGCGTGAATCCCCAGAGTCTTAGGTCACCAAAGAAAGTAGCTCTGATACCATGTAAAGAATTGTATTGAAAAAATTGTTCCCATGTAAAGAATTGTAAAGTTTAAGGCCAAATTGTTTATTGTTTTCCTTCAATTTAATTGAACTTTGCTGTCGCTTTCATCCCTCCCCCGCCTCTTGCATAGTTGTCAGAGGCGGGGAAGAGCTAAGCTCAAGAAATGAAGTTGTATGTGTATGCCATAAATTTTGAGGATAAGAAGCTCCCGATGATTCAAGCTGGATGATGGCCAAGAATGATCTCTCAGAGTCCCACCCATATCTACAGCAGTGAGGAGATTGTTAGACGTAGATTCAAGTAGCTCTCAAGATTGCTTCTTAAGTTTTGTGCATACAATTTGTTCATTGTTTTTATTTGAAACTGCTTTATTTCTTTCCTTTATTTTTCATTGTTTTTATCTGCTGATGTAGATCAAAGCCAGGTGGTTTTTTATCCTCCTTCGCCTGTTCAGATATTGAAGAGAGGTTTTAGTATTGGGCTGGGTACTATAGTCCATAAAGCTGCTTCAGCTGCATCCATTGCAGCAAAGCTTGCCACCAGGTCCAGTGATAAGATTGTGCCCCTCAAATGTTGCTTAATGTCCATATCACTGCCGTGGGAAAATATAGCACATGATCTTTTGTTCAAGGTGAGTTCACGTTCTGGTTATAAATTATCAATAGTAGTGAGACCCATTTTATATTTGATTCAACAGAATGGTAATCACTATAAATTGTTCAAGAATTTGCCGACCTCGCATATATCAACTCTTTGGTATAATTGATAATAGTTTAATTAGCATTAGCCTATCAGTAAGCTGTTTAAGTTTGTTCTACTAAATTATGAATCTTACAATTTGTTTAGTATTGTATTCCACATCCTCAGTTTCCACTGAATATTTTGATCTTGTGCTCAGGGAAGCCCTCCTGTGGAGATGTGATCGGTCGACAAAAAAGCATCATCTCTACCAATAGCAGTGTATGTATGTAAACCCTCTGCTTATTTCCACCCCTTAGTTTTACAAACCGACAAGTAGTTAGGTCTCAACAAATCAAAATTGTACTTGTGCAGAAAAAAAAATTTAAGATTATATACGTGTGTTTAAAAAGTTTTACAGGTGTCTCTTGTTATTTTAGTGGATAAAAGTCGTAGTAGTTCAATTGTGTTCAATAGGATGTTTGGCCCTTGTGTTTTTTTTTTTAGAGGCAAGCATGCCACTTGTGGGTATCCATCGAACGAATAACGTGGGTGTCAAACCACCACAGCCTTAGTCATCTATAACCAGGCTATCATTGGTACGGTTTTGTTTCTTGTCATTGATTTATTGGGATAAGGCCTACTGTTTATACTGTGGAATCATCTGAACCTGGACTATAGGAAGCATTTTCAATCCCAGTTGTCATTGTCCCCATAAATGTACACATCAAAGGCCTACTGTTTATAATGGATCGATGGTTTATAGTAAATTTCTGATATATGCACAATTGGATAAACATACATCGAAAATTGAAAAATGGTGGTGCCTTGACTAGTAAATGATTTGTATGGTTAGACTGTATGTCAAATTTGAGAGGTTGGATGAAGCTGAACCCTCTTTGTATTGCAATGGAGTGTTCAGTTTCATCGAACTCTGATTCTCAGCTCCCTATAAAGATTGGTCTGTTCTTAGATGAGCATATGGTCGAATGTGAGATGTTGGAGGAAACTGAACTATCTTCTGTGAAAGCGATAGTTCAATTTCATCCAACTCTCACTTTCAACACCCCATACCACACGACTATTGCATTTAGTGAGATATTAGAGGAAACCAAACCCCTTATGCTCCATAAAGCTAAAATGGTTGTGGTTTCATCCGATTCTCACCTTCAACCTCATTAGTGTCGAATGTTAACAATCACCAGTGCATCAAATATCAAAGATCGGAGGACGAGATTTGGTTTCATCCAACTTCCCCATATAACACCAACTTTTGCTTGCTGAGAAATAAGAACATCAATTGACACCCAATGTAGCCTAAACTAAATTTCTCTATTTATAAGAGCCATTAATTCACCACAAAGACACATTAATACTGTGGCATTCTCTGTGAATCAGTTTTCATGCAAAATGTGTGCGAGTCCTAGAGCTCTGGCTTTATGTTATGGACTTATGGGTCAGTTAATACATGGCCTCCTGTAAGGTACCTCACTCATCACCCTTCAGTTTCATCATTTTTATCGAAACATTTACAGTAACGTGTCTGCCAGTGAAAAAAAAAACCTGTGTCCGCTAACAACAACGACTTGCACAATGATTACGGATACATAGATTTCTAAATTCTAAAATTTGATAACTTAACGTAGCGGCTGTGGATGTCCTTAATTGACAAAGGCCGATTAAATTAATAACCATTACGCCATCTTCAAACAAATTAGAGCTGATTAAGTACTGTTGCCACAAAGAATCTCCTTAATTTGATCCAATCAAAAGGGGATACTCTTCGCCAAAAAACGCTAAACCATTTCCATATTCCACAAAGAACCACTTTTTCCTTCTTGCCCAAAAAAAACTTAGATTGAAAGAGCTTGTGGTGAGCACAAAACATCCCAAACTTTTGAACAATATATCAAACAAGTTTGGTAGCAAACTTTGACATACTTTATAGCACATGAACCCCTCTTCATCTCTCTCATTTTGAAGGCAAAAATACTTTATATTTTATATTGAAGGAACTTATATTATATATATATATATATAAAAATAAAAAAAATAGTAAACTAAAGTCCCATGTTATAGGTTCCCCTTAAACCCTTCAAAGATCTTTGCATGTTATGGGGTGATTGAAGTTGATAACATGCAAGTTATAGAATATATATATAGAGTTGTTTATGATGTAAAGAACATTTTTTTGAGTTGGTGTATTTGAATTATCTAAGAAAACTGCCTATAGAATGTTCTTTGTTAATGCCAATCACCCAAAACTAGTGTCCTCATTATAAATATAAAACTTTTGGTTTAACAAAATAATGACACGAACTCAGCGGTAGATTTGTAGAGGATGAAATCACAAGTCTAAAGTTCGAATCCTGTCAGCACGATAGCATTTGGGGTGAGAGGGGTTCAATCAAAAGCAAATTCTTACGTTATCTTTTTGACCACTTAATGAAAACAAATGCCGCATTAGCAAATTAAACGATGAATCTAATCTTGTTAGGTACATTGGCTTTGGATAGAATTACTTTTGTCTATGATAAAAAGGTGTCAATTTGAATTCGTAAAGAATCTTACTTAGTTTAAAAGCTTGTCTTCACATTCATTTTTTTTTTTCATTTGATAATGTCTTATCCGACACCACATATTGGATAAAAAATCACATAAAGCCTGTCTTTTCATGGATATTGGTTCAAAAAGATTAATGCAGAAGGATAGGGTGTTTCACGCTATAAGCGACGCACTGCACCTACGCTCGGGTGTAGTCACAAATGAACAAGGCGCGCTACAGCGGCGCTCGGCTGTAGTGTTAAATAGGCAAGGGTTCTCTCACCATTCTGGACGGGGGCGAGTAAAGAAGCTAGTCCAGGTTAGAGCTAGAGATAGAATAATTAGATTAGCCTCTTGGAACATAGGAATCTTGACGGGAAAGACAATAGAATTAGTGAATGCACTGCGTAGGAGGAAAATAAACATAGTTTGTCTTCAAGAGACAAAATGGAAGGGGAATAAGGCTAAAGATTTAGGATGATGGCTCAAACTCTTCTATTCTGGTAAAGATGGCACTAGGAACGGGGTGGGAATAGTGGTAGATAAAGTTTTTAAAGATGCAGTAGTCGATGTTATGAGGTTTGAGGATAGAATCATAAGTATTAAATTAGCTTTAGAACTAGAGATAGTGCATGTTATTAGTGTGTATGCACCCCAAGTGGGTTTGGACGAAGAGACTAAAAAGGATTTTTGGGACTCTTTAGAGGAGTTAGTTCTTGAAATTTCCTCTTCCGATAGGGTTTTCCTAGGCAGGGATTTGAATGGTCATGTCGGTACGGATAGAGTTGGGTATGAGAGAGTACATGGAGGTAAAGACTTTGGGGATCGAAACACTGCGGGGATTTCTATTCTAGATTTTGCTTTAGCTCAAGATTTTGGGATTGTAAATACTTTTTATAAGAAGAGGGAAGATCACTTGGTGACCTTTGCGAGTGGGCGTAATAGAAGTCAAATTGATTATTTTTTTGTGAAGAGACACGATTTAGGTAGGTGTAAAAATTGTAAGGTTATACCAGGGGAGTGTCTGACAAACCAACATAGGCTGTTAGTTCTCGATTTTTGTCTTAAGAGCTAGGTCGTATTGCTGTAGAACAGGTTAGACCGAGAATTAAGTGGTGGACCTTATAGGGAGATGTGTGCCAAAGATTTAGAAAGAGAATTTTGGATGGCCAGTCAGTTTCAGAGGGTTGGGATAATCTAGAACCAAAGGATAGGACTAGTAGCGCGTATCTTTTTTAAACATTTGGCAAACCGAATAAGACGATGTGCGAAGAAAGAGCTAGGACAGGCCAAAAGAGGAGGTTTCTATGGTAAGGAGACATGGTGGTGGAACGCTGATGTGCAACAAACCATTGCAGAAAAGAAAATATGCTTTAAGGTGTGGCAAAAAGATAGATGCTTAGAGTCTTATGAGCTTTATAAGCATGCTAAGAAGTTGAGTAGTAGAGCAGTAGGAGAAGCTAAGAAGAGAGCGTATGATGCTCCTTATAATAGGCTAGGTACGAAGGAAGGGGAGAAGAATATTTTTAAGATAGCTAAAGCTAGAGAACGAAAAACTAGAGACTTGAGTCATGTTAAGTGTGTTAAGCATGAGGATGGAAGAGTTTTAATGCAGCATAAAACGATTTTAGATAGATGGAATGATTACTTTTGGAACCTACTCAATGGAACACATGTAGGGGAGTTAAACTTGGAGGGGTATGCTTCACAGGAAGGGAGAGATCGCGTGTTCCATCGCAAAGTTAGTGCCACAGAGGTGAGAGAAGTTTTAAAAAGAATGAAGACAAGGAAAGGCGTTGGACCGGATGATATACCAATTGAAGCATGAAAATGTCTGAGAGACATTGGGATTCAATGGCTAACTAAGCTCTTTAATATGATTTTGAAAACTAGAAAAATGCCAGATTTATGGAGGCATGCATTGTGGTACCAATTTATAAGAACAAAGAGGATATCCAGAATTGCTCGAACTACAGAGGGATAAAGCTTATGAGTCATACGATGAAACTTTGGGAGATGGTTATAGAACAAAGACTTAGGAGTTTAACTAACGTTTCAGAAAATCAATTCGGATTTATGCCGGGTAGGTCTACTACGGAGGCCATCTTCCTACTTAGGCAAACTATAGAAAAATATCGAGAGGCACGTAAGAGTTTGCATATGGTTTTTATTGATCTGGAGAAAACATATGATAGGGTCCCCAGGGAGTTAATTTGGTGGGTGCTTGAAAGGAAGAAAGTGTATCAATGTTATGTCGATCTCATTAAGGATATGTATGAAGGGGTTGTAACAAGTGTCCGCTCAGTAGGTGAGATGTCTAGTGAATTTTCAGTTTCAGTAGGACTACATCAAGGGTCGGCGTTAAGTCCATATCTCTTTGCTTTGGTCATGGATGAGTTGACGAGACATCTGCAAGAAGATGTACCTTGGTGCATGTTATTTGCAGATGATATTGTTTTAATGGATGAGATTAGAGTAGGTTTAGGTCAGAAATTAGTTAAGTGGTGGGAGACTTTAGAGAGTAAAAGTTTTAAAATTAGTTGTTCGAAGATGGAGTATCTAGTGTGCAACTTTGGGTGTGAACCAAGAGGGAGCAGTAATGCAATTGAGATCGAAGGTGTCGAGGTCCCAGAGTGTGATGCTTTTCGATATCTAGGATCTATCATTCAAAAGAATGTGGCTATTAGAAAAGATGTAGACTATAGGATTAAAGCTGGGTGGTTGAAATGGAGAATGACGTCAGGAGTACTATGCGATAGAAGGATGCCTGCAAGGCTAAAAGGAAAATGCTATAAGACAATTGTTCGACCAACCATGCTATACGGTTCAAAATGTTGGGCTACTATGGGACAACATACGCATAGGATGACAGTAGCAGAAATGCGTATGTTAAGGTGGATGTGTGGTAAAACTCGTAAGGATAAAATTCGAAATGAAAGAATTAGAAGATACTTTGGTGTAGCGCCCATAGAGGACAAAATTAGAGAAAGACGTTTAACTTGGTTTGGTCATGTGCGGAGGAGACCAAACACGACGCCAATTAGAAAATGTTTAGATTGGCAAGTTAATGGAGAGTGTAGACGAAGGGGACGACCGTTGAAAACTTGGATGAAGACGGTGAATGGAGATATCATTGAGCTTGGATTAGACGAGGAAATGAGGAAATGTGGGAAGATCACATTGCTTGGAGAATCAAAATTCATGTAGCCGACTCCAAAAATCTCGAAAATGGACTTTGATGATGATGATGATGACTCAATTGCATGATCAACACTTCCGTCATCTTAATATATATATATATATATAAATGTAACTTGTAGACCGATAATCTTAATAAATTAACAACTCACTTCGAACTATTTTTAGTATATAAATCACCAATAAACTACATTTTTCCTTTTGACAAAATCTTAATACGTGCATGGATTATGTTAACTCGTTATTAAAGCAATGATATAAACCAATCACAACAAGTGTGTCCTAACCCTTACCATCCACAAAACTCCCAAACCCTAGTAACACACACAAAAAAGGCTCTATAGCAAGATATATACTATATAAGAAAATAAAATGAATGGTGTGAAATGAAGCTCTTACAAGACCCTCCTTTAAAGGAGTTTGGAGAAGAAAAAGTAGAAGAAAAGCAAAGAGGGACCTCTAAGATACAGTTTTTTTGTTAAAGCATAGTGAATTGAGATAGCTAAGAAAAGCCAGACCAGTGTTTTTTAAAAAAATTTGGTGAGCTCTCTCCCTACGAACCCCATGTTTGATATTTAGTCTGATTCCCCTTCCTTTCTCACTTTCATTCCATCATAATTTTCGAAGCTTTTTAGTGTCGGCCTCATGCATCCCAATCGAACTTTTTTCTCGCTTTCTTTCTCCTTGCTTAAGACGATTTCTAGCTAGTTAGTGTGCTTTTGAGGGTCTCAAAGGTTCAACCATGCATCTGTCGATTTCTTGGTCATTGGCAGCTGATTGGAAAATGAAAATGTTATACAGTCATGTAAAGGAGAACATTATCTTAATTAGGGTTTTATCACTTTTTCCAAATTTGGTATACTTCCAGAGAGTATACTTCTAACAGTTTTTTCTTTCTTTGTTTCTTATTCATCAACATATAGGTGTTAAACTACTTACAAAAATTTCTTGAATTCAAAACTTGTTCAAAACTCTTGCTTTTAATTAGAAGTAAAACCAGTATTCCAGTACAAAGTGTTGGCGCGCCGAACCTTTGCGCGTACCTAGATTATGTTCACTATACATAGTAATGATATTGTTCCAAACTTAAACACTATAGCGTGCACGCACCTAGATTAGGTTCACTATGTACCGTCCGGAACATAGCAACGATATTGTCTCAAAGTTAAACACCGCAACTCGGGCCTACCATTTGGGCTACGAGTGTGGGGTTTTTATCTTAAAATACCTTGTTGCTATTAGGGAGTGAACCATCTTCTTATAAATCTTAGTGACAACTCCACCTTATTATAACCAAGTTCATCCCAACAATCTCCACCTTTGGCGCGAATCGTCACACATCCTCCTCAAATCTCGTGTGCGATCAAGATCCCTGTGGGTAGCCGCCTGCACCTCCACCTCGGACCGTTGCTATTAGGGAGTGAACCATCTTTTTATAAACATTAGTGACAACTTCACCTTACTTGATGTGAAACTATTCAAACCAACTTCATCCCAACACAAAGTTCTTAATTAACGGAACCAAAAACAAGCACCAGAGTTATTATGGAAAGGAGTAATTCTTGCTGGCCTGAGTCCCGCTGCTTGGCGGAAAAAATACACTTTTGCCCTCCCTCTTTAAACACATTTTTTCAAAAAAGTCGTTAAAGAGGGGGGGGGTGTGTGTGAGGGCAAAAGTGTACATTTACCCTCAAGAAGCAACCAGATTGGTTTTGCCAGGCCAGCTAGAATTGGAGTATGGAAAGTGATGAAAGAGTTTGAATGTCAATGCATGCATCTCAAGCGCATTGGGATGCTTTGGCATGAAGTTAGAAATTCCATATAACCAAACTCATAGCAAAATATGGTCAAGCAAATGCATGGAGATTTTGTAGGGTAGATTGAAGATGCTCTTGAATGGCAGATACCTTTAATATGACAAGAGATTGGGCATCCTAATACTAAGAATATATCAACATGATCTCTTTATAAAAAAGTAGGGTTGGTCGGCCAATGCCAACCATCCATCTCTGCCTTATAATGTCTGATTGAGTCCCAAACTCTCTCAATTACCATGGCTGACAGATCCCCCAACCATCATTCCCCTTGTCCCAAATTGATTCTCCTCTACTTTGTGATTGTTTAGGACCTTCTTTGATGAACATGAGGTCCCTTATATGTAGTTCATTCCATTGTCTCAAAACCCCACTTTCCAATCAATCATGACCATTGATGCATAAGATCACTTTGTTCAACAATAGCCAAGCTAGATATATAGATTCCTTATTCTTTTAATTTTTTTTATGGTATATTTAAATTTTTGCTAATTAATAGCACTGCCATGATTCCCTGGGTAAAGTATCACTTAACCTAAACCCTAGTCATTAATAATGTATCAATATAGGTAATGATGCTTAATTAAGCCAGAAAAGTGAAAAGTAAAAGAGTTATTCATCCTTTGAGGCTTAAAAGTTTTTTTAGGCTATTTTAGATTGGATGACGAAGGTTGCACTCTTTACACATTTGGTTCAATTTCGAGACAATAAAGATCTAAATTTTGAAATTCAAGTTTGTCACGTATGTTATACGTGCCCTTTCATTTTCACTTTATATTTTCGTTATTTTCATTTCATATAGAGACTTACTTTCACTCAAGTCCACCACCTCTGAAGTTAAACAAAGTTACCCAACTCTAAATTTTCAATTTGTATACCTTCTGGTTGGAGGAGTTGAGTCTCTCAAACACTTGGAGGGAATCAAAGTTGTCAAACACTGAATGATGGGATGTAAAGGTAAAGTATCTCCAAGTTATATTTTGTGGGTCTGGTTTTTTTTTTTTTTTTTGAGCTAATCTTATTTCACAAAAATGGCTGAAGTCATTCTTCACCAGTCAATGACTTGCAGGAGAAGCGCATTAAAGCTCTAAAAAAAACAAAAGGTTGATTTGAGAAAGAGAGCGAAGCATTTGTTAACTATTTCACCTAATCATAATTTATAATGATGATTATGGGTTCTTATGTTTGGTGAGATATCTTTTTCTCACAACAAATAACACAACTTTACTTGATTACATTACATTAAATTTTTTTTTCAACTTATAATGAAATAGAGAAGGCTTTGCTCTTTCGCGGAAGGAGTGGAAATATTCAATCTAGGGTTTTTCACTTTGCATTATGTAATTATTTCAGAATTCGTAAAACACCACACTTTTATCTATATATTCGACTATCAATGTTGTTTGTCAATATAATTAAAGGTTTTGCTCTTTACCATAAGAAATAGCTTCTTGAGATGCGGAAATATTCAATCTAGGGGTTTGTTTTTTTTTTTTGGTTTGCATTATGTAGTTTTTTCATAATTTGTAAAACATCACACTTTTATCTATTCAACTATCAGTGTTGTTTGTCAATATAGCTAAAACACTATAATGTTATTTAACTTGAGAGAATTACAGAGGTCAGACTTAAAAGGTCGCTAACCTTGGCATGATAGAATTTTATATAATTGTGTTTGTTATAATAAATAGACCATCCAAAATGTGCATATAGTTTTATTTGCAGTATGGTTTTCGCCCAACTAACATGGAGAAAAAAAATGACAAATAATCACAAGTAAAAATGATAATTAACGCGTTGCAATTTGCATAACTTTATTCATAAACGACAAGAGTTACGCTCAACTAACTTTACTTAAAATCCCTGTTCGCTTTCCAAAAAAAAAATTGAACTTAACTGATGAGCAAACCAAGCGCCAAACCCTCTAAACGATGTCACCAAGTCGTAGATTTCAAATCCGATGGGTGAATTGTATGGCATTGAATTATATTTTGTTTCATTTCACCCCACCATTAAAAAGTTCAAAACAAAAATCACACTCGTCACTAAAGTAGAATAATCTTCCAATTATATCACCTAATCCCTACCTATAACTAATCTAATCATTCTTTCCAAAAGAAAAAGTTAATTAACGTCACTAATTATTAGCTAAAGCCGAGCCGAAGCCGAGGAGAAGCGCACGTGACACCACGTAATCAAACCCGGTTCACTTTAAGCTTCCCTTACTAACGACCACTGATCACTCTCCACGTGTCCCCAAATGGTCCGATAATTTGTTTCTTCGTGATTAAGCTAATCTCCCAGTGGGCCCACCTGCTTTTGTCAAACTAAGCACCACGACATAGTGCCACCTGACTCAGAAATATTGGGTCCTAAAAATACGGTCTGTATACGGTTTAGGACAAAAATACCCCTGTGTCACTAAACTTTTTACCAATTCGAGTCCCATGAATTCCCCTATAAATATCGATCAGCTATGCTGCGTTTCTTCCCTTTCCCTCTCCTTCCTTCTTCCCTTAGTAGTTTTCCGGCCATGTTCTCGTCCATCGAAATGCTCGACACCACCGAGTTATTCGAAGGAGGTTTATTACCTTGTGATAACTTTGGTGAGCTCATTTCCGCTCTTTTTGATAAACCAGCTAATTCAAACTCTGGCTTAGATGAACCTAATTATCCAAACGACACCATAGATGAACGAAAGAAACGAAGAAAGCTATCGAACCGGGAATCGGCCCGTCGCTCCCGCATGAGAAAGCAAAGACACTTGGAGGACTTAAGGAACCAAGTGAACCGGCTCAGAATTGAAAACCGGGAAATAGCGAACCGGTTGAACTTCGCTAACCACCAAAGTCACCTCTTACGCCGTGATAACGACCGTTTGTTAACGGAATCCTCCATTTTGCATCGCAGGTTGTCCGACATCCGCCGTATTTTGCTCCTCCGTCAGCTCCAACGGTTCTCCTCTCCGTTACCGTTAAACACATAAACACCGTTAACACTGCCGTTAACGAACTTTTCAACTGCCATCATTAATTGCGTAACCATAATAACGGCCTCTCAGTAAAACAGTAAAAATGAACTCTCTCTCTCTCTCTCTCCTCTCTGTAAATTTAAGCAAGTGATGATAGAACCAGGTAGATGTTTTGGAAAAAAATCAAATCGGTTGTTTTGGTGAAACCGGGAGTTATCATTATATTATTACTATCATGTAAAAATTTCCAAGTTTGCATTTTGTAGTTTTTTTTTTTCTTTTTCGGGTCCTTACATATTTGGAAATTTTAACCATCTTAAGGGCCTTTTGGTTGCATTAAGCGCGGCCGAATATATATCGCTGCGAAAATTTTCAATAATGGATGTGTTTATTCTATGTGTTGTGTATAATTTTGTGAAAAAGGATTTCGTTTACGATGACGACGAAAGATAACACGGCTTCGTTTATGAACCTAAACCATGATTCAAGTAGAATGAAAATGGGAAGTATATTTTAAAGCTAATACATTAATAAATGAATATATATAGTTTAGATGAAATGTGATGACATAAAGTTTTGTTAATAAAGGAATGATGTATGGTTGAATGATCTTGTTGCCCATGTGGACTTTGTAGAGAACTTATTTTTGTATGTTGTGAAATGATCGATCGATAATTACAAAACCTAATTACCTAGCCTCACTTCTTTTTTTTTTATCGTCGAACAAGACAGAAACAAAAAAAGCATCCAAGGGCATAAGTTTTTTGATGATTAAATGCATGCATCTATGATTAAAATTGTTCAATCAAGCAAACATTTTGGAGCACTTTTATAAGGGTAGGTATGGATTTGTAGACCAGATGAAATCAAAAAAGAAAAAAAGCATGAAAAAATGTTGCGATATTTGTCTCACTTGTTCATTTCTTCATTGGCAAGGCCTTTAAAAAAATGTGAGAGTTGAGGTTACACTTACATTTAAGAATAAAAAGGAGAGATTAAGTGTTGTTTAAGTAATAATTTGTGAGGAGTCAAGATTGAAATAAGGTTATGAAAATAAGGACAATATTGATAGCATCACTTGAAAAAGGAGACAAAGACATATCTTTGTTCTTTATCAATGTTTGATCCCTCAACTATGTAATTTTTGTTCCACCAAATCTATATTAAATATAGTTTTATTGTCTCACTCTTGATTATAATATTGAAAACAATGCACCAAAATATATGGTGTGAAGTGTGAAGAAATGAGGGTGACACTTATAACTTTTTTTTTATGCATATTTCAATTTCTGGCTATCACGCATCCTAAAGATATTCATAATAGCTCACACGAACACAATCACACGAACAGAAAACCCCCATGTCGTTGTCCTAACTCTATTGGGCTGACTGTCTAGATATTTTGATGCACAAAATGATGGGGACATGCAAGTTAGAAAATCATTTATGTATTAATCATGAAATTAAGTAATGAGTGGATGTATTATTAATGTCGAGATTTAAGAAGTTTGTGAGTGTCTATGTGGTAGCTTGATTTTGGAATGATCACCTAGATATGTTTGAATGTATCTCCTTTGTCAATTTTAGTCTACGGGTATGTTTGGTTAGCTGTTTTTTGTGTTATGTAGAACTTCGTTGTTTGGCTGTTTATTTACTGATAGGAAATCGATTATTCATAAAACTATTTTCTCACTATTCATGAGAATCTAAGTCCGATGGAGAATGCCTCATAATTGAATTCACAAAAACAATTTCAATTTTCGTGCAACCAAACAGGCCCTACATCGGACTATTTGCGCATCCTAAAGATATTCATAATAGTTCAATCGAACACAATCACACAGACAGAAAACCCCATGTCGCTGTCCTAACTCTATTGGGGTGACTGTCTAGATATTTTGATGCACAAAATGATGGGGGCATGCAAGTTAGAAAATCGTTTATGTATTAATCATGGAATTAAGTAATGAGTGGATGTATTATTAATGCCGAGATTTAAGAAGTTTGTGAGTGTCTATGTAGTAGCTTGATTTTGGAATGATCACCTAGATCTGGTTGAATGTATCTCCTTTGTCAATTTTAGTCTACGGGTATGTTTGGTTAGCTGTTTTTGTGTTATGTAGAACTTTGTTGTTTGGCTGTTTATTTACTGATAGGAAATCGATTATTCATAAGACTATTTTCTCACTATTCATGATAACTAAGTCCGGTGGAAAATGCCTCATAATCGAATTCACAAAAACAATTTCAATTTTCATTTCAATTTTCGTGCAACCAAACAGACCCTACATTGGACTATTTGCGCATCCTAAAGATATTTATAATAGCTCGGACGAACACAATCACACGGACAGAAAACCCCCTGTCGCTGTCCTAATTCTATTGGCTGACTATCTAGATATTTTGATGCACAAAATGATGGGGGCTTGCAAGTTAGAAAATCATTTATGTATTAATCATGGAATTAAGTAATGAGTGGATATATTATTAATGCCGAGATTTAAGAAGTTTGTGAGTGTCTATGTAGTAGCTTGATTTTGGAATGATCACCTAGATATGTTTGAATGTATCTCCTTTGTCAATTTTAGTCTACGGGTATGTTTGGTTCGCTATTTGTTGTGTTACGTAGAACTTCGTTGTTTTGCTGTTTATTTACTGATAAAAAATTTATTATTTATAAGACTGTTTTCGCACTACTCATGAGAATCTAAGTCTGATGGAGAAGGCCTCATAATCAAATTCACAAAAACAATTTCAATTTTCGTGCAACCAAACAGAGCCTACATCAGACTATTTGTGCATCCTAAAGATATTCATAATAGCTCAATCGAACACAATCACATGGCCAGAAAATTCCCAGTCGCTATCCTAACTCTATTGGGTTGACTGTCTAGATATTTTGATGCACAAAATGATGGGGGCATGCAAGTTAGAAAATCATTTATGTATTTAATCATGGAATTAAGTAAAGAGTGGATGTATTATTAATGCTGAGATTTAAGAAGTTTGTGAGCGTCTATGTAGTAGCTTGATCTTGGAATGATCACCTAGATTTGGTTGAATGTATCTCCTTTGTCAATTTTATTCTACGGGTATGTTTGGTTAGCTATTTTTTGTGTTATGTAGAACTTCGTTGTTTGGCTGTTTATTTACTGATAGAAAATTTATTATTCATAAGACTGTTTTCTCACTACTCATGAGAATCTAAGTCCGATGGAGAAGGCCTCATAATCAAATTCACAAAAACAATTTCAATTTTCATTTCAATTTTCGTGCAACCAAACAGACTCTACATGTCATTTAATCTCCTTAAAACTGTCACACCCATACACCACGATAGTATAGAAAATGAAAACTCAAGTCACCCTATTAACATAAAGGAAAACTTAGAGATAAATGATTCTAAAATTCTTAACTCGATAGTATGGTACGAAAAACATTTCAACCGCGGAGACCTTTAGATTGAAACAAAAACAGTAAATAAACTTAGAATTTAGATAATTAAAAAAAATATCTTCCTCTACATTTTCAATGTTTATTTACTAATTAGAAATTCTAAATGTCGAGGGAAAGGGCGAGGAATTCAGCGAGGGAAATGAGCTGGCGAGGTGAGAGCCGTTCATTTCCCTCGAGATCCATGCGTTGACTTTTTCACACAGATCTCGAGGGAAATGAACGGCTCTCACCTCGCCAGCTCATTTCCCTCGCTGAATTCCTCGCCCTTTCCCTCGACATTTAGAATCTCTCTTTACTAATTATGCAGTTCTTATAAATTCCAAGGTATTTATATATATAATTAACTAAATGAAGTTGATTATAAAAAGATCAATACACCAATGGAGTTGGAAATCCAAAAAATAATAACATTTAGGGTTTAGATTTATATTTTGGTTTAAAAAAGTTAAGGTATTACTATTGAAGCTAGAAGTCCATTTTACTCGTTCCGTAAACTCCGATCTTAATATATGTTAGATATGTATTTTTTATCAACTTAAATTTTCAAACAAGTTGACAATATAACAATTGATATAAAGCTTTGATTCGAAAAGATCAGAAATTCAACTCTTATCCAACACATTTACTAAGATAATTTAAATCCACTCTATCCATTCCATAGACCCCGACTTTGATATCTCCACCTTAGTTAAAGAGTACAAGTCAAGCAAAAATATTGATCTAAACGTCTTGTTGTGATGTGGTGGTGTTGGTGGAGCCCAAACTTTGAGTTTCCAGAGCTTGTATTATCAGTATCAATAGGAGTTATACTAAAAAAACAACACAAAAAGAAAAGTCTCAAGATTTGATCTCCTAAAACTCTTTACACTATCCAATGGATCATTAGACATGCGGTTACTGTGTTTGTGGTTTTGTTTCCTTTTCTTTTATCTTCTTCTTCTCTAGCTGGCTATCCAATGGTTTCGTGTCCGTTGCCTTTAACTTGAGTATCCATTTACTTTTGTTCAACTTAGCTTTTTGAGTTTTAAAATTACATAGAATCGTGTTGAAACAATATGAAATGTAGTGGTACACTAGTTTACTGTAACGCATCAAAAATTCTTCGGATATATTGAGTTTAGTGAAAGTTTTAAGATGTATAAATCATCATGTATTTTCACGATGAGATTTTCAGTATTGGATATGAATAAACCTATGGAATAATCCAATACTTGTAAAAGTTATAAAATTGTGCCTAGATCTCATTAGTTCACTTGGAAGTAAAAAGTTGTAATATATTATTAGAAAGTGAATATATTTTTTTATCATCTTCTTGTTCACATTACTTAATCTTGTTCACATTTCACTATAAAGTAATGTGAACTCTTGAGTGATAGCTTTTCCTTGTCCTCTTCTTCTTTTTGACTTCTCTATTTCGAGTAATATTACAGTGTAGTGGTAATTTGCCTGGTGTTATCAGACACCGCAGGATTGTATTGAGATAAGTGATCAGATACTTATCTCGATGCAATTCTATGGTGTTTGATAGTATCAGGCAAGTTACCAGTGCAAAAAACCAGTGCACTTAAAAAAAACTGCTATATTTCAAGTTTCAACTATTTCATTTCAAAAAAGAAAAACTTTTTTAAAAATTAATTTACAATGAAAAGATTCTAGAGAGCTAAGCCACTAGCGTCCGAAGAGAAAAAAACAATGAAGAACAGACGAAGAAGAATGTACGAAAAAAACGTGCTAGAAAGCACAACCGAACACTCTACTGACGCCATGGACTTGACTCTTTAGACTAACTATTTATACAAACATTGATTTTTAGAAGTGATTTGATTTGAACTATGGAATTGGGGACACAATGTGAATTTAAAGTTGATTGTAATAGATGTCGATTCATTAATTGAACGAAAATTCTAAATGTCAAGGAAGTGGATGAGGAAAACAACGAGGGAGGAAGGGAGCCGTTCATCCCCTTAGGATATGTGCATGAAAATCGATGACATGCATCCCGAGGGGATGCACGACTCCCTCCCTCGTTGTTTCCTCGCCCACTCCCTAGACAAGTAGAAGTGCTCTTAATTGAATTCTATCTACATTTTAGATTCTTAGCCTTACTTTTATTTTCTAATTACCATGGGGTATATTCTCAATCGATTCTGTACCACCCTTATTAGACTATGCACATGTAATTTGTTTAAGATTTAAGAAAATTTGAAATAACTTGATAATATAATTAAGTTCCTAACATCAACTCAAATGAACTGAAAATTTATCTACATTAACTTCTTATACTTATTGCACAAAGTAAACAGCAGTGTTAAAACGAATCGATACAACACACCCCCTTACAACAATGGGTCGGGTCGAGTCAGGGTTGGATGACAAACAACCAAATTAGAAACGACATGATTACAACCCACTGACATCCTAGTTAAAACAAAAACAACGGGAAATCAGGTTTTACAACCAGGGTGAAATAGCGTGATCTTGAAAAAACCATAAAACTTTTAAAGTGTTTATGTATATCTTGAGGTTGTAAAAAACCCCCCTCTGATGATACCACATCATCCTGATTGCAAAACGTGGTTTCTGACCTGATTGCAAGAGAAGGAATTCAAGATGGAGGCAATCCTTGTGACCTTTGTAGGTTTCAACAACAAATTCATGAAAATCCAGCCCATTCACTGGCCCATCATATTAAAACCAAAGCCCAAGAATCACACATTTTTTGCATCAAGAACATATTCTCAAGGAATATGACAATACTATATGATGTATTTTGGTTGGTAAATGGTTCTTATAAATACAAACTTTAGATGTCGATTGTCTATCTCAAATCTGTCACATTCAACACAACATCAACTCCTCAGACATTCATGTCCGACCCACGAGCTTGAAAGTGAGACAATTGGAAGAAATTAAACTGATGCGTTCAAATCCGTTCTCCTAGGGATCTGACCTGTCAAATAGTGTTAGATTGTCAAATACCACATTTTTTTTTTATGGTCAAAGACACTCCGATGCTTAAATCATTTAGTTTGTGGGAGAAGATTAAATTCAGTTGTATTTGCATACCCTTTGTCGAAAGTTCCCTTTACTTTATATAATATACGTAATAACTCTATGCGTGACTTGAGCATGTAGGGCTTGATGAAGGGAGACGCTATTCACAACGGTCTCATCCTCCATTATATATTACTTCGAAAATTCTAAAGTGCACTGGGGGTTAGCCTGGTGCTAACCCCCACCGTTCATTGTGCATCGAGATTGGTGTAGTACCTATCTCGAGGCAACATGGACGGTGGGGGTTAGCACCAGGCAAAACACCAGGCTAACCCCCGGTGCTCTGTAGTAGTGCTCATATTACTTTCAAGTTTCAACATCTTCAAATGGGCTTTTACCTCAATCTAAAGTTGGGCCTGGTTTCAACCCGGATCCACTCAAAGCCGTATTAAATCCCGCCCGAACAGATGAGATTCAAGGATTTGAAATTTCTAACGTTGAGTCTCTCTCGTCTCTCTCGAAATGGAGAAAATCTGCGTAGCTGTTAGGGTTCGACCACCGACGAACCAAGAGAGCGCAAATGGATCTTATTGGAAGGTTGAAGACAATCGGATCTCCCTCCAGAGGTCTCATGGAACACCAATTTCGGGAATCTCTTATGCTTTCGGTAACTTTTTCTTTCCAATCTCTCTTTTTTGATTATTTTTTGTTGTTGTTTGATTGGGATTGGGATTGAAATTGATTAGTATTGGATATGTACTCCGCGTTCTTGTAGATCACGTGTTCGATCAAGATTCGACGAATCGGCAAGTTTATGAGCTTCTCACTAAGGATATCATTCGAGCTGCTGTTGATGGGTTTAATGGTAATTTCGTTTACCCTCTTTTTAGAATTTTAGGGGTTTAGATACATTAATTGGATTAGATGATAAAGACATGTTTTTTGGTTGGATAGTAGTATGAAATTAGGGCTCTAAGATGAAGATTTTTGTTGAAATTATATGATAATGAGTTGTAAATAGTGGAGAGTGAGGATTATATGATAATCTGAAAGGGAGGTTTTGTTGGAATTTAATTAAGCCCACTCCGTTATTCATGAGTTTAGATTCCTCATGTGAGTATCCACGGTAGTACATTGTGAGTTTACGGTGTAGTTTATTATTGATACTCATGGATGTATGTTGTAGTTTCATGTATTCGCTCTAGCTTCTGCTTGATATGTGATTAGATTCGCCCTCTATACAAGTTTGAGTTCGAGCTTTTAGAGAATTGACAATTTATCAAATTTAGGGATTCAATATGAAATTATGAGGTTAGCACAACAGCTTAGGTGGTATGTTATAATGTGTAAATGACCCTTTTAGAATCTGTGTGGAATGATCTCTAGGGTGGCGAAAAATTAAAGTGAGGAATTCTAGGAGTCTAACAATAATTTTTAGATTTTGCCGAAGTTTAGCTCAGGGTTTGGCTTTGAGTTGAAGATCCTCTTGCTTGTGGGAATTGCCAAACTCAATTGCATACCAATCTGCCATGGGACAAAATGCGGCTTATCTGTTTTCTGGGTTAGTACATTAAAAAAAAGGTTTTGTTGCAATTTCATTGGGAAAACCAAATGTATGAGCAAGTTCAATTTAGTGAAAAGTTCCATATTGTAGCTTAAGAAATTCACTCATAGCATGAATAGTTAGATTAGAAATTATATGATAGTTTAACTTGGAGCCACTTGCCAGTTTCAAGTGTTCATGAGTTGATGGTTTTGTTCAACTTATTCTAATGGAAGTAAGCACAATAGACAATGGTTGCATTTCATATTACAACAATACTTGGAAGGGAAGTTTATCGAAAGGAACAAACTACAAATGAACTTGTTCAGCTCAAAATTACTGTTAGCAGATAACAACAATTGTGTACCACAATTGAACCATATTATCTATGCAGGAACGGCGTTCGCATATGGACAAACCAGCAGTGGGAAAACCTTCACAATGAACGGATCTGCAAATGATCCTGGAATTGTTCCTCTTGCTGTCAAAGACATCTTTCAAAACATTCAGATGGTATTACCATTATTCTTGTAAGAGCTGATATAAGATTTAGTTGAATTTCTAGTATTTTGTTCTTACTGTATGATGATCTGAATTACAGATGACTGATAGAGAGTTCTTGATTCGAGTTTCATATATGGAAATTTACAATGAGGAAATTAATGATCTTTTGGCTCCAGAAGAGCAGAAGCTCCAGATTCACGAAAGCTTGGATGTGAGACTCCGTGAAACTTTACGATTTGGCTTTGTAGCTAATATAGTGGCATACTAGGTTGTACTGATCAGTGATTTCATTATTTTCTAGCGTGGCATTTTTGTTGCAGGGCTCCGTGAGGAAATTGTGAATAGTTCTGAGCAAGTACTGAAACTCATTGAATCTGGAGAAGGTTTGGTATACAATATATAAGTGAAAATAATTTATGTATTAATCATAACTCTATTGGGCTGACTGTCTAGATATTTTGATGCACAAAATGATGGAGGCGGGCAAGTTAGAAAATCATTTATGTATTAATCATGGAATTAATTAATGAGTGGATGTATTATTAATGTCGAGATTTAAGAAGTTTGTGAGTGTCTATGTGGTAGCTTGATTTTGGAATGATCACCTAGATATGTTTGAATGTATCTCCTTTGTCAATTTTAGTCTACGGGTATGTTTGGTTAGCTATTTTTTATGTTATGTAGAACTTCGTTGTTTGGCTGTTTATTTACTGATAAGAAATCGATTATTCATAAGACTGTTTTCTCACTACTCATGAGAATCTAAGTCTGATGGAGAATGCCTCATAATCGAATTCACAAAAACAATTTCAATTTTCATTTCAATTTTCGTGCAACCAAACAGACTCTACATGTCATTTAATCTCCTTAAAACTGTCACACCCATACACCACGATAGTATAGAAAATGAAAACTCAAGTCACCCTATTAACATAAAGGAAAACTTAGAGATAAACGATTCTAAAATTCTTAACTCGATAGTATGGTATGAAAAACATTTCAACCGCGGAGACCTTTAGATTGAAACAAAAACAGTAAATAAACTTAGAATTTAGATAATTAAAAAAAATATCTTCCTCTACATTTTCAATATTTATTTACTAATTATGCAGTTCTTATAAATTCCAAGGTATTTATATATATAATTAACTAAATGAAGTTGATTATTAAAAGATCAATACACCAATGGAGTTGGAAATCCAAAAAATAATAACATTTAGGGTTTAGATTTATATTTTGGTTTAAAAAAAGTTAAGGTATTACTATTGAAGCTAGAAGTCCATTTTACTCGTTTCGTAAACTCCGATCTTAATATATGTTAGATATGTATTTTCTATCAGCTTAAATTTTCAAACAAGTTGACAATTTAACAATTGATATAAAGCTTTGATTCGAAAAGATCAGAGATTCAACTCTTATCCAACACATTTGCTAAGATAATTTAAATCCACTCTATCCATTCCATAGACCCCGACTTTGATATCTCCACCTTAGATAAAGAGTACAAGTCAAGCAAAAATATTGATCTAAATGTCTTGTTGTGATGTGGTGGTGCTGGTGGAGCCCAAACTTTGAGTTTCCAGAGCTTGTATTATCAGTATCAAATATCAATAGGAGTTGTACTAAAAAAAACAACACAAAAAGAAAAAGTCTAAAGATTTGATCTCCTAAAACTCTTTACACTATCCAATGGATCATTAGACATATGGTTACTGTGTCTGTGGTTTTGTTTCATTTTCTTTTATCTTTTTATTCTCCAGCTGGCTATCCAATGGTTTCGTGTCCGTTGCCTTTAACTTGAGTATCCATTTACTTTTGTTCAACTTAGCTTTTTGAGTTTTAAAATTACATAGAATCGTGTTGAAACAATATGAAATGTAGTGGTACACTAGTTTACTGTAACGCATCAAAAATTCTTCGGATATATTGAGTTTAGTGAAAGTTTTAAGATGTATAAATCATCATGTATTTTCACTATGAGATTTTCAGTATTGGATATGAATAAACCTATGGAATAATCCCATACTTGTAAAAGTTATAAAATTGTGCCTAAATCTCATTAGTTCACTTGGAAGTAAAAAGTTGTAATATGTTATTAGAAAGTGAATATATTTTTTTATCATCTTCTTGTTCACATTACTTTATCTTGTTCACATTTCACTATAAAGTAATGTGAACTCTTGAGTGATAGCTTTTCCTTGTCCTCTTCTTCTTTTTGACTTCTCTATTTCGAGTAATATTACAGTGCAGTGGTAATTTGCCTGGTGTTATCAAACACCGTAGGATTGTATTGAGATAAGTGATTAGATATTTATCTCGATGCAATTCTACGGTGTTTGATAGCATCAGACAAATTATCAGTGCACTTAAGAAAAACGGCTATATTTCAAGTTTCAACTATTTCATATCAAAAAAGAAAAACTTTTTTAAAAATTAATTTACAATAAAAAAATTCTAGAGAGCTAAGCCCCTAGTGTACGAAGAGAAAAAAAACAATGAAGAACAGACGAAGAAGAATGGACGAAAAACAGATGAATAAAACGTGCTAGAAAGCACAACCTAACACTCTCCTGACGCCATGGACTTGACTCTTTAGACTAACTATTTATACAAACATTGATTTTTAGAAGTGATTTGATTTGAACTATGGAATTGGGGACACAATGTGAATTTAAAGTTGATTGTAATAGATGTCGATTCATTAATTGAACGAAAATTCTAAATGTCAAGGAAGTGGATGAGGAAAACAACGAGGGAGTGAGGGAGTCGTTCATCCCCTTAGGATACGTGCATGAAAATCAATGACATGCATCCCGAGGGGATGGACGACTCCCTCCCTCGTTGTTTTCCTCGCGCACTCCCTAGACAAGTAGAAGTGCTCTTAATTGAATTCTATCTACATTTTAGATTCTTAGCCTTACTTTTATTTTCTAATTACCATGGGGTATATTCTCAATCGATTCTGTACCACCCTTATTAGACTATGCACATGTAATTTGTTTAAGATTTAAGAAAATTTGAAATAACTTGATAATATAATTAAGTTCCTAACATCAACTCAAATGAACTGAAAATTTATCTACATTAACTTCTTATACTTATTGCACAAAGTAAACAGCAGTGTTAAAACGAATCGATACAACACACCCCCTTACAACAATGGGTCGGGTCGAGTCAGGGTTGGATGACAAACAACCAAATTAGAAACGACATGATTACAACCCACTGACATCCTAGTTAAAACAAAAACAACGGGAAATCAGGTTTTACAACCAGGGTGAAATAGCGTGATCTTGAAAAAACCATAAAACTTTTAAAGTGTTTATGTATATCTTGAAATTGTAAAAAACCCCCCTCTGATGATACCACATCATCCTGATTGCAAAACGTGGTTTCTGGCCTGATTGCAAGAGAAGGAATTCAAGATGGAGGCAATCCTTGTGACCTTTGTAGGTTTCAACAACAAATTCATGAAAATCCAGCCCATTCACTGGCCCATCATATTAAAACCAAAGCCCAAGAATCACACATTTTTTGCATCAAGAACATATTCTCAAGGAATATGACAATACTATATGATGTATTTTGGTTGGTAAATGGTTCTTATAAATACAAACTTTAGATGTCGATTGTCTATCTCAAATCTGTCACATTCAACACAACATCAACTCCTCAGACATTCATGTCCGACCCACGAGCTTGAAAGTGAGACAATTGGAAGAAATTAAACTGATGCGTTCAAATCCGTTCTCCTAGGGATCTGACCTGTCAAATAGTGTTAGATTGTCAAATACCACATTTTTTTTTTATGGTCAAAGACACTCCGATGCTTAAATCATTTAGTTTGTGGGAGAAGATTAAATTCAGTTGTATTTGCATACCCTTTGTCGAAAGTTCCCTTTACTTTATATAATATACGTAATAACTCTATGCGTGACTTGAGCATGTAGGGCTTGATGAAGGGAGACGCTATTCACAACGGTCTCATCCTCCATTATATATTACTTCGAAAATTCTAAAGTGCACTGGGGGTTAGCCTGGTGTTTTGCCTGGTGCTAACCCCCACCGTTCATTGTGCATCGAGATTGGTGTAGTACCTATCTCGAGGCAACATGGACGGTGGGGGTTAGCACCAGGCAAAACACCAGGCTAACCCCCGGTGCTCTGTAGTAGTGCTCATATTACTTTCAAGTTTCAACATCTTCAAATGGGCTTTTACCTCAATCTAAAGTTGGGCCTGGTTTCAACCCGGATCCACTCAAAGCCGTATTAAAATCCCGCCCGAACAGATGAGATTCAAGGATTTGAAATTTCTAACGTTGAGTCTCTCTCGTCTCTCTCGAAATGGAGAAAATCTGCGTAGCTGTTAGGGTTCGACCACCGACGAACCAAGAGAGCGCAAATGGATCTTATTGGAAGGTTGAAGACAATCGGATCTCCCTCCAGAGGTCTCATGGAACACCAATTTCGGGAATCTCTTATGCTTTCGGTAACTTTTTCTTTCCAATCTCTCTTTTTTGATTATTTTTTGTTGTTGTTTGATTGGGATTGGGATTGAAATTGATTAGTATTGGATATGTACTCCGCGTTCTTGTAGATCACGTGTTCGATCAAGATTCGACGAATCGGCAAGTTTATGAGCTTCTCACTAAGGATATCATTCGAGCTGCTGTTGATGGGTTTAATGGTAATTTCGTTTACCCTCTTTTTAGAATTTTGGGGGTTTAGATACATTAATTGGATTAGATGATAAAGACATTTTTTTTGGTTGGATAGTAGTATGAAATTAGGGCTCTAAGATGAAGATTTTTGTTGAAATTATATGATAATGAGTTATAAATTGTGGAGAGTGAGGATTATATGATAATCTGAAAGGGAGGTTTAGTTGGAATTTAATTAAGCCCACTCCGTTATTCATGAGTTTAGATTCCTCATGTGAGTATCCACGGTAGTACTGTGTGAGTTTACAGTGTAGTTTTATTATTGTTACTCATGGATGTATGTTGTAGTTTCATGTATTCGCTCTAGCTTCTGCTTGATATGTGATTAAATTCGCCCTCTATACAAGTTCGAGTTCGAGTTTTTAGAGAATTGACAATTTATCAAATTTAGGGATTCAATATGAAATTATGAGGTTAGCACAACAGCTTAGGTGGTATGTTATAATGTGTAAATGACCCTTTTAGAATCTGTGTGGAATGATCTCTAGGGTGGCGAAAAATTAAAGTGAGGAATTCTAGGAGTCTAACAATAATTTTAGATTTTGCCGAAGTTTAGCTCAGGGTTTGGCTTTGAGTTGAAGATCCTCTTGCTTGTGGGAATTGCCAAACTCAATTGCATACCAATCTGCCATGGGACAAAATGCGGCTTATCTGTTTTCTGGGTTAGTACATTAAAAAAAAGGTTTTGTTGCAATTTCATTGGGAAAACCAAATGTATGAGCAAGTTCAATTTAGTGAAAAGTTCCATATTGTAGCTTAAGAAATTCACTCATAGCATGAATAGTTAGATTAGAAATTATATGATAGTTTAACTTGGAGCCACTTGCCAGTTTCAAGTGTTCATGAGTTGATGGTTTTGTTCAACTTATTCTAATGGAAGTAAGCACAATAGACAATGGTTGCATTTCATATTACAACAATACTTGGAAGGGAAGTTTATCGAAGGGAACAAACTACAAATGAACTTGTTCAGCTCAAAATTACTGTTAGCAGATAACAACAATTGTGTACCACAATTGAACCATATTATCTATGCAGGAACGGCGTTCGCATATGGACAAACCAGCAGTGGGAAAACCTTCACAATGAACGGATCTGCAAATGATCCTGGAATTGTTCCTCTTGCTGTCAAAGACATCTTTCAAAACATTCAGATGGTATTACCATTATTCTTGTAAGAGCTGATATAAGATTTAGTTGAATTTCTAGTATTTTGTTCTTACTGTATGATGATCTGAATTACAGATGACTGATAGAGAGTTCTTGATTCGAGTTTCATATATGGAAATTTACAATGAGGAAATTAATGATCTTTTGGCTCCAGAAGAGCAGAAGCTCCAGATTCACGAAAGCTTGGATGTGAGACTCCGTGAAACTTTACGATTTGGCTTTGTAGCTAATATAGTGGCATACTAGGTTGTACTGATCAGTGATTTCATTATTTTCTAGCGTGGCATTTTTGTTGCAGGGCTCCGTGAGGAAATTGTGAATAGTTCTGAGCAAGTACTGAAACTCATTGAATCTGGAGAAGGTTTGGTATACAATATATAAGTGAAAATAATTGTTGTTTCCCCTCCTGCTACTCAACTAGAGATTAATATAATACTAATGGGGAAAACTAATGCTTGCAGTTAATCGACACTTTGGTGAGACAAACATGAATGCTCGAAGTAGTAGATCTCATACTATATTTAGGATGGTAAGGAATCCTAAAATCTCTGTATTTCATGCTTCTTTATTGTTATTTTTTCCCCTGATTGTTGTCCTAATTATTAATGATATATGAATCAGGTTATCGAAAGCAAGGGCAAGGATAGAACTTCATTTGATGATTACTCAAGTTCGGATGCCATTCGCGTATCAGTCTTGGTAACTGATTTAATTCCAAAATAGTGATTTTATGTTGGTTTTTGATAGCCATTTGAATAGATCATGATCGTTTTCACCTTTCTTCTTTCCCCTCATTTCTATCACTCCCTTTAGTTGGTGTCAAAACAATAAAAAATATACAATAGAGGTAAAATCTGCTTATTTGTATGGTTAACCATTGACTAGGAGTGATGCATAATTGCATAGTTTTATCATACTTGGCCTCTCTTTTTAAAATAATTTTCAAAAGAGTCGGTTGTTAAATTTTCCCTTTTCTGGTTTGAGGATAGAACCTGGTAGATTTAGCTGGATCAGAGCGTATTGTTAAAACTGGAGCTGATGGAGTGCGTCTGAAGGAAGGAAAACACATCAACAAGAGCTTGCTGGTTCTTGGTAATGTAATCAATAAACTGAGTGATGGTGGAAAGCAAAGGTACGTACATGATTGTTGTGCAACCATTTTCTGTTTCTTTTATTTCATAACTGTCGTCTTTGGTTAAAAGGAATTGAAATCGATCCAGGGCACATATTCCATACCGTGACAGTAAGCTAACGCGCATACTTCAACCAGCTCTTGGTGGTAATGCCAAAACTACAATCATTTGTACGGTTGCACCAGAAGAGGTACTTTTGCTTGAACTGACTTTAGTTTGCTTGTTATACGATTATCAGATGGGCGCTTAGTTAACTTATGTATGTATGATTAGATTCACACAGAGGAGACAAGGGGAACCCTTCAGTTTGCTAGCAGAGCTAAGCGTATTACAAATTGTGCACAAGTTAATGAGGTCAGTGCAATTACACTGTATTGAACATTGTGAATTTCAGATATTATTTTATCCTTGATGAGTTCCAAATCTTGATTCTCCTGTAACTTGCTTCTCTACACTATCCGACCTAGCACATGTCCAAGCTTCGACCACTACCGCCTTAGATTCTTCTGCATATCTGTTTTAAAGATTTAGTCCCTTAAATAACCAGATATAAAGAGATCCTTTCGTTATAATAGGTTTACAGTTTTACTTATTGCATTTTTGGTTTCCCTTCTGAAATTGGTGTGGTTCATGTATTCACATTTCAATGGCCTTTTCTAGATGTTGTTTTCTCGTGAATTAATTTTTTTACGGTTGATTGGTACCATGAAGATGTGGGGAGGGAGAGACGGAGATGTGAGTTTTCAATGGAAGAAGGGACTATTACGACACAATGAAAACTTGATCTTATGCTTCCACATTATAGAAACAGGATGTGTTCCTGGAAAGCATTTCCTTTTCCTAAAGCTTCCCATGAAACAGGCAGTCTAAGATCAGTCACTTGACTCACCTCTGATATAGGTGTATCACTCTACTTTTACACCGTATGCTTTCATTGTTTACTTATTGTTTCTTCTCACAGATTCTGACAGATGCAGCCTTACTGAAGCGACAAAAGCTAGAAATTGAGGAACTCCGTCAAAAATTTCAGGTAATGAACGAATTAGTTTTTGCTTAATCACTGAGGCTGGACCATTATTCAACAAACTTGGTTGTTTAGGGGTCCCGGGCAGAAGTGCTGGAGCAAGAGATTCTGAAACTGCGGAATGACATGCTCAAGGTAAGATGAAGGCTATATTCCTCTGAAATAAGATTCTTACTAGTTACCAAAGATCGTACTGTAGCTACTCATTATATTAATGTTGCATCCATTTATCTGTTTTGTATTTTGACATATTAATGTTGCATCCATTTATCTGTTTTGTATTTTGACATCAGTACGAACTCGATCGTGAAAAACTTGCAATGGAACTTGAGGAAGAGAGGAAATCGCATAAAGAACGAGAGCAATGCATAAGGGAGCAACAGATGAAAATAGACAACCTCAGCAGTCTGGTTACTAGTTCAGATCGAGATAAAAACTCTTTTCAGGTATGACATCAGGAAAACTTTTTGAGATTTCAGTCTTATTGGTGTCTTTTTCGTTTTAATGTTCAGTGTTTCTACTGATTTGTTTTTATCCTGTATTATTTTGTAAAATCCACCATCTCAAATTCTTCTTCTATTTTTGGCTGTGTAGATTTGTGATGAACATTCAATTCATCAACCCCTTATATTGGACAATTCAGCGCAGGTAACAGTCTATATATATTCATTTGTTGGTTCTTTTCCTGTTCTTTTATCAATCTGCCATTTTCCATGTTCACCCTTTCTTTTCTTAGTAGTGGGTTGCATATTAACTTTTGTTTTGCAATTTGTTCATTTTTACCATTGCCAAAGCTCTCCGCAATCCCATATGATTAGTTACTATTTGCTAAACTGCTTTCGACCCGCTAAATGGTCCGAAAATTTACTGAACAACTGAAATAGTACATGCTCGTTTGCCAGTGTTTATCATCTCCAACGCCATGATCATCGCAATGACTGTAGTGACGGCAATGATGACGAATATGATAATGACATGAATAAAAATTCTATTAGAAAATATTTGACTCGTAGGATTATACTTCCACCGTATCTGGATCCTCAGTTTTTTTGTGCAAGCCTGTATGCTTTACATATTTCTTTGTAAATTTGCTTTAGCATCCTTTATTATTATTCATGTGATCAGCATATTCAATTGGGTAGAAACTTTACCAGCAGGGACATATTTATATAAGGGAAGCCTTCAAAGAGGAACCTTTTGATACAGAGAAAACGCCTCGAGGGGATTCTTTTCACACTCCTCGACTTGATCCTAGTAGATTTGTTGCTAGACGGTCAAACAATTCAAGGCTGCCTGAGTTTAGTCCTGTTCCAGATAGTCTCGACTGTGTGGCTGATGAAGACGCATGGTTGAAATTGAACAAAGGTTACACTGCTGATCTAGATTCTCTTCAAATTGATTCTGCCAGGAGAACACATTCATTACCATCAACTGATGCATCTCCTGTAAGTCTATTTTGTAAGATTTTGTTGCATTTTCTGTTTTTCCCAATGAACATACTGTTTATTTTTCACTATATACCTGTTACTGTCCATTTTCAGTTATAGGTAGTGATTCCCACATGCAGGAACTCAACAAATTACATTTTGATAACGTATCCTATTGTTAAAAATTGCTTTCTGGCAATAGTTTAAGGATAATAACATGAAGGAAAATCATAGGATCTTAGTTCAGATGGAGTTGATCTCTTTTTTGATGATCATTAGGAAGTTTGCAATACTTTTGAATTCAGTCATATTTGTTTTTGATGGAGTCATCTGGGTTGTGACAGGGTAATCCTTTTGAGCAATACACAAAAGATCGCTATAAAGAAGAGGTTCAAAATCTTAAGAGGCAATTAGAAGTTGCTCTTGGAGAAAAAAGTGAACTCGAGGTAAGAGAAAGAATCTGTGCTTTTCATTTCTTTCAACAAATTCAATTAACAAATGCAGCTGGTTTTTCAGACTTATCCTTTATGATAATTCATTTGGAATTATCGCTGTCTCGCAATTTATAGGTTTGTTCTCCTTTATGCGATTGTAAGAATTATTCTTTATCTATATAAAAGAATATAAACCATTAAAACATTCAAGGTGAAACAAATTTAACTCTCTAAGTTGTCCCAATATATTTCCTATTTTGAATTGCTAAAACAACATGCTTTGTCACTCTTAATACATTCCAACTTAATAAGGTTGCCACTCTTATGGCTTTAGTTTTTACATTCTATTACACGTCATTTCCCCGTGTTTTGGGAATTCATCTTCTTCATTGTTTGATCGTAAAGCCATCATTTTTTTTCCTCCAGAAAAAACATGCAAAGCAACTAGAAGTAAACAACCAATTGATGGAGGCGATATCCGGACTTCAGCAAGAATCACTACTTCTTCGGGATATCCCACAAGTCTTGTGTGAATCAGTGGCTAGTTGCAAGGCCATGTATAAGGATGTTTTATCAGTTACTGAGGTGAACATTCTGGAACATATTTTGGGTTTGCTAAACCTTGCCTCTTGAGAAAATGCTATATGGACTAACTTTTGCATTTGTTTCATATGACCAGAGTTTTGTAGCTGATGAAAAGTCCTCCACAGCAAAATTGCTTTCTAGCATAGGCGACATTGGCATCAATCTCTTGACTACTTTGGAAGGTCATTTCTCAATGACTTCGAACAGAAACAAAGTTTTAACTGTAGAAAACTCTCCAGTCAAAGAACAATGCAAGTCACTCGTTGAAAATTTTAACAAATCAGTATCAACCTTAGTATCTTCACAAGCAGGAGATGTTGAGGATAAGCATTTAGCAAATCCAGGAGGCACCAGCAAATATGAGGTAGCTGCTTGGACCCAATTATCAAGATGTTATTTTGTTGTGTTGTTACTTATCATTTTGTTCGGATCTTTTGCATATGTTTAGGAGATTATATATCATGTATAGGAACACTTCACAGTTTATAAGTTGTTTATACAATAAATGAAATCATGTCTTAATAAAGTGGCATACGATACTTGTCATTTTGTGATCCTTCATTTGAAGAACCAACTTCCCTTGGTTTTATTACCTCAGCTGAGTTTGCTTTAACAAGATGACCAACTATATGTTTATATTTACATTGAATGATTATGAAAATTATTTTGACAAGATTATGAAATCTCTTCTTATTTTTTATACGTTATATTAGGCTAGTGTGAGGTATGATACGTTTACTTTATTACTTGGTAAGCTGTTAGAGAATTTCCTCTTATCTTGCTAGAAGTAAAACCTTGTTCTTGTGCTGCTTGCTCTCCACTTGTCACTCTAAAACCTTCCTTAGTTGCCAACTTGATGACTTGGTGGTTAGATGATAGTTTTACCTTCAAAACAATTAGTTAGAGTAAACAAACGTTGAGGTCAATACATTGTAGGAAATGCTTAAATTGACGGCCTTGACGTTATTTTTGTCAATCATAGGGTTGCATAAAGTGATAGGATTGTCCAGTTAAAAATCACCATAGTAAATATGTGATACCATAGGCTAAACATATTAAGACAGATATAATTCTCCTGGGCGCCCTGGATATTACCCGTTTTCCACCACAACTAAAATCTTTATTTCTCACCTTGTACAAAAATTGATGGGTGTTATCTGTTAAACCCAACAACAGAAGAATCACTCTGAAAAAAAATTAGAGCTCATGTCCATGTATATCAATGAGCTTTGGTCCTTGAAGATTGTACGAATTTCAAAACCTTAAACTTAAGGCAGATTATGAATGCATCTATGTGATGGTAGTTCAACCTTTCCTTCATATGCCAAAGTGATGGCATAATCGTTGTATTCATGGAAATATGAGTATTCTAAATGGGTAGGGGGAGGGTTTTTTATGCACTGTCAGAAGAACACAGATCTTTTGTTGCAGTGTAGACATCCTTTGCTTTCACTTTTCGGCTACCCTTCTATCTATATGTATATTGATTTAGTTCAGATGTCTAATTATAAATTCTTTTCGGAGCATGAACACTGCTGAAAACATGTTGCAATCACCCTGTTATGTCACATGCTTTCAAAATCTTGTGTTGAACCAATAAACTTGTGCTCCTTTAGTGCTGTTATTAAACGTCATTTATTACATGTGATGAAGGGACCATATCTGGAAGGACAAAACACTAGTTGGAGAGACGAGCTTAGCAATGAGATTAAAGCAATTAAGGAGAGATATCAGGTCTTGGAAAAAGAATTCAACATCAACAACCAACATCTGGAGGCATCCAAGGAAAGGTTCAATGCCTTGGAAAGAGAATGTAAGACATTGAGAGATGAAAGAGCTTCTCTGGTGAATAAACTCTCCATATCATCCCAAAAACTTGCTTCAGTCACTGACCAAAAGGAGAAGATAACGAGTGATTTGAACATGGAAGTACAGAGGAGGCAAGATCTCGAAGAAGAAGTGAAACAGTTCAGTTTAGCTTTTGCTAATCGTCAGAAATCATTTATGTCCTTCACTAATAAGTTTAAGTCCAAAATCGAGAACTTGAGAGCCATGAGTCCAATTCAATACCCAAGTCTCATGAGTGTTGAAGAGTAACGAATCAGTTGCCTGTTGTTATGTTAAATTCAAGGCTTGGAACAAAGCCCATGACGTGTGATACCATCCGTCACACCTCTGCCAACTCAGCTGGTACACTTTTGGCCTTTATTTTCTCAGTTAAAAGCTCTCTGCTTACAGTTGTATAATATTTATATCAGAAGTTCCGTGTGCATCTTCGTTAGACCTGCAGAATTTGTTGATCAGCTGTATCCTTCTTTGTATAGTTAGTTTTCTTTATTGTTGATTTTTTAAATAAACAAAAATTCTAAGAGAGCAGAATCTGATTTGCGAATTCATCATATGTTCCTCTATTTATTATCAGGAATTCTAAATGTCGAGGAAGCCAGCGAGGAAATCAGCGAGGTTTGGAGAGAGGGAATGTGGAGACCGTCCATTTCTCTCGGGATGTGTACATAAAAATTACCGACATGCATTCCAAAGAGGATGGGCGTCCCACACTCTCCCTCTCTCCTTTCCTCGCCCATTTCCTCGCTGGCTAGAATCACTCATTTATTATTGGAGAATTCAATCCAAAGGAGCTAGTTTGAAACTCTTTTGAGTAAACTAAGATACTGCTACATACAAAAACCCTTTTTTACCATTTTCTTACCATTAGAAATAATTTGTTTCAGTTGCATTTCAAACACAGTAATAATAGGAAATTCTGTTTGTGAAACTTTAATATCTATGGGCCAATGACAGATACTCCGCTGTGCAAAAATAGGAAGTATGCATTTAAATAGATGTCCAAGTTATTACATATATCAAAATCAAGTCAACCATTGATTCAGACAACTCTTACATTATTCTCACCTTCTAGGTGGAGACCGAGGAAAATAGAGTTCCCCTACAAATATAAGCCTCCCAAACATTTCTATACACGTGAGTGCCAACTCTACATCTCTCTCTCTCCATCTCAAATATTGACACTCTCTTCAGACACAAGGACTAGGCCGAGTAGATTTTTTAACCCTACAAAAGAAATTAAACTAATTCTTAGCTAATTAAGCCTAAATGAAAATTTCTACCCAGATAGAATATAATTAGGAACAAAATGGGTCAGTTTGTTTACCTGAAATTTAAAAAATATATATATTATTTATTTATTGACATGTGCATTCAAGTAACAAGCAACTTTAGACCAAACATGATTTTCTCAACAAACTATTAGACTTTAGGAGCAAAAGGCTTATCTTAATATTAGTTTAACAAACATTAAATGTGCATTTCTTGTTTGTTTTTTTTTTGTGCTAATATAATACGCGTTCTTTTGATCTCTCGTCAACTTTGACACTAATAAGTTTGATTGACATCTGCATCAATTAACAAGCAAACACACACCATTTTTCAACGAGCAGTTCTACATGGCGAGGAAACGAGCGAGGGGAGGGAGGTGGTGGGGTGAAGACCGTTCACTTTTTTTTAGATACGTGCATAAAAATTGATGGCATGCATCTCGAGGAAGGTGAACGATCCCCACTCTGCCACCTCCCTCACCTCTCTCGTTTCCTCGCCCACTTCCTCGACATTTAGAATTTCTATTTTTCAACACATGATTTTCTCAACAAACGAGTTGTTAATCGATGTTGTAACAACCCACTGGCCACCAAATGCCACCTAAAGGACCTACGTGACATACATCCATTCTAATATCAATCAAACCATTAGCTAAACATTTTCAGAAGCATGGAAAATATTATTTTTTAGGGGTCCATGGAGACATGAGACAGTGATTCTTGGTTTACATACATGGATGTTATATGTTGTATCTCTATGTGTATATTATATGGGAGAAATGGAGGTAAACTAAATATGGGAATTTTGAAAGCAGATGGTTTAAGCACGTTGACTGCTAGTCCAAAGAACGAAGGAGCAAAGTGCAATACTAATTTATTCTGAAGTGACCTTATATTATTTATTTATTACGGGAACAATCTGCAAATGAACTTCTACTAATTATAGTTCTGTTGGTCGGACATCCACTCTCCTTTCGAGACTCACCAGTTAGAATTTTGTGAGTTTTTGCTCGATTATTAGGAGCCTTTAGGCCTGATTTGGTTTACTCTATAGAGTCAGTCATATAACCTTCGGGTATGGATTAATAAATAAATAAAAATTATCAATAACCCAATTTAAAAAAAATCTGCAAATGACCCTTAAACCTTCGATGTAAGACAAAAAAAAAAAAAAAGAGAGATAGAGTTAAAACTCATGCAAAATAAAAACATTCAATTTGCTCTTTGTTGTCATCAATGTTGTTACGAGAAACCCTTCACTAGAAACCCAAAGGGGACCATGTAGAAAGAAATGTATTTGTTTTTTGTTTTCATATGATGTAAAGACAAGACTAGGTAGGTCCATAAAATATACTTTTTTTTAAGCATATGTAGAGGTAGGATATGTGAGTCCATAACTCTTTATACCAAATAATTCCAAAATTATTTTCAGATTTTACTTGTTTATTTTTTGGCTCATTGTCTCCAATTAAATGCAAGATTGCCTAGACGTAAGGTGACTCTGGATTTCCAAGTTTACTCCACCTCTCGATAACAGCTGAATTTAAAGCCACTTACTTACCTTCCCTCCATCTCTTATCTTCTTCTTCTTCTTCTTCTTCTTCTTCAGCTTGAACTGAGAAACATCATATCTTGAAGACCTCTTGGTGGGTCTAATGGCCTCTTTTGATGTAACTAAACCAATGAAGAGACTCAATGAGCTTCTCAAGGAACAACAAGAGCCTTTTTGTTTACATGTGTATCTTTTGGAGAGAGGGTACTCAATGAAAAAGCTTAGCTCAAAGGGTGTCAGTGAGTGTTATCACGATGATTCAAGCAAGGAGTTGAAGAGTTTGAAGAGAGTCAGAAGCTTCTCAAAGATCCTGAAGACAGTTCTTGAGAAGATAGTTTATGTCAAAAACAGCTCCAAAATGTTGGGTTGTGATAGTAATGTGCGTAAAGATAGAAAGCTTAATGTTTTTAGGCATGTTGGGAGAAGAAACCATGTTGTAGAAGATCAGTCTTCCAAAACTAGCAGTTTGATGTCATCTGATTCCAGTTCTGAGAGCAATACTGAAAGAAAGTTCGACTTGCCACAACAAAGAGATGCATCCCAAGTTTGTGAGCTTCGGAACTTGAGAAACGAGGTAAGAATTAATTAGTCATAGATTGTATACTGGTGTTTCTTTGTATCTTGACTGACAAAAAAATTCAACAGTCTGATACAGATAGTAAGCAGAGTAGCCCTGTATCAGTACTAGAAGAACTACACACTGGTAGAGTTTCTTTATTCCGTAACCAAGGTCAGTCTTTTTTCCAGGCTTTGTTTGATGGTTTGCAAATGAACTATTGTCTACTGTTTTGTTTGTTTTTCGATTTCTAATACTTGTAATGGTATGTTTTGATTCAAACAGCGAAATTCTGCTCAAGAACGACTTCATATCAACCAAAAAGAGTAACTGAGGACATGATACTCTCAGCCACACTGTTGGATATGCTAGTACATTCAATATTAGGGAAACAAGATTGTGACAGACCAGAGCTAGCTGGGAGCAGTAATGTACCTTCTCAGTATTTGAAGACCAAGGGAGTGCTCGAGCAAGGAAAGCAACTCTTGTTCGACTGTGTTCGGGAAGTGCTGACTACACATGGAAGAAAAAGGAGGAAGAGACATGCCCATGAATTGTTAGGATCTGAAGAGCTAGGGAAGATAATCTGCAAGCAAATCGTTCAGTGGGGTGAACAATCTGGAAATGTAGAAAATATAAACCAATTGATGAATTCTGAGTTTTGCGAGTCAATGAAGGAATGGAATGATTTGCACTTACAAACCAGAGAAATCGGGGTAGAGATAGGTGATGCCATCTGGGAGGATATCAGAGATGAAATTGTAACAGATATAATTGACAGTTTTGAAATTAGGAAAAGTCTAATGATGTAATTATAGGATTATGAACATTCCACGATTGATTTATCACTTGCTTATCTTGTTATTAATAAGGCAATCCCACCGCCACACGAAAAGTTCGTAGAGCCCAGGTGACAACACAATAAAGTCTGAACTTAGGATCCTAACATCCCGTCCACCTTTCAAACTCCTCATTGTCATCCGATAGGAATTGTTTGTACTTCGAAGTAGGATTTAGTTGTTAATTTAAAGAAGTTTAAACATTTCCATCCCCCAAAAAAATCCTCCGAAAATAGTTATGTACACCAATAACAGTAAAATTTCAAGGGACTCGACGGCGTAGTGGAGTCTGGAATGTGTATTGATGTCAAGCTCATAGTCTATTTCCATATGGGTTTTCAAGCAACAAATTGACATTGTCAGAATTGCAGAGACTCAAGCCTGAAATAATAACACACTAAATACCAAGATATGAACATAACTACTGAGTTGTGGTTGGAGCAGAAATACGTGTGAGACAGAGGTTGATGTCTTATCCCAAAGCCTCAACTATCTATCTGTCTGCGGGAGAAGATAAGATTAATACAGATGTTGATGTGTTAACCACCTGCAATGATATATGAACCTGAAGCAGATAATGGGGCATATGGGTTCAGCATTTGGTAAAAATTACCTGACCTGTGAAAACAACAGACGCAAACTTGACCTGTTAACATCCCTATAAGATGCCAATGGCTTGACAGCTCAATGGTTAAAGCTTGGCATAAATGGGTTCAAATTTGGTGTGGTGACCAGTTCTGGTCTTTATTGTAGCCTGAAAATCCAAAAAAAACATCCCTATAAGAGATATTAGGGGATTTTGGAACAGAGGCGAAGTCACTTTCTTTGCAGTTAGTGTGAAAGCTGTATTTGTAGGCACGGGCACGTGGGTGAGGAACGACATTAAAGATGGAGACAATATCCTACATTACAGGATCACAGCTTCTCCAGATAGATAGATCTTAACTAATGAAGCTTTCTCAACATTGAATTGAACAATAACAAGACACAGACCCTCCACTAGACGAGGACACTCTGCCCGTAACACTGTTGCAGTTACACTGTCCGTAACAATGGACCATTCGTCCCCAACCAATTATTTCAGGTGTAGTTGAGGGCCGAAAGCCGATGTTGGACCACAATCTCCATAATCTTATTTCCATGTGTTCTCGATCAAAACCTGAAGCTTCAATTTATTTGGGCAGAAAAATTACATCAAGGCCAGTGCAAACACACTTGCATATGTTACTCTGAAAAATACTTCCATAACAGCAAGACAGTTTTACCTATGTATCCAATCTAATTAAAAGAGCTGATAATCTGTCGTCTCAGAAAACAAAAGGCTCTTTTTTAATTATAAAGATGTAACTGTTTTCAAGATAAACATTGGTATTTGATGTTAGACTATGTCTAATCCAATAAACAATGACTGTCGTGATAAAAATATATGTTAAAAGATGCTACATAATGGAAAACTCATCATGATCAAGGTAAGGCAAGAGATAAAAGGCCTCACGCACCGAAGGTTTAACCATGAAATACAAAAAGAGAAGTAACAACCTGTGTAAAGGATAAAGGGACTATTGTATTTCCCCATCCTCTCCAAGTTCCCCATCTTCAAGCTCCTCATAAGAACCATTTCTACGGGAGCTGTCCCTGCGGTCTCTTTTGTGCCTCTTATGCCTGCTTTCCGTGTCAGATTCAGGTGAATATGCATGCTGTTGAAAAAGTAAGAAGGAAACTTATACTCCCTTGCTCGATTTCAAGAGTGAAAACACATGCAAGTTAAAAGGAAAGAGGAACATTTAGGATGCAACACTAAGATACCTTCCTAGATTTTCTGCGGTCACTGCTGTGCCTGCGCGACTTCTTTGAATCATCTTTCTCATCTCTATCAGAGCTTACATCATCTGTTGCACTATGGTGTCGCTTTCGGTGTTTTCTATCTTTGTCCTTTTCCCTTTTCCTCTCCTCCTTCACATCAGTCACATCTAAAGTTTCACTCTCTGTTTCATCCTTTTTAGAACGTTCCTTTTCCTTGCCTTTTTCTCTTTCACGTTCCCTCTCTTTCTCCTTTCTTTCTTTCTCCTTCTTCTTCTCTTTCTCCTCTCTCTCTTTCTCCTTTTTTGCCTGAAAGGCCAAGGATGGAAGAAACAAAACAAAAAAACATTGATTAGTTATTCAACATTTACGCAACCACATCAATGAAAATCGAAGTACAAAACACAATTAGATGCGAGAAGTACACAATACTAGTAATGTTTGATCAATTGTAGCATTTTGATTAAAAAAAAAGACTCTGAAACGGGGGATACAAATATTTAGGTAATTTAGGACATTTAGCACACGAACACGCACATAAACGTGGTTACTTCCAAACTAGTCATGCACCAGCTCAAATACTATTTTGGGAATTACATCAGTCTCTTGCACAATCAAAACATTTAAATACAGAGAATTAACAGTTTTCACAACAAATTGTTTGGCTCCCGCTGGACACAGGTTCGAAAACTATATGGGGGATGCATGTGTGTGTGCGTGTGTTTTGCAAGGTTTGGTTTTAGTTTTGTTTTGATGACATTCATTGCAAATGTTAATTTATAAATTAAATAAAAAACAAACTTTATATGATCATTATTTATAAAGTGGGACAAAGCCAATCAAGACCCTCGTACGTGAGGGAACCTTTGGCAAAGGCTAACTGTTCATCCATGAGATAACTCTGCAAATCATGCTCAATTTGGTTGTCATACAGATACAATTTACATAATAATAGTTTCAGAGGTTATTTTACTGTTACAGTGGCTCCATCAACCATATTGGTTGAAAATTTGACGATTGTGGATACACTTTTGCCAGTCGTGAGAAACACATTAAGAAAAAATGATTCCACAGAAACTTATAATATTCAGATAGGCTGAATACCTTTTCTTCCTCTCGCTTGCGCTCCTTCTCTTTAGCCTTTTCTTCCAACATTATGATGTATTCTTCAAATATCTCCCTCCTTAAGCTCTCTTCACCAATTGATCTAACAGGTTAGAGGACAAAAGTAAGACATTGCTCAAGTTGAATTAGATCTGGATAAATCATGTGTGACACCATACCTGTACTCTTGGCTTTCTTCAAAAAGTGGTTTGCAATCTTCCCATGTTGAGGATACAGTTATTTCCTACAGAGGCATACATGGTAATCAGTCCAGAAGAAAACGGTATTCTTTTGCCAAGTATTGCACGCTGAAACAATCAAATCCTTGTTTAGACAAGCACTTGCCCTACCTTGATCGAGTGCAATAAATCTGAGAAGTCGTCTATTAGCCGTTGGCGTTTCTTAGCTTCTTTTTCTTCCTTCTCCTTGATCCTCTCCAGCAGCTCATCAAATACAAGCTGTGACCAATAAGAAAATTACATGATTTATTGTCGTGATAAACAAAAATAGTAATATATTTCAAATGGATAATAGATAAAACAAAATGGTAACAAAAACCCACAAACTCGCAAAAATTCAAGCAACCAAAAAAGCCAAGCCTATACCTTTCTGACTTGTAGCACATAATAAAAGGTGCAGAAAACCACCAGCAGAATCCGTCAAACCTACATAACGAGGACACTGACACATGTCCATGTCCAACACCATTATGAGGGTCTGGGAAGGCATCTTGAGAAATTTGAAATGCAGGCACATCCGTGCACATGTAATACAATTCTAAATAAATTTAATTCATAACTAAAGAATGGAAGAATAATTTAAACAGAAGAAAATAAACTAAAAAATTAAAAGATCATCAGACCACTAATTAACAAGTGAATCCAATGACGAAGGTTTTGCACCAAACCAAATATCAGAACCAAACTTTTTATAGAAAACATATGCGTCAAATTGACTTGTGCCCAAGGATATACATTGGGAGATAACAAAAAAAAAATTATATATGTATATACATATAGGTGAAATGGCCACAAACTTACTGGTTTAAGATATGATCCAATGTCATTACACAAGTATGGAAAACTTAACAAGTTTTGGCAAGGAGTGCACCACCCACGGACACTTATCATTACCAAGCCCTGAGGGTCCATGTTGCCTACTAAACCTTCATTAGAAACTCCATCCTCAGTAACATAAATCTGACCCAACTGAGAACTTCAATCACCCCCACCTCATTGTCCCAATGAGTTTCAGCACACCCCAGACGTGGCCCCAATGTCATACCCATGTTTCAACCTCTGCTACTCATCTTTGGGCATTTTTTTAATTCTCAAATATCTTATGAATTCGTAGTTATCAAAACATTTATTGTATCCTATATCGAAAACCTAAATTTAAGATAAGTGTATCATAACTTATAGTTATCGCAAGATACAGTGCAAAAATTAATATATAAATACAAATGTATTTATTATATATTTAAGCATATAAAAGACATAAATAAGACTTATTGGAGGACGGAGGTCCCCAAAAGACTTCCACTGATATACGGTTTTTTGTATACATATTAACAAGCTATTGGTTATCAACTTATCATCCATCTATTCATTCATGTCACTAACAGTAAATCTTGGCATCATCTTATATCAATATATCGTAAGTACTGTATTGATGATGCTTAGATATGATACATATCGTGTATCGTATCGTATTTATCGTAATATATTGATAACTATGCTTATGGTTAACCACATAGCCGCCATAAATAACTTATGCCAAACCCATTTCCCCTAGCCAAAACAAAAGGCCTTTTGAGACCATTTTCTACCCAATCAAAGAAATTGTTAGCATGGATACTTCAATTTACCTAACATATCGTGTCGAACATAATACGACCCTTGGGTACTTCGTGAGCACGATATCACTCGTAATTAACAACAAAAAGTGTACTAGAACATGTACATACATATCTTAGTTTTATTTGTGAATATTTCATTGTCAATTATAACAAGCAAGATCAGTGAACATGCACATTTACAAGGGATCTTACAAGTTCTCTCAAGCCGTGAGATCTGAACGATCCAACGGTCGTGATATGTTTCACCAAACAAAAAATGGTCCATAAATGGTTCCGTTTTTCAAGGCCAATAAAATGAGAAAATTGGTCTTCCTTCTTTAAATGCCTCCATGTCTTTCTTCCTCATCTCTCATTTTACTTCCCAAGAGGGAAAGATTTATTTCACCATCAAACTTGTACCATTCTTAAGGAACCCAAACACTATCTGAGCTCTCCATAGAGAAGAGCAAGACCATCCATTGTTTGCATGCTTGACACCATCATCTCTATTGTTGTGCATACAAGGCTTAAAACTTTGTTCATCCTATGTCAAGTCTTGAGTTGCCAGGCAGAGAACCATAAACCAAGAAGAAGTGTAATGGAATCATTTTAAAGAAAGTACTTGTAGATGGGATAGGAGGGAGAAGAGATTAGTGGATGCTGAAAAAGTAAGATCTTGAATTATGATGAGGCTAAGAGATGTATAGTTAATCTTGTACATATTTAAAACTTATGCTAAAATAACTTATAACGAAAACCTATAACCGAAGGATAGATGGGTTTTTTTTTAACCATAGATGGTTGTTGGACATACTAAATTGATGTTGGATGCTTCTATGTAATTTATTTGAGTTCTTTATGGGATTGTAGGATGCTCATGATAAACGTTTAACCTTGTTATCGAGAAAAATAAATATTGCTTCATTCTAAAACATATTTCTTGGAAGATGAAGTTTACAGAAGAAAATATATTTGGGAGAGGAAGAAGAAAGACATGGCGGCATTAAAGTAATAAAAACCATTTTTCCTATTTTATTGGCCACGAAAAGTGGACCTGTAAACAATATTTTATGGGCATGTTTTTGTTGCAGAAACATATTACGATCGTTGGATCATTCATATCTCGTGGCTTGAGAGAACTTGTAAGATCCCTTGTAAATGTGCATGTACACCGATCCTGCTTGTTATTATAATTGTGTTATAGATAATGATGTTAGGATATCCATACCCATACCCGTATTCTTGTCCTAAATTTTAAAGAATGAGCTTTAGAAAACCCCATTTTGATACATATATTTCTTCCAAACAGTCAAGAATTTTGAATGCTTTCCACCACTTGATCTCATACTGAATGGCGTTTATATTTGCAAGTACGTCAAGGGTAAAGATCTAACGTCACAATGAAGAATATCTTCAATCTCAGGATACCATGCCCATTGATACGAAAAGCTTTTTGAAATAAAAATTTAAATTTAGGAAGCAGCCAAAGATGTATAGAATGGGGAAGTGAAAGAAAATCTTTTTCTCACATAATGAGACTTATTCAACTAAAAATAAATGTTTTGCAATTAGCTATAAAAGGGGCCCCAAGAGAGATACATGGCAGTTTTTCAACTTTAAGTTTGCAACCCAAAAGACCTGCTGAGTTTTCAATCTCATTTACCATTCTAATTGGAATGTTTTTGCATGGAAGCTGCAACTTAGGCCTAAGGTGGCTTCTCAACTCAGAGTGAGATACATGGAGATTGGACATTTGTTCCTCTTCCGCAGCAAGAAAACCATTAAGCCGTTCAAATATTAAGAAATCAAAACAGTAGGACTATTGGCTGTTGATTTATTGCTTTCTGTGCAAACATTTGATTGGGGCGATCATGAATATAGCCTTCACAAGAAAGCGACGACACTTTGAAAATTTGTCGTGTCCATGTCCAACATGTGTTATACACAACTTGGACACAGTTATGTAAAGATTTTCTTTTAAGTAGGTGCAAAAAAGAAGAGAGGGAGCATTTACAACCCATTCGAAAATCAAGACTTTGAGTTTTGTTTTATAAATTATTGATGTTGTTTATGAAGATAATTGAAATAAACTGAACAATAATTCAAATAAACGGAATAATTTGACTACGACAACAATAAAGAGAAACTGGAATTCTAAATGTCGAGGGAAAGGGCGAGGAAATGGGCGAGGAAAGACACGTGGCGGGGTGGGGACCGTCCACCCCGCTCGAGATGCGCGCACCAAAAACGACGGCACGCATCTCGAGCGGGGTGGACGGTCCCCACCCCGCCACGTGTCTTTCCTCACCCATTTCCTCGCCCTTTCCCTCGACATTTAGAATTTCTCAAAGAGAAATAACAAAGAAATAAATTATCTTTCAATCAATCAACTAACTAACAATGAGCAACCAACGCCTTATTTATAATTAACCTAACTTCTAAAACAAGCCCTAAACCTAATAGGAAAATAATATCCTAATTTGACTGTCACTAAAGAGGTCCTCATTACAATATAACCAATAATACTATTCTTAAAAGAAACTTAATTACATCAAATTTGAGTTAGTCATTTTAGTTACCTTATTAACTTGTTATGTACTAGAGTATGCCCTGTGCCTTTGGCACTCCATATAATTTTATTTTTGCTAAATATTTTGTATTGAACACCTCTTTTACTATCCCCATTTTGGCTTTGAATCAATATTGATTCGTATAAGCTTACTTTAAGGTATATATATTTAGAATTAGACTCAGTTAAATTTTAATCAGTTGTGGAAAAAATCGCCGAGAATGAGTTCTCCCCCAATCTTTGAATTCACTAAAATATGAAGCTTAGAGTTTTTGTTTAAATGTGCATTAAGATGCCCGACTCATTTTTTTTGTATGATCGGCCCGCCTCATTGTTTTGAAAAATATTAAAAACGTTGAATACTTTATATGTTTTTTAATTATATAATATATATTTTTAAAATTTTAGCACTCGTGTTGATCATTGATTTTGTTGGAAAGATCTTTAAAAAAATGCATTTCAACAATATTAATTTTACCAAAATCTGATAACGAAATAGATAGTTATGATAATTTTCATTTTACTAAAAGCAAAACACAATATTTTCTCTCTCCGCCACATGTACATTCCACCAATTTTTTTCAAAAAAATTTCATTATTTTTGCCCTTCTACATATTTTATATTTGCAAATATACCATCATGGGAAATGAATCTCAACCCTCAAATTCAATACATTTCCCAACTTTTAATCTTAACCATCTTTTAATTGAACTTTGTCCCAGTCAGCAATGATCTAAATTGTAATATAGATTATCTGACTTGTGACTTCTGATGTGTAAAAAGAATGAGCTATTCTTGTATTAAGCTATAACATACAAGCTTTGTGGATGTCTATAAATTATATGTTTAATGTTTATTCCATATAAGTTATAGAACATAAAATATATTATAAGGTTTGATGTGTCGGTGCGTCGTAATTTTTTGGAAATATGTCGTGTTACCATGTTCGTGCATCCTAACCTTTAGCGAAAGAGAGAGAAAAATAGGAGAGAGTGGGTTTCTCCATGGGTGTTCTTGATTGCTTAAGTTGTTGTTCACCAAAATGGACAAAATGATTTTTGACACTGTAGAGCGGGGAGAGATATAAGGGGCAAAATGAATTCTCGGCCTCATGCACTAGTAAAGCTCTGGTGGAAGGACGTTTAGTTTTTTCATGAAATTGCAAAAGGTCAGACAAGTGAATGCATGGGGCACATTTGCTTATCCAGAGGCTCAATAGATCGAGTCTGTTTTGTTTGTTGGGGTACCAGTTTGCAGTGTTCTTGCTCTCAATTAGGTTTTGAAATCTTCGTATCTTACTTCAGAAGGGAATAAAATAAAACTAATGATGGTCTAAGAGCGTATTACAAATAATGATATGAGCAAATTTCATGAATCACGACTATCATGCATTTACCAATATGATAAAAGATAAGATCTCCATACATGTCCTTGTGCTTACAACATTGGTTTATATCAACATGTACTAACCGAATCTAGATGTTACGGAATTTATAATAAAAATTTCCAAAAAAAAAAAACCCAAAAGCCATCCATGACATCAGAAAGAAAGCAAATTTTAAATTCGAAAGATAGATGACCACCATAAATAGAAGCTATAATCGCCATTTTCCACATGTCCCGATGCAGAAATGGAGTACCATTTTTTTCCAATATATATAACTACCTAACTTCACAATTTACTTCATATGCAATTTTTGTATATAAATCTTGAGACTAGCCAGTTTGCAAATTCACCTTGGGCGCCTTAATCAGAAATCAGGAATATACACCCTAAAATTGCAGCTTAAATGTTCTGTTTGCAGCAAGGATGCACCGACTCTCCGGAAAACCTCTATATCATGCATCAAGTGCGTGTCGGACACGGATTCGCGTACGACATGCGCTAGACACGTATTGGACTCGGGGTCAACGGTCAAAATTCGTTGACTGGGTTGGACACGGTCCTGACTCGGCTAAAGTAGTCAAAATTTGTTGACTTTGAAAATGCATATAAATCGATTCGATTCTTCCTCTCCCACAGACAACCGAAAATTCGAAAAAACCAAACCCCCAAATCAATCGACAGAGGACAGTAGAGAGATCGACAGATGGAGGAGAAGTCAGAACAAAGAATCATGGCATCCTCATCGACACCAGGTACTTTCTATCAATCGACAGGATCGATCGATTTCGTTTTTTTCCTGCTTATCTGAGTACTCTATATTTCTCTGTTAGTTTCCTGTGATTTCATCGACCCTCGATCGATCTTCCTGAGATTGATTTCATCGATCGATCGATTCGATTTCTGTTGTTTTTTTTTCCTGCTATTCTCTGTTAAGGGTTAAGTGGTTAACACTGTTTTGGTTCCTTCCTCATTTCTGTGATTTCATCGATCGATTCGATTTGGTTTTTTTTAATTCCTGGGATTTCCTGATCTTGCGATTTTTTTTTTTTTTTTTTTGCGATTATTTTTTCCTGCAAGTAGAATTGTTTTCCTGCGATTCCTTTTTTGTTTTGCAAGTAGAATTTCAGTTAAAATATAGTCTTGCAAGTAGAATTGTTTTCCTTTTTTTTGCCAGCGATTCCTTTTTTGCTGTGTTCTTTCTTTTCTTTCTCTGCATATATATGAAAGCATGCATGAAATACTTCAAATACCCCATATTGAACTTGCACCTATTGGCAGAAAACTAAATAAGAAATTAAAACTGGTTTTAGGCCAAGTAACTGGAGATGATCTTTGAAAGCATGTGACAATATTAGGAAGACCAAGTGAAGGTGGGGGAAACCTTAGATGGAGGTGTAACTATTGTCAGAAAGACTATATAGGCTCTCTTACTAGATTGAAGCACCACTTGTTAAAGATAAGTGGCCGTGGATAGCTATTTGTGCCAAAATCTCCCCCATACAATTTAAAGAGGTGCAACAATTTGTTGATGAAGTTGTATTGAGAGCAGAAAGTTCAAGGGTGCGATGTGTTCCTTTACCTCCTTCAGTGGGATCAAGTAGTCACCCGCACCCGGGTTCAAGTAGTGGGGGGGTTGGCCCTTCAGTTCCATACAATGAACAAAGGAATAGGAGAGTCATTACTAATCCTATTGCAAATGCTTTCAATATGAGTGAGCGACAAGAGTTGGATGCTTTGATTGCAAGGGTGTTCTACTCAGCTGCATTGCCATTCAACCTTGCAAGGAATCTGTATTTTCAGGAGGCTTTCACCTTTGCAACGAATAAAGCAAAGTCCATTAGTAGTTACAAGATCCCTAGGTATAATGCATTGAGGACGACATTGCTTCAAAATGGAAGGGGCAACAAAGTTCACATGGGTTACTAAAGGGGCAACAATTGTTTGTGATGGGTGGACTGATTCTCAAAGGAGACCTCTCATTAATTTCATAGTGATTAATGAGGGTGGTCCAATGTTCTTGAAGGCCGTGAACTGTGAAGGGGAATACAAAGACAAGTTCTTCATTGCTAATTTGATCAAGGAAGTTGTATGTGAGGTTGGGCCAAGGAATGTCGTTCAAGTTATAACCAACAATGCTCAAGTTTGTAAGGCTGCAGGTTTACTTGTTGAGAGCGAGTATCCTGAGGTTTTTTGGACACCTTGTGTAGTCCACACTCTCAACCTTGCCTTGAAGAATATATGTGCTCCAACGAATACGCCTGCAAATGAAAAGGCCTACAGTTTGCGTAGTTGGATTATTGATGTTGTTGAGGATGGGGTGATGATCAAGAACTTTATCATGAACCATTCCATGAGGTTGCATATGTTTAATGTGCATTCGAGATTGAAGTTGCTTTCCATAGCAGAGACACGCTTTGCTTCAAGCATAATTATGCTGAAGAGGTTGAAAGACATTAAAAGTAGCATCAAAAGTATGGTGATTGGAGATAAGTGGGATTCCTATAAGGAAGATTATGTTGACAAAGCACGGATTGTGAAAGGAATACTATTGGATGACTTGTGGTGGGACAAAGTGGATTATATGCTTCGTTTCACAGAACCTATTTATTCAATGTTGTGGAGGGTTGATATAGATAAGCCTTGTCTTCACTTGGTGTATGAGATGTGGGATATTATGATTGAAAAAGTGAAACAAGTTATTTACCGTCATGAAGGAAAGGAAAATACTAGTGAGGAGTCAGAGTTTTTTTCAGTGGTGCATCAGATATTGGTAGATCGATGGGAGAAAAACAACACACCACTGCATTGCTTAGCACATTCCTTGAATCCAAGGTAAACAATTACATTGTATTTAACTTTTTATTCTACTTATTCTTGAGTCTTGACTAGAAGACTAGAATTCATCAGTTATGCACTTAATGTTTATATATTAATTTGTTATTGACATTGCTTATATATAGATATTATAGCAGAGAATGGTTGGAAGAGGATCCTAATCGTATTGTGCCACACAAAGATCCTGAGATTACAAAGGAAAGAGATATATGTTTCAAGAGATACTTTCCTCTAATTGAAGACAGAAGAGTGGTTATTACAGAGTATGTAAGGTTTTCAACGGGTAGTGGACAGTTTGCAGAAAGTGATGCTCTACAGAATAGAGCACACCTAGAACCTGATGTGTGGTGGGTTGCTCATGGTACCTATGCACCATTACTCTTGAATATTGATTTGAAGTTACTTGGCCAACCTTGTTCTTCCTCATGTTGTGAGAGGAATTGGAGCACATATAACAACATCCACTCATTAAAAAGGAACAAACTGACCCCAAAACGAGCTGAAGATTTAGTGTATGTGCATTCTAATTTTCGTCTTTTGTCAAGAAGAAAACAAGAGTACCAAGAAGGTGAGACAAGGATGTGGGATGTCCCAGGAGATACTATTGATTCGTTGGATTTGGATGCTACTGGAGTGCTTGAGATTGTCAGTCTTTCGCTTGATGAACCTGAGCTAGAGGCTGAACTGTTGGATGCAGAAAATATTACAGTGGATCCGCTAGTTAATGAAGAAGAAGAGATGTAGCCGCCTCGCTGGTGACTGGTGAGTTTTTAAAATTATCAATTTACGTTTTATTTACATTATCAAATTAATGAAATTATATTGCTTATGCTTTATGAATATGACTTGAGCAGTTGAGTTTGACTTTATGATGCATTTGTAAATTTGAATGAATGAAGTTGAATGTGTTATTGATATGTTTGAATTTGATGAGTTACAAAAATATATATTAAACAATTAAGTTTGACCGTGTTGTCGAGTCCTATTTTTTTGAAAATTGTCAAGTCGCCGTGTCATATCCGTGTCCGAGTCCGTGCATCCTTGGTTTGCATACCTAAAACTGCTATGCAAAGTGCAATTTGCAGTCTAATGGTTTTGCCAAGTTTTCTTTGTGCAGGATGGAGCAATTAAGAGGTAATTTTTGCCTATTTAATATATTTAGTGAGGCACCTAACTTAGGGACTAATTTACATCAACTTTGTGCCTAACTGGTCTGTCCTGCAAAAAACCCCAGCCCAATTCTATTGGTTCTGCTCTTAAGAGCAGCAAATACATTATTTTAGGGAAAGTAAGTCGCATATTCAGAAAGGCATCGCCTATATTCAATAATAACGAGTAAACACCCGAACCAAAGATAAAAAGACTTGCCTTTAAGTTGATTTTTGATATCAAAGGCGAGCCAACTTCCTCTGAGATAGCAGCCTTAAAGTCCTCCAAAGTCCATGTTGAAGACAGAGAAACCTGAAAATCACCCCTTCTTATTTAGACTTCAGACATCAATAGAACTTCAAGTTTAAAATGCTTATAAACATGAGCATTTGTAAAAAAAGTGTTACCTTTTCTGACTTGATAGCATCTTTGATTCGACTTTTGTCGTCATGATACTGTAATGAGAACACAAGAAGGATTAGGAACAACAAAATCATTAAGGCATCATATATCGGTAAAAAAAAAAAAAAAAAAAAAAAAAGACATGACTAATATAAATACAATGAAGGGACAAATCCTTTGTTTGATATTACTACAAAGTGATATCTATATTCCCATAAATAAGGCTGCCAATAAATACAAACATATGATATGACTACATTCCAATAAAGGAGTGAAAACTGAAGGGGAAAAACCAGCCAACTTAACCAATAACAAAAATCACCAATTCGGGGATGAGCCTATATAATGTTAAAAATAAAATAATTAGCCATTTTTCTAAATAAGAAATTAAAAAAAATTGAACAAATAATAACCTCTAAAATGGTCATATTATTTCCTAAAATAATCGGCACCTAAAAAATACAAATTAACATTCATAATGGTCTTGTCACTTCAAAACAAACATTAATTACAAAATGTACTATGCACCTACTAAAACATGTAAACTCAAATCAAAACAAACACAAAAGGTAGGACCAAAAGACACATTTACTCCATATGCTTCTAATCTTCCTAACAAATTTGCCAATATGTGACAGCTTGACTAATAAGACTTGTGATGTGATAGATGGTATCACAATCCTGCCAAATGCATTTAAAAGGAAATTTTAAGCATACTCACTTATTAATTAGGGAGCTCAACTTAGCATAAACTATATTAGATGTAATCTAGGATTTAATTAATTAATTTAATAGTAGTTGGGTCAGGCTAAATAAGCTCATTAGAATAATTGGCAATTAGAGCTCCAATAGCATTTAGGGTTAGGTTGTTTCATTTGCAAGCTAGGTTTAGTATAGATAGATAGGTCATTGGTAGTTATTGGTTTTTGACGAATAAAGAATCTCCAATGGAGATTGTTTGGTTTTACTTATCTTTTATTTAGATTTATTTTAGTTTGTCAAGTTACATTATTTGGTATCAGAGCTGGCGCCCTTGGATTCATGGGTTCGATTGAAGAAAATTGATTGTTTGAAGAAGAAAAGGAAAATGAAGATTCAAATGTTAAGTAAATAAATAAAGTTTCTTTCGAAAAGAGCTTGCAAAAAAAAAATTATATATATATATTCATCGGCAGTGTTCGCTAGGGTTGTGCACAGTTCGATATTTGGTGGAAATCGGTATCATTCCGAATATTATTTTTAGTTCGGTTCAATAACGTTTTCGAAATTGGTACCATGTCGTATCGTACCGGTCAGGATCGATACCAATTTTGATCCATGCCGAAACCTTGATCAAGAATAAGTAGAACACATGTTAGTGAGGAACACACAAGAGTGGACAAGTCTGTAATAAATTGTTGAACAAGGGCAGCATTTTAAAAAATGCCAAACCCATTTCAAAACTTCTAGATTATTTTAGACAGAAAGTGCAAACAACGATACCTTTTTTCCCACAAATAATCCAACATCTTTTCATTTCTTTATTCTCTATACAACAAGAATAAAAAGAAACAAAAAACCCTTCATAGAGAAGGTACTTCGAAACCCTAATTTGTCATTCTATCACAATGATGGAGTCGGAAGCAACATCATGGAGGGTCAATCGGAACAACAAGAAGAACGGGACAAGAAGAGCAACAAGCATTACCATCAATTTTTTTATTTACTTTAATGACTATATATCATGAAAGCGGAGACAAAAGAGTCGGAAGATAACGAGGTGAAAAGGTATTCTTCTTCAAAGGATGGATGGAAGCTAGGGTTTTTCTCCATTTTCTTGGTGTTTGCTCTCTTCTTACTTACCCTCTGTGCGTTGAACTCTTCGAGACTTCAGTGGACTTTGGTCTGCCTTTTTGGTTGAAAATGGAAGAATAAAATTAAAAATATTTTAATAAAACTTATTACATTGGTCAGTACGGTTCGATTTTTTCGATATCTCAAAATCCAGAACCGGTACTGTACCGAATAGTAAAGGTATTGTTCGGTATCGGAACTGACATAGTAATTTTTTCGAATCAGTTTGGGACCTAGACGGTATGGCCCGATTTTGATTTTTTGGAAAATTGTGCCCGCCCTTACTATTCAATGTTCCAATAGGTTATTTACATCCCAAAACCAGCACCCTTGCAATGAAAAAAATGAGTAACCATAATATTCTGAATACCAAAACCTTTATCATTCCTACCCATACCTATACTATTTCTCGTCCCCATACAAACATCTATATAGCTCAAGCCAAAATCCAATCCAATATCCCAGGTGTCCAATACCCACAACCAATTTTATTATCCATAACCACAGTACAACTATGTACCCAACTTGAACCAATTTTCCCTACACCGCCTTCACCACCACCATTGACCAATGACATAAAACTCCATTGTGAGGCAGGATAAGACAAGCCACAGAGAACATTATGAGAGAAATCAAATACCGGCTAACCAACCCCTTTTGACGCATTTTTCAATGATTGGAGAAAGCAAGAAAAGGCAATTGAGGAGAAAAGTCACTAGCAGATGGGAGCAATACTATGTGCCACCATATTGGCCACACTCATACACCGGCTTCCAAAGTCTCATTTGGTTCCACCATCACACGTTCTCGACTTCCAGAAAGTTAGTCATTTGGCTCACGCGATTTCTTCCCTATTTTTGGACAAGAGGATGGTGTTTCTAAAGGCAACTAACACAGTGAGTGACGATGATTAGATTTGTGTGGCACGAGCTTCTGCACAGGATTTTTCTTACCAGATTTATTACATTTTTTGGTTTTTTGCGTCGCCTGGCTTCATTTCTGAGTTGGTTCAGCAGTCTTTAGCAAGTGTGTATCATGCCAAATCTGAGGTCAACTCCTTCGTGTGCACTTCACCTTGTGTTTTGTAACTACTTGCTTATGTTCGTTTAACTTCTTCGACTTCAAGATCGAGGATGAGCTTCTTCAATCCGGGATGATGATGTAATCTAGGATTTAGTACATTAATAATAGTTGGGGCGGGCCTAAGTAAGCCCATTCGAATAATTGGGGATTAGGCTCCAAGTTGCTTGATTTGCAAGCTATTTTAGTATAATAGGGCCTATAGGCCATTGGTTGTAATTGGTTTTTGATGAATGAAGAAACTTTTGTAACGGGGGAAGAAGTAGACAAAGGGAGACTTTTGTAATAGTCACAAATAGGAGAAAGACTTGACTATTAGATCTTCCAATCCAGGTAAAAAGATGAGATAAACAGTAACAGAAATACAGAAATCCATACAGATTTTGTGGGTTTAGACTCGGGGAAGAACTCTTAACCAATCTTGCTGTATTTTCTTTCTAAAAATACCCTTGTTAGTTGTTTTACCGTGTATCAAAGAAAACAAGTTGATAAAAAAACCAAAAACGTGCTTGGTTCCCTAATTAACGAGTGGGTGTAATATATATATATATAACAATTATGGAATTTGCAAACAGCTCAAGGTTGAAAACATTGATCCAGCAATCAGAAAATAGACAACTGATTTGAGTTTCCATAAGTGACAAAAAGTTCTGAGAGAGAAACCTGTTTCTCAAGTTCTTCAGCAACATCATCAAATAAATCTTTTGGTGTCGAACCGGAGGTGTTTGATGCTACAGCCACATATGCAGATGTTTGTTTCACCTAAACTCCAAAATGAAGAGAAATAGTTAAGGAGAAAGTCATCCTATTCAAATTTCTAAATTACAATTCTTCATAACACGATCTGCATTATTTTAAGTACTAACTTAGCGTACATTACCTTCAAACAGTAGTCACGCCAGTGCGTTTTAGCTGTGAGAGTTCCAACTTCAACATCTTCTTCCAACAACTTACGAAATTCATCTCGATTTTTTCGCTCAGTGCGCCTCAGTTTCTCCTACAAGTTAGAAAGAAAAAATAATCTAAGAGCACCAACCAAAATACAAAACAACTAGTTTCAATCAACAAGGTTATCCTCCTATTCACCTTCTGTATCTTCCTCTGCTCCTCCTCTTTCTGCTCTAAATCGCGTATATATTCCTGCAATAAGTAGTCACATTCAGCAAAGTTCCATGAAAGAGAGTCTACAATGAAACAACAAAACTCATTGCACACAGTAATGAACATAGACACCCACAGAACTAACATAAAATAAATAAAAATAACTCTTGTGCACAACCAAGCACACCTGAAAATTTTCCAATCGATCAATTTTTTCAAGCCTTGAACATCTTTCATCATCTTCTAAGCGATCTTGAACCTTCCGCCACTGACTGTTTACCTGAAGAACACAAACAAATGTAAATTCAGTAACACGTGCCAAGTTTAGAACTGAAACAAGCTGTATTTTCGACACATACCTTCACAAAATCACAAGATTCCAAAAATTGTCTATATTCTGCTATATTTCGCTTGTGCTCTTCTTGCGCCATTGCCCTTTCCTGCATAAGAATCCATGGAATGAATGGTGAGCATCCAAATAATGCTATTAAAATAATAATAATAATAAACCCCTCTGAAATAGGTAACAAGTTGGCATGCCAGAATTTAAGAGGAAGATAAAAGGGTTACCTTTTTCTGAAGCTCCAACAAATAGTTTTCGAAAAGATCCTCACGGTCTCTTGCACGCTCAACAGCCTTGAACCGTTCATCATCCTCAAACATGTGCACAGCTTTACTGCACAACAACAAATATATTCCACTTATAACATACTGAACAACATTCCACAAGACTTGCCGGGTCTGAAGACCAAAATGGCAGTAAGAAATTCAAATTTAACGTTAGAAGAAGAAACAAACCTCCATCTGGTAGATGATGTAAGCTCTTTTGATTCCTGTTAGAAGATTTCACAAAGAATGAACACCATTTGGCAACTCGTATAAAAACAGATTATTTAGTACAACTATACAGCTTACTTCCAACATTTTTGTAAACTCCTCCCGAGCCTTTTTCTGTCTAATACGCCTTTCTTCAGCTTCCACTTTTTTCCTTTGACCCAAATACTAAAATACAACAATGATAATCAGAATTTCATAACAAAAATATCAATACAATAACACTAATAACTAGAAGAAGAAGACGAAGAAGAATAGAATGGGGAAATTGTATGAAAAAAGGATGGAATTAAACACCAAGCATGCAAAGCATTACCTCATTAAAGGCTTGCTTTCTCTCTCCTAGTGTTTTCAGTGCTCCGTATCTTTTGTCATTAACTATTATTCTCATCGTCTGCAATAACTCATAAAATTATATAAAACATGTAATTATAAGTTTTAAATACTGAAGGGACACCATTATACAACCTGCTCCCAAGTCCAGTCAGATTCAACATTGGCAGATTCCAGGAGTGATTTAAATGCATTTTTTGCTTCCTGGAAGAAATGAAGAACATGATGTGGTTATAACAGAAAACAATCAATCGAGTCTGCAACACAAGGCATGTAATGGACAAGCACCTGCTTATTAGCATAAACTAAGGGCTCATCATCCACTGTTTTCTCCTCCAACGGAGTAACATTGACTTTTCCAGCAACAGCCATACCCTTCTTAGCTTCCTGAAAAGGACAGATAAATCAGCCGGCATGGAATGACCATCAAAATCAGCTACATTGCCATGTTAACCAGGGCAGAAAATGACAAGATCGTAAGACGATAGACAGCCAACTCTTTTATGGTTACCAGCATCACAAACATAGCTTTCCATAAGCATTTAAAACATTTAAATGCCTTGACAGAGGCTTCACTGAACAACATATCCACTATTTTGTAGCAAACCCTAACCATGGTAAATGTAAACAACGACAATGAGGAAGCAGACATTTAGGATTATCTAATAAGAATATTCAGTTTTCATGAATTTCCCATGTTAAATGATAAAGTAAAGAACATGTGTCAACCACAAGCAGCCATTCCTTGGATGGTGACCGTGCTTGGGACTTTTGTAATGCCAGCGCAATGCTTACAGAGTTACATTATAGTTCAATCTACAAAATGCAATCATTCTACATGACAAGAGATATGGTGCTACTGTGAAAAAAAACACATTCACAAAATGAAAAAAGCCTTTTATGACAACTCTTTTGTCTTTTATCTTAGGAGACAAGGTTAATAAGGAAACCATCTACCTCCAAGTCCTGAACAGAAGTTCCATCAGCAGAATTTGTAATATCTTGTGGTAGTGTGTCCTCAGATGCACTCCTGCAATTGTTCATGATAAAAAGCAAGTACATACATCCAAAGCTTCATAAATAAATTTGTAACCTCAAATCATGTTTAAGAATCTCCTCACATTGTCATAGTGGTTGCTGCCAAAGGAGCAGGAACTCCTACATCTCCGGGAGCAGTTCCATGCGAGGAAGTGGTAGATACTAGAGGAGAGTGACTTGAAACTACATTAGGAGTTACAACAGCGGGCACAGCTGGAGCCGGTTGTGATCCCAATGCAACAGGGACTGTATTGACGGCAGTGACAACAGGCATCACTGGAACAGGAATCGATGTCACATCAGATAGGTTTGATGGTGCTTCAACAGATGAAATGTTAGCAGTAACTAGAGCTTCGGAAGTCATGGCAGCTTCTGGCTGTATTCCCTGACTAGCCATCCTTTCTGCTTGCTCTCGTGCTAACTAGACGCATTTGCAGAACAGGTATCAAATATCGAAGAGGAAGATAAGAAACTAAGAATACTCGCCAAATTAAGGGGAACAATCAAAATTGCAAACCTTTAGTTCCTCAGGAATTGTCCATTTAGATTGTTTTGTGACCTTGTTGTAATAATACCTGAAAAATCCATGCCGAACTTACAATCAATTGCAGATAAATAAATAAATAAAGTGCAAACCACAATAATCAAAACAGTAATAAGGAACTTGAAAGTAGTAGTTAATGATTACTGACTTTCTTCCCTCTGGAGTTGTAAATTCCTTCCATACGGTGGATGCATCCGCCCTCTGTTATAAAAGGAGAAAGTAAGTAAGAGAAACTGGGAGATTGTACAGCAGATTTAGCGATTGTACAACAGATTTAGTGAACACGGAGGATCATGGGAACATTTTTAAAATAAAAACAATTAAGAAATATAATGGGTTTTCTGTATTGTAATAATAGTATGCAAAGCTGTTTGAGTAACGCCCTGACTGCTAGCATAGCATTTTATTCAAGGTCAGTACATAACCATAACCATTTGCTACTTACTAATTCGATATCATGAATCTGTGTTTGCATCAATATAAGCTATACAAAAGCAATAAATACATGAACAATATAAGACAATCAATCATAAATAATTGATTACTATTAAAAGTGGAACAAAATGAAATTTCTGGTAAACAACCAAAAATAGTACTGAATGAACGTATTACAACTCCGAATTTTAGAACTTAAAAGCAAAGTTAACAAAAGGTAAAAACGAACATCCGTCATTTTTTTTTATGCTCCAAAAATTGGTCGAAATTTAGGTAGACAACCGATAGCATTTATCAGAGATGTTATGCAATGGATGAACTATAGCCAAAAAATCAACAGGTTTCAATGAGTGATAGTAAGATAATTTGTAGAATTCACGATTAACGATGAACAGTAAGAAGCACTTGAATATTGTAAAAAAGGTGAATAATATAATGGGACGGGATCCTAAGACTCGCGTATTTGACTCAAATACAAACCCTAATAATTGGCCATTAGATTGTTGTTGATCCTACGGTTGATAATAACAAACCAAGCTGAAAAGATTAGTTTCCTAAAAAAATAAAATACAAACCGAGAATCCATGATTTTCTTTTTTTCTCTTGCTTTCCCTCCTATTCTTCCTTATGTATTGTAAAATAAAATAAAAACCAAGCTCGGTTTTGTAAGGTTTCAATCTCTCATAAAAAAAAAAAGGGAAATCTCTCATATTCAAGAGAAAGAAAAAAAAAAGGAAATCTCTCATTAAAAAAAAGGGTTTTGATGGGTGCAATCTCTCATACAAATCGAGCTCAATTTTGTAATATTTTTATGAATTCAAAGAAAAACAATGGCTAAATGCATTGCTTCAATGATTTCAAAATTTTACGGAACAGAGAGACGAAAAATAAGGAGAAGAACGTAGGGAAGAAGAAGAGGGAAAGCAAGAGAAAAAAAAAGGAAATAATGGATCCTCAGTTTATATTTTATTTTAGCATACTTACAAAAGAATAAGAGAGAAAGTAAGAGGAAAAAAAAAAGGAAATGATGGATTCTTGGTTTGTATCTTATTTTAGAATACGTAAGGTTGAAGATGAGGGCAAATCAAGAGAAAAAAAAAGGTTCTTGGTTTGCATTTTTTTAAGGAAACTAATCTTTTTAGCTTAATTTGTTATTATCAACCATAGGATCAACAACAATCTAATTTGGGTTTGTATTTGAGTCAAAAACGTGAATCTCAGGATCCCGTCCCTAATATAATATTCATGGGCCTGGTACACAATTGAAATAGTAGTGGCTAAATTTTCTTAAACAGCAAAACAAACAATGACGGATTGCTTAGTATGGTTTTGGTAAATCAAGGCAAAGACGTACTTCTCCAAGATGGAGTTAAGTCAATTACTAAAACGCAAATAATGAACAAAATGGTCCATTAATAAATGACTGTTACAGTGCTTATGTTCCCCTGCAGTATGATTATAAATACGACATTATTACTTACCAACGGCCGTGTATCATTTAAATAACACCTCTCAAGCTAAGAAATATATTGTTGTTAACAACGGACAAATGAATGTAACAGGCGTACAACAGAAGCACATAGTAGACATAGGAATAGTACAAAATTAAAAAATCAGACATTGTTGCAGGCAAAATTTTCAAGGTTTAAAAAGAAAGCGATATGAACAAATAATAACAGGAAAAGGAGCCTGCCATACCTTCATTCTGTCTACTTTTCTCAAAATGGTTGGGGTTGAATAAATTTTCTGACTATAACTTATTTTCCTAAGTCCTAACCTCATACCTTTATACTTTCTACTTTTCTATTTTTTTTTCTTGTAAGGAAACGAAATTTGGTATAGCGTGCAATCCTATACCAAATTAGAGAATAAAACCTAGGACTTCAACACCAATAAAGAAAAAAAAATTGTGCATGTACCCAAACCCAACATGCTAATCATAAATGCTACCCATTGAGTTATAAAGTGTCATGAAAAATGAGTCATAAAGTGTCATGAAAACTGAGTTATAAAGTTATATGCTAGAATACAGAACTAAAATCATACATGGAGCATGCTAATCATAATTGTTACCCCATCTGTTTTACATGGTGAAGTCAAGGTACCCAAACCCAATAACCTAAGAATCAGACAATATGTAGCTATCAAATTGCATAAATTATACCCAAGTTTTCTGTTGATACCCCATCCCAAAAAGGTTAAAAAAAAAAAAATAGCAGTCTTAATTTCGCTCATGACGGTAATAAAATGCTCTAAAGAAACAACAGTCTCTAAAGAATCATGGGTTTTAAATCTCCCTATACAAGGAATAAGAGGTAATAGCACTGATTGCCTGCCTTAAGAAAGAGAAACATATTCTTGAAAAGTGAGCATATAGAGCAGTTGTACGCTTCTCCAGACTTTCCATGTCATCTACAAATCAGTGGAAGAACATGCAAAATAATTTGCATAAAATAATGTTGGTAAATCTAAACAGAGTGGTGGTTGGCATCAACCAAGTGTATGGATCATTATAAAACAACTAACAGTGAAGATTCCAATTATAGTACCACAGCCGTAAATAATTTTACTCACCTCAATGGGAGTCATTAATTCAAGAGGCTTCTCCCAACTAGATTGCCTTGTATTCTTGTTATAATAATACCTGAAGATAGCACAACAAAAAAATAGTCAAATAAAAAATTTAATCTCAGCCACTCCTTCTCCCATATAATTACTCCCTCCACAACTGTCATTCATATCATACATATAAGAACGGATAATCTTATCAATGTTAAAGGGGTGACTCAAATTCAGTTAGTCTGGTGCGATAGCAATGATATACCTTCTCCCATCAGCAGATGCATGTTCTTGCCAATCCGACGAATTAGAATGCGCATTTGTGACCTGAATATGTAAAACATGCAGGGAAAATAGCATAATTAAAGAATGCAAAAGCCACAGCAGCAACAACAGCTCGGTTGGACCAACAAAAAAACACACACACACACATAATTAGGATTCTTACCGGAATAGTGGCAGGTGAAACTGATTGTTGTTGCCCAGGCTGCTGCACAGATGTGACAACAGGTGCACTCTGGCTTCCAGGTAACCATGGTTGTCCACTAGACGGAGCAGCAGGTGCATGCATTTGAGGCATTGGTTGGTACTGGGATGAAATATTGCTATTCTGTTGCTGACCATAAGGAGATGGTGCAAACTACAGAAGTTTCAATCATAAGAAAACATAAGATTAAAGACAATCCACCAAACTCAAGAACCCAAGATCAAGCTGAGTAGCACAATCTTACAGTATAAGCTGAAGACATGGGCATTCCCATGCCACCTACACCAATTTGTGTGTGATTATTTTGTTGAGGATGTGAAGTGGATGTCATAGGCATGTTTTGCTGAGGATAGGGCATTGGAATTCCTTGTGAAGAAGGAGGACCTTGACCCATCTGGCCGAGTCTTGGAGGTAACTGCTGCATTGGCTGAGAATACTGAAGTTGCTGACTTTGACCAGGAGACATTCCCATTCCTTGTCCAACGGGCTGAAATTGATGGGAAGTAACTCCCATATATGGTTGTGCTTGTTGTGGAGCAACAGGACGGAACTACAAGTATTGGATTGATTTGTAAGACTTTCATACATTCAAAATGCAATAAGAACTGTCTTGAGCAAACACAGTCCAAAAGTAATATTTACCTGCATAGGCATAGACTGGCCATAATTTTGAGGGCCTGGAGATCCGGCAATAGGAGGCCGCAGTGACTGTTTATAAGATCAGCTTTGAGCAAATTATCACTTTCATGAAACCAAAAGTAAACAAATACATACATTAAGTAAAAAGAGTTCAGTTATACCTGCGTCCCGGAAGACTGTGGGTTACTGGTCATTTTCCACAATAAGGAAACCTATGTAGAAGACGAAATTAAAAATATAAATAAATAAATGAACTGAAAATATGCCTTACTGGCAGAAGCTAAACATTTCATGTAACTAATGTATGTGGGGAGAAACGACAAAACCAAAGTCATTCCCATTATCAGTATACTATGCTTGTGTCTGAAAAAAGGTCTCAAATTTTAAATAAACAATTAGTTATCAACATTGGGTATAGAGAATTTGACATAAAAAAATAAAGAAATACTCGAGCATAACTGACTAAAGGTTTATCACATCCACTATGTATTGTGTGTTTCAATGACAGCATTGTCGGTTACATGATCAAAATGATTCTCTTGAACCTCAAGAACAAAGAAGCAAATTCTAGAACAAAAAAATTATTATAAAAAAAATAAAATCTTAAATTTTCGTTTCACTTCCAGTACTGAAAACATTACCACTAAGCAGTTAACATACACGCATTAGTAATCCATCTAGGGCCAACAATTCATACCGCAAATTAATCAACATCCCTAACATGACAACCCTAATAAACAAAGTGTTAATCCAATAGTTTTCGCGTTGTTTAACCAAATTATATTCCCCCAATCAAATTTCTGAAACTTCTTGCAATATGAATGATCAAACAGAAAAGGCGTGTTCTAATTCGATCCATTAAAACTACAAATTAATCAAGAAACCCTAACCTGAACTCTCTAAACCCTAATTATTATTTTTCCTAAAGCCCTAGCTAGTACACCAAGAACACTTGTCTCTGCAAATCCTGAATCGTTACCTGTCAACAACGAAACAAAGATTCTTCGAAAACCTAATGAAGTTACTGATACAAGATCAAATTATAGCAAAATCGAATCTTTTTTCAAGAACGAAGTAGCAGTAGAGATGTGAGTGAGAGTTTTTTTATGTGTAAACAAATGAAGAAGAAACTAAACAATCGAGTGAGTGTAAAGAACTAAACAGATGAAATCGAACTCACCAAATTCGAATAGACGAGCTTCTTTGATTTGATTTGGTGTTCGTTTGGTTTGGTTTCTCTGTGAAAAATGGCTCCCGCGCCGCGCGCGTTCAATCAGAAGAAGGAGAGGTGGTGAAAATAAATACCCTAGCTGGGCCTGGGCTGGTTCTAATATTTAAGAGCAAAAATTCTAGAGAGTGACTAAGTGAGGCCCCTAACGCCAGATCAACACGCGTTAGGGGTTTTGTGTGTGTCTGTGTTCGATCGGTGGAATCTCTATAATGATGAAGGGTATTTAGTACCAGATCAACACCTGCTAGGGTTCCACTGCTGGCCACTCCAAGTATTCAGAAGGCTGAGGCAGAATTTTCCATTGGCATATAAATTTGGATTCAATCGAAGACCATGGGAGGTGTATTACATCATCAGTGGTGACTTGGGATATTCCAGTGGAAATGATAGATCGAAGAAGAATAGACCGTCGTGGTAGCAAGTGTCTGATGCACCTAGCTTTCAAAAGGTCCATCCTTTTTTATAGAACATACGGACCGAATGCATTGAAATTAATTAATGAATTGTCTAGACACATGAACGGTCAAGACAAGCCCCACATACACTGCATTAGATAAGACCCAGAGAGTGAAAATGATAGGGGCCTAATTTATTTCAATTAGGGTCCTTTTCCTAGACACACAGGAAGTTGCAAGAGCCACTTGACAGACACTGTAGCAATTTTTGCAACCTGCAATGAACCAAGCAGAATTACAGGACCAAAGCAATACTGTAATAAGCATGTAGATGAAGATACTGTAATTAATTAAAATCGCATCTTATAATGCAAAGACAAAAAGGGTACTCGATAGAGTCTATAATATCGAACGCTTAGATGCTTCATCTCGTAAGTATTTGATCCATTCTGTTCTGCCAAAATAGTTTTAAAATTGCCTTGTTACATCCAATTTTTTTCTTGAGTTAGTCTATTGGATTAGTGAAATTAGGAGACAGATCCATGACTTGGTCTCATAGAGTTTCAAGAAACATGAACCGAACAAACTATGCTAGATGAAAGATCCCAAGTAGTTTCGTTCTGCAAGCCTAATCTTTCATCATTCTATTTGCAAGACGTGAGGTACTTTGCTAATTTGCATACGGGGTCACAAACTACTAGTTATTCTTGATATCCAATTTTATACAAACATGGCAAAATTTTCATCTTAATTAGATCTCGAAATCTGTTGGTGCACTTTACATGGATCAGCACATATTATGTCACAATAGGACATTTCTCATATACTGACTATGTTTGCTAGTTTATTGTATATGATGTTCTACTCAAGCAAATTCCTATATGCAAATATAAAGCATAAATTCCATGGAATTATTGAGCATACGAACAATAGCACATGCATATAAACATTCTAATGTAGGCAAACATTCTTTGAAACACAAATTCAATCTATGAAATAAATTCATACCTGATTGTGTAACTTCCGTATAAGATTCAACAGCTGTAAAGAAATCCAATAAATAGTTAGGATCAATATTTCTTGGGTTGAGTCGCGGACTAGGTCGCTCTCTTTAAGACGTTTCGCGGCTCTGCCCAAGATTGTGCTAGCAGTGTTACAGCCCCGCCGTCCCCAGGATAAAACAGCCCAGAATCTTCTCTGTCTCGTTCAACAATGCACAGTTGATGAACGGTATACTATTCACCCTCATTCTCGTTTGCTCGGAATCATAAATCGGCAAAAATAAATCAGCTCTAAAACATGGACTGTTTTTCACAACAAAAACCATGGACTGCAATTCTCTGTTTGCAAAAACAGATTTCGTAGAAGCTCAAGAACTGTTTTTGCAAACTCTGATTTCGAAGAACTGGAAGAAGCAAGTCTTTCTGTTTTGTAAGAACTCGAAGAACTCGAAGAAACAAGACTGTTTTTCTGTTTTTGCAATCACACTGTTTCAGAAACTCATACTCTGTTTTTCGTTTCAAGAACAGGAAGAAACTCGTTCTTCATTCTCTGAATGAAGAAACAATAACTCTGTTTTGCAATTACAGAGTTCGAAGAAGCAATCAAAACTGTGTTGAAGAAGCAATTCGAAGATACTCTATTGCTATCAAGAACTGAAACATGAAGAGCTGTTTCAGATGTTCAAGACTCTGTTTTCATACTCTCTGCTGTCTTCTCTTCACTAACTGGAAGAAGAAGAAGACTCTGTTTTTATTTCATTCTCTCAAGCTTAATTGATAAACTGTTTTCTTCCTCTCTAGCAGAAAACGAAAACTCTGTTTTTTCTACTTTTTTTTTTAAGCTCTGATAAGAGATAGTATATAAAGAATGAAACCCGACAAAGAAGAAACAAGGAGCCGTTGGCTGCTGAATTCGTGGAGCAAAACAGGGAGCCGCCCTGTCCACTACAGCATTTTTTAAATTCGTTTTTATGGAGCCGTCCACTCCACTCAACACTCCACTCAACTGAATTTTTTATTTTTAAAAACCCACTCACATGTTCACATGTTCCAACAATCCCCCACTTGGATTTTTAAAACAAATTTACAATCCTCCACTCGGATTGAAAAAACAATTTTTCATCGAGCAATCTGTAACATATAAGATTGTGCATAAACAAAAGTGTCTTCCGACTTGAACTCTTGCGTAGTGTTCATGCTTTAGAATATACTAGAGTAACTCGTAGTTTTGAACTCTATCTCTAACAGACATGACACGCACAACCTTTTCCTGGGTGAAGTCTAAAAAGCCCGTGCATTACGGCCCTGCACGTATATCCCAGTAAGTGAAGGCTCTAGGAATTTTGCCCACAAATTCCATAGGAAGCGGCCAAACTTCCACAATCACTTAGGTGAGTCTATCAAGAGTACTCCTGTAGCTAGGTACTCCACTCCACATAGAGTATAGATCTCATTAAGAGCTTTTAACTCATCCTACTATCGCTTCAGGATTTCATGCTGTATTCTAGGAATGAGATAGTTATTTTGTCAGCATGATTCTCATCATATCATTCACGACTTGTTATTACCCATTGAACCTATTTCTTGGGATCTCCAGTCTATAGGTCGGGTTACCATCATGAATGACTCATTCATCTAAGGGCATTAGTCTCATTCCTTTCGAGGTTTTGAAAACCTTCTCTCTAGCTAATCCTTTCGTCAAAGAATTAACCGAGTTCACATCAGTTCGTACTTGATCCGATATCTCAGCACCAGTAGATAGAAATCTCTAACCGTACTGTGCTTACGACGTATTTGTCGTTTCTTGCCGTTATAAAAACGGTTCTGTATTTCTCGCAATAGCCGCGGTACTATCGCACTGGATCAAGACAACTGGAATCAGTCTTTCCCATAAAGGGTTCTCTGCTAGCAGGTTTCTCAACCAACCTGCTTCTACACTAGCAGTAGCTAATGCTCAAATCTCTGACTCCATCATGGACTGTGCCAAAATGGTCTGTTTCTTTGACTTCCAAGAAACAGCTTCACCAGCTATATTGAAAATATAGCCACTGGTGGCTTTGGAGTCATCTGAAAGGATGTTCCAATCAGCATCGCTATATCCTTCAAGGACAGCGGAAAACTTCTGTAATCCGAGGTCCGTAGACCTCTTAAGGTACCTCATGACCTTTTCAATTGCATCTATTAGGCTCCTTGAAAACTAAGGAAAACCTTCTTTACCGAAAATACATAGTAATCGAGGCCAAGAAGTTCATTTTCGTTTACTTCTCCTAAGCTCAGATTCTATGACTTTATCGGTTTCATGCGTTCTTATCATAGGCACGTTATTTGAGGATATACCCCCACTATTCCTCGAAATAACCCCCACTATAAATGCAATTTATCTTTTCATGAAAAATTTCACAAAAAATCTTTTCACAAAGAATCAGAATCCACAAAATTATTCTTAGCATGTATAAAAATATACGAAAGCTTCCCATTAAGGGACTTTTGAACTTTGGTCCTTCTTACTATTGTCAATTACAGGTTTAGCTACCTTTTTGAATGCATATTAAATGACGGTCTTCTTGCTATCTGAAGATGACCATGCATTCAACTCTTAAGGACCCATAAAATGAGAATATCGAATAAAATACTCATTCTATTCATCTCGCTATTCTCATTTTTTCTTTTAAGTTCAAGGATCAAATAATAATATCATTAGAACACGTATCTTAAATTCAGCTTCTGAATTTTTCAAATATTGATGTAAACATCAAGCTATATTTGTTCAGCCTCTGGAATTTAGTTGCCGACTTAGATAACAAAGTTCCGCAACAAAATCAGACATAGCTTCAATTGATCTATATTGGCATCAACATCATCATCATGAGAACTTATCATTTCCATAAGAATACTTGTCCTCATGTGGAAGTCCGACCAACTTATGGTCTGAGCAAAAACATTTATTTATTGACATCAAGAATAAAATCCACAGGTCAATCTGTATATAAATGATTCCTTATAGCCTCCTTATGTCAGCTTAACATCTAACATCAACTATAACATTAAACAGAATGTTTTTCTTTTCATCAATAATATTGATAATTAGAGGCATTCTAATTTTCACAATAGATCAATTATTGTTCTCACCAAAATAGACTGAATCATCCAAGGTTTAGAGTATAGACTACATTTTACATGTCATCATGTGTATATGTATGTCAATCTCTAACTACGTTAATCATAATTAATATGATTTCAATATGGTTGTCATGTCACCATAAAAATATCTTTAAAAATACACAGCATGGTTAACCACCATTATAGATAAAGATATCTGATATTGCAAACGTAGTTGTAAAACTCTAAATCATGTGGATCTTTAAATATAATTCTCTTTCTAAACTTTTCAAATATTACCATGGATTGTGTCCTTGCATAGTTTCTACCATAACCAATTTATAAATAAATAAATGGAGAAACTTGCTTCCATCCCAATTTCACAACAAAACACTATTACCCAAGGATACATAAAAGCATCATAGTGCAAACAAAACTAAATTTCAATCCTTGAAACAAATTTTGTTTAGGCAAATGGGATCCATAACAAACAGACACATTCAAGCAACATGGCAATAACATACAGTTTCTTTTTACACTTAACTCAAATCTTATGTGTGATCACATGTATGCATTCTTGTATTACAAATACATGCAAACTTTGTTTAGCACATTCAGTATTTGTAATCATGGCAGAAAGAACAACGTCTTAAAATTGTTGGTGCACTTTACATGGATCAGCACATATTATGTCACAATAGGACATTTCTCATATACTGACTATGTTTGCTAGTTTATTGTATATGATGTTCTACTCAAGCAAATTCCTATATGCAAATATAAAGCATAAATTCCATGGAATTATTGAGCATACGAACAATAGCACATGCATATAAACATTCTAATGTAGGCAAACATTCTTTGAAACACAAATTCAATCTATGAAATAAATTCATACCTGATTGTGTAACTTCCGTATAAGATTCAACAGCTGTAAAGAAATCCAATAAATAGTTAGGATCAATATTTCTTGGGTTGAGTCGCGGACTAGGTCGCTCTCTTTAAGACGTTTCGCGGCTCTGCCCAAGATTGTGCTAGCAGTGTTACAGCCCCGCCGTCCCCAGGATAAAACAGCCCAGAATCTTCTCTGTCTCGTTCAACAATGCACAGTTGATGAACGGTATACTATTCACCCTCATTCTCGTTTGCTCGGAATCATAAATCGGCAAAAATAAATCAGCTCTAAAACATGGACTGTTTTTCACAACAAAAACCATGGACTGCAATTCTCTGTTTGCAAAAACAGATTTCGTAGAAGCTCAAGAACTGTTTTTGCAAACTCTGATTTCGAAGAACTGGAAGAAGCAAGTCTTTCTGTTTTGTAAGAACTCGAAGAACTCGAAGAAACAAGACTGTTTTTCTGTTTTTGCAATCACACTGTTTCAGAAACTCATACTCTGTTTTTCGTTTCAAGAACAGGAAGAAACTCGTTCTTCATTCTCTGAATGAAGAAACAATAACTCTGTTTTGCAATTACAGAGTTCGAAGAAGCAATCAAAACTGTGTTGAAGAAGCAATTCGAAGATACTCTATTGCTATCAAGAACTGAAACATGAAGAGCTGTTTCAGATGTTCAAGACTCTGTTTTCATACTCTCTGCTGTCTTCTCTTCACTAACTGGAAGAAGAAGAAGACTCTGTTTTTATTTCATTCTCTCAAGCTTAATTGATAAACTGTTTTCTTCCTCTCTAGCAGAAAACGAAAACTCTGTTTTTTCTACTTTTTTTTTTAAGCTCTGATAAGAGATAGTATATAAAGAATGAAACCCGACAAAGAAGAAACAAGGAGCCGTTGGCTGCTGAATTCGTGGAGCAAAACAGGGAGCCGCCCTGTCCACTACAGCATTTTTTAAATTCGTTTTTATGGAGCCGTCCACTCCACTCAACACTCCACTCAACTGAATTTTTTATTTTTAAAAACCCACTCACATGTTCACATGTTCCAACAAAATCATATAAAGAATAAAAACGAAGCATCAAGAAAGAAATTCCATTATATCAAACTTCAATTAGTAGTTTAGTACTACTTGTTATTTGCTCCTCCTTCATATGTATCTGAAGCCTGCAATTGGTTTTGCATCCATAGACTGACTCTTTCTAGGCAGAGGTAGTTGAGATACTCTTACCAAGCTATCCTCCCTCGCACCACATGAATGTTTACAAGAGAACAAAGACCTAACACTTGATCTCTTACCACTCCCACTCTTCCCCAACTTACCATTCTTTGTGCACTCCTTATAAGCTGCAAGAAAGGGATCGTTGTGCCCCTGCCTCCCCTTACTTGATGAATTCCTAGATGTCGTTGAAGGAGGGTTGAATGGGCATGGAGGCAGAGGAATCTGTATGTCTTGTTGCAGTCTTACAACTTTAGTAGAACCACCACCACTATCAGATAATTGACAAGGTGGTGGTGGTAACTTGATCAGGGAATATGATCTCCTGTCGTCTGCAGGGGAGTCTTTGACATTCGCAGACTTTGATATCCCTGGCTGATTCTCCCATGCAAAGGGTACATTCCCTTTTGAATGAACCTTTCTTTGAGTCATCATAATCTTTAAGTGTAGATCTGTTATGTTGAAGAGCAAGAGATGTAAAAAGCTTATAAAGGCGCGATGAGGGGTCACGCATTGCGCGCTTTCTAACTGAAGATTATGGGAATGGATAGAGCAATTAAAGTGTGATGGAAGAAGAAATGGTTTTGCTTTTAAACTGAAAGGCAGAGCTAGGTGGCTCTTTGAGTTCAATCAGTTGAAACGTATTGTAAAAGATTACAAATAGGAAGTTCAATGAGTTTGTGGACAACAAGTTCAGAAATTGAAAAAGTCTTTGTGATGGATACTTGGATTGGTAGCTTTGGATGTATTAATGGAAATTCAAGTTAGATTAATATATATCTTTTTTTTGGATTGGATCTTATACTACAAGGAACAACATGACTAAGCTATTCTTACATCATATAGACTTGCTTTACTCTTTATTACTTTTTTTTTACGCTTGTTTTTTCTCATTTATCTCACATTTCAAGTTACCCATATGAGATTGTTTAAACATGGTTCCATATTTTATAACAGGGCGAGCGATAATTTGTTGATAGGTGCTAATTTAGTTGATAAGACTTGTTGTAAATCATATATAGGATGGATCAAGGCAAAACATTGTTTTTCCACGACAATCATATGGGATCAAGATTTATCCACCAGTTGTGAGTAGAATATCCTTCCCCCTCAAGAGTCCATATAGACTGTCCAATTTGAGTCCACTTATATTTTCTTCAAATGCTGCAATTTCAATGAAAAATGTGATGCACATCGCATTTGATTAGTCTGCAATTATGTTTGTATTTTACTTGATTAGTCTTACAAAAAATCTAGATCTTAATTTGGTAGGTAAGCTAGGAATTCAGTATTACATTCCTTCAAGCTGAATTTGTCAATTGGTACAGTCAAGGGTTGGCAAATTTTGAATTTTATAAGCATCTGATTAGAGCATGACATCGACACCATAAACGGTTTAAGTACAGCTTATATGTATATATTATATATGCCCGCCGTCATTGATTATGTATATGGGAAATTCTAAATGTCGAGGGAACCAGCGAGGGAGGGGGGTGAAGTCGGTCATCCCCTCAAGATACGTGCAAGCTCGTGTCTTAAAACACTTTCACGTATCTCGAGAGAGGGTGAACGGCTTCACCCCCTCCCTCGCTGGTTCCCTCGACGTTTAGACAAACCCTATGTATATTTTTTTAGACTTTAAAATATAACGAACATTGACCCATTTTTTTTTTAATTCATGCCTAAATTTTGAAAACTACATTGCAGTCCCTGAATGGGGATAAAAACTAATCAGTTGCCACCTACCATCCATGTCGCATGAAAACTTGTTTTGTTGGACAAATCCAATAATGTGGGCACACATATGTAATATAACGTGTATAGCTATCTTAAAGTGTAGTCCATCTAATATGTGATCTAATAGGGATGTTGGACTATAAGGTATTAATAAATAACATGGTGTAAATAAAGATGTAATTTTTAATTCAATGAGGGGCAAAATTGAAAATTCACAACCCGTAAGTTGAAGGGTTGTGACTTATGGGCATTATAAATAGGATGGGTTCCCGATTGAGCGTATGCGTTGAAAACAGAAAAAACTTTTGAAATTGTCTTCTGTATCCTCTCAACAAAGAACTAAGGGAAACGCTTGAATCAATCGGAAGATTCAAACTCATCACAATCAACTAGAGTCTTAAGATTTTGGAAAAATCGTTATGGATCGATCGGGTATGTTTCTATTCTTCTTATTTTCATTAAATCAACTAGAGTCTTAAGATTTTGGTTTAATTACAACATGTTTCACTGGGGTGTACCAATCACCTAATCCCTAGCTGTAGTAGGAATTCTATCTGTAAACTTGTGAAGAAACATGGATTTGTATTCTCTAAGGGGGGTGTATTGTATATGGATTCTTATGGAATTGATAAATAATTTGAAAAGTCCACGGACTCTTTAAATTGTCCACTGACTCTTTAAATTGTCCATGGACTTCTGCTGATTTCTTAAATCCATAGACTTTTGCTACAGACTTTCTAGAGATTTATGCAAATCCACGGACTTTGTGTGAACGACTTTTACAGATTTCTACTTATTTGCAAGATAAAAAAGTTGATAAATAGTGATGAAACAAAAAAACATCCGCATATAATTAACAAAAATGAGAGATACATGTGCTAAAAAAACGAAGGGATTCTAAGTTTTTTTTGCCAGAAATTCAAGGCATTGAGAAAAAGCAAATGGTTTAACAATGAGGTAATTTGTGGTTCACTCCAGGTGGCTCGAGCACAAGCGACTTGAGTGATTGAAGGGCTTCATCGGAGATTTCATTAGATTGTATTCTCTTTCTCTCATAGAAAAGGTCCTAACTTTCATGTCATTAATTGTTTTGAGAGATGATGTTATCTCTGTTTCTGCTACACTTTTATGCATTAATTCAATGCCCTTTCTTCTGAAACAATGATTATTTGTACACATAACAAGAATTTCATATTTCTAAGGAATGTGTATTAATTTTTTAATGTCATTTTCTCAAGATTTATTAGACAACTCTGTAATCTTACCAAATGTGTTCAAAATAAATTCAGGATCCACAGAAATTACAGATTTTTGCAAGGTTGAGATATCAAATTTCATAGATAAAAATAAAAATTTTGAATTGCACTGAAGGTGATAAAAATAGATCCACTTTCACTCATCCATAAGTCAAAACTGTGCATATCAGCGACCATATCAAAACAAACAAAAGCATAAAGTCTCAAACAACCCATAAAAAAAAATTTGTTAGTTCGAAAAACCAATCCATGTATTTGCTTCATGAAAGTTGAAACTCTACTCTATTTCCAACCCCTAATGTAAACCCAATTTTGCAAAAAAGAAATGGAAAAGCTTATGAATAGCTCCGCACAGATCTTGCATTTCTCCAATTAGAATGAGTAAGATAGAAGTGGACTTGGACTTGATGTTTCAAGACTTCACATTCGAATTTACTGAAAGTGGTCTCTCTAACTTCACCGATCCCTTCGAACTACCACCATTTCTCAAACCATTTGAAGCCATGATTCCTTCCTTGCTTGCTTGCTTCTTCTTTCAAACTTTTCACACCATTAAAAGATCCAAAAACCAGAGCAAGCCAACGAGAGGTTTTGATTTTTACGAGAGAGAGAGCAGTTTTTGAAAAGAAATACGGAGAGAGAAAGAGAAAAAGGGGTCCACTGATGAGTCTGCTTTATGAAGACCGGAGGGCAAGAACACGTATGCAGAGATAGAAAAAGAATCGAGAAAACAAAAGGATGGAACCAACCTCTTCGCGGCTGGCACAAGGAAGAACTTTGGGAGACTTTTTTTTACGTTGAAATCTTTGATATGGAGGATGGCAAACTATTGAACTTTGTTATTTATACCTAACACTACAAAGTCCATGAGAATCCATGATTTTTTTTGAATACCCTAAAACTTTTGTGGACTTTCTGAAATCCATATTGAATACCCCTAGACTTTGTGAATTTCAGAAAGACTTTTTAAAATCCTGATTGAATATCCATAGACTTTTGTGGACTTTTTAAAATCCAAATTGAATACACTTGGATTTTCAGAATCCATGGAATTTATTAAATTGCCCACAAAATCCAGATACAATACACCCCCCTAATGGGAACCATTCCTGACTAATCATCTTAATCAATAGCCGGCTATGGTGACTTTAACCTATCTGTCTTATCTATGGTTTTATTAACCATGAATGAGATGTTAAAAGGGTTGGCAGGATTTGGCTTCATCAGGAAAGCTGTATCGAGTTTTTGGAGTTGGATTCACAATGATTCTAAGATGCCGAGATGGAAGACTTATCAGAGCGATGGTGACATTGAAACCAAAACTCTTGTCAGCTAATTCTTGGTTAATTTCTTGTTGACACGCGTTGTTTAGTCACCTCTGCAAGTCGCTATTAGTCATCTTCAACTTCAACGATGATTTTTTTTTCGGAACAACATGGATGTTACAATGCCATTCAAGCTGAGGATATGTTCAAAATTCTGTATAGGTGCTTAGTGATACTGGGAAATAGGCATCCTGAAGCATTGAAGTCTAAATGGAAAGTTGCCAGAAAGAAAAGGATTGTAACAGACATGAAGATGGGAGTGGCTCCACTACTGATCATGGCCATGGCCAGGACAGATCGAAAATGCTAAAATATCATGACCAGTATAGGTAGGTTCGTTGCGACGGTATCTGTAAGAGCTGGGGCAGTACTGAACAAAATCAGTCGTGAAGTAGATGCAATGAGCTCTGCATTGGAGTGATTTACTAGCAATGGCATAATTCGATGCGATAAACAAGGTGTGGTCACGTATGTTTGTCATCTGCATAAATTGTTTTCAAGTGTGGAATTGATCTTATTAAGCTACTAGACTCCTACGATGCACTGACTGGAACAAAAAGCGTCGAAAATTTGTAATTATGCAGATTATCGCATAGAATTGGCCTTCGTAATGTATTATGTCTTCAGTGCATTTTGTTTTCTCTACTAAAATCCACCTGTTTTGGCTTGAAGAACAAAAGGCTAATTGCCTTTCAAATTCACCAAATATGGCCATGGCAAGGAAATTGTTGGCTGCAGGATTTGTCGACAACACAACCCTTATGCCAAAAATGTGTTTGCATTACATCTACGGAAGCACGACACGTAAGAATGAAACACTATAATCTGTCCAAAGAACTACATGGCCATGCAAAACTACTTTCCAGGGCATGTCCTCAGTGAAGAACGAAACATTATATTCTTTACCAATTCTAAAGCAATCGAAACCTAAAACACCCGGAATGGTTGGACGGCAAGGTTCGTTGTAACAGTACCAACCAACCTTGAGAAGAACCAACACAACACTTGCCATCAAGTTCTGACAATTCTAACTGGTTAATTTTATTTTGATTGAAACTGAAGAAACTCCTAGGGTAGATTGGCAGATTGGCAGCAGTAAGTGTGGGGTTGATCTTCTAATGCTGTTGCTGGGTTGTTGGGATGATCATTGACCTATGCAGTAAAGCAATCGAACAGAGTCATCGAAATCTGTCAAACGCTTGAATATCTGCTCAAGAAGAGATCATAAGAGCCCCCCCCCCCCCCCTGTAGTATTTTATATAGTTTCTACATAATCTTTCCTTTGATACACACAAGAATTAGGATACATTGACACCCAAGAATTAGGATACAACGCTCATGGTTTGCCTAACACCTCAAGACGTTAAGGCTGTGCATTCAAAAATTGTACGAATAGGCAGGGCTGCAATAGTCGCTGAAATTCAAACTTCACTTGAAGAAGAAGCAGCAAGGGTGGGGCAAAACTCTAGTGAAGAAGAACGTGAAGTTACCACAATACAGCCTCCCACGGCATATGTTTCTCAAATGTCCTTCCGAAGCAAGAAGACAGATCCTAAATTCAAGTAACTGATGATGATAATACAAGTAAAATGCAAATGTTTTTTAGAACCTTGTATGGATGCTAGATTTGTGCTAGCATTCAATGATTTTTATATCATGATTCATTGTGGTTCGTATCCTTACGACAACTTCTCATTCATCCTGGAACTCACATTAGGTATAAATCACGTCATAAAAGTGATTAAAGGATTGATTGGTACTAATAAGAAAGAAAAGTTATGACAGATCTATCATGCAACTACTTTAGTAGCAAAATACTTTGCAGGGTTACTCCCCAACTTGAAGACGGTGATTCTAGATCTAATTAGGTTCTTTGTTGAAGATTTAAAGCAAATTTATTGTCCTGTGAATGCTGTAACGAGTGAACATATGAGTGATTGTAAACTTTATCATCCTTTTTTTTATTAAGGTTTGGGAATCCTAAATAACCCCGCTTGCTTTCCAAAAACCAAAAAAAACTAAAACTAAAACAAAAAAGAATTCTACACATAATCAATTTTATAATAAACATTAGGTATTAAAATTTATTGTCTGCTTAATTGGCCATGGTTGAAAAGATAGTAGAAATACCCACAATAATTGATGACACACTGGATATGAAAAAGTATGTGACGTTGACTTAGGCCCCATGTATTGAATGTGCTATTAATGTGGTCACGAATAATACATGTTCGATATACAAACACCACAATCCAAGTTTAATTCCAAATGACATCAAATTTGTCTTGGAACTTCCAACAAAATCAATGTCAATTGTTATATAAAACATGCATGAAAATGAAGGGATAAGCTTGAATATTATGAAGCATGAAGAAAGAAACATAATACATGATTAAAATCCTCAAACCATAGAAGATAACCATATATAGACATCAAACATCGACATGGCAAAACCAAGCTCATGTTCTGCAAACCATAAGTTTAGAAAGGAAAACATGTGAAAAAGAAAGCATAAAAAGTTAACCCAAACTCGCAAACCTTTTAGCATCGGTGTATGGCCGATGGCAGATAGAACACTGGTTCACTTCCATCAACCAGCTCCTAGAAGGGAAGGAATGGAGGATGAATTTACAAGAGTTGGGCCGAGGAGATTGTCACACAAGCTGGCGCCTTCGTTGGTCAAGTTAGTTTCAGCTCTTGGGCTGCTAACAGTACTGCTATTTGAAAGTGAGCCAAAGGCAGTCTTTTGCAGGACACCGGTTGGTGATAGCTCCATGTGAGGGCTGACATCCCAGCCTTCAGTCATAAGGTTAAGAGCGGACGAAGAATTCTTGCATTCTCCTCCTCCCGATGTGTTGCTTGTGTTGTTCAAGACCTCCCCCAAAGGACCCCCGACAGAAGACTCCCAAGAGATTGGTATCCAATTCGCTTGTCTTTGTGTTGGTTCATTCAGAACACTGCCCACACCTAAACCCATCTGAACTGGGTTGCACTCCCGTGAGAGCCTCAGTGGTGAGAGAGCAAGTTTTTCATGGTTGGGAGAGGAAGTCGATGATGAAAAGTCTGAGGACATTGGGATTGAAATAGAGAGTTGGGTTCGATCTAATTGGCTTTCTTCCATCTCAGGCCAGGACGAGCTATTGGAACTGTTTTTGGGCCAATCATCCATGAAATGGCGGAGAGGATCTTGTGTCTTAGATTCTCGGTCATTAAGATCAGAGGTAATGCCATAGTTTCTGCAGTTTAAATAGGAACTTTTTTGTGATGAATTCACAAGGGATTCAGATGAGACGAGTCCAAAGTCCATTCTAGAAGAGTCTCCACAATGGAAGTGCTGTTTCAGATTCGAGAATGTGTTTTTGGGTTTCAAGTTCACTGTAGGAGATACCATTGATGTGCCTCGTGAATCATGCAGTTTACCACCATCATTCTCATTGTTCAGTGGAATCCTGCAAGAATATATACTCTTTAAAAAAAAAAAATCAAACCTGAAGTATTATTATAAGAGGCAGAAATCAAGATAACTGGAACCTAACAAAATTCAATTTTCTAGGAATTTCAACTACAGTCTGTTTCGTCAACTTTAATCAAATAGGAAATGATCACTCTGGACTAATCAAGGAACACCATTTTTTTTCTCATATGAACTCATCATAACCACATAAAAAACCTTAAAAGTCGGTATTTTGTTAGGATGATCCCTTTGCAATAAGTTTGGTTCCCATAAAAATTCAGACCAACATGAAATTTGTGCGAAGTATAAGAGAAATCCAAATCCTATCAATCATCAAATTTAATCGTCAAAAAATCAAGCACCATCATCATGGTAAATGGGTTTCAGGAAAGATTGATCTTTTGTGGTTGACTCATATGATGAAGAGATCATCCATACTCAAAAGTGCTCATGAACTTTGAATTTTAGTATACTTAAAATAAATAAATAAATAAATAAAATTGAGTCTCTTGATCCAAACTGATTAACTAATACGTAAAATCCTTAACAACTAATGAGTATAAACAGGCCCAAGTGAGAAAAATTCACCTGTTGAGGTCAGAGTTTGCAGAAAGATTACTGACACCAGGCTGATGGTTATTGAGCTGGTGCTGTCTGACATTGAGGCTGTTGGATGCGCTGCCACCGGGCACGAGTGATGCCGGCGTTGAGGAAGCCATTGGCATCACCTTAGGAGTGGCTGGTCCGGCGGCAGCATGGCCAGTCTGGCCTTCCACAGGCTTTCTTGAACGATGGCGACCCCTGTTCATGTGCCGTTCACAGTACTTTTGGTCGGCAACTGCATCCCTAGAGCATCGCCATTTCTTCCCATCCGTCCGACGACACCTCCCGGGTTCGGGATCGTTGTTGCCAGAGTAGCCCAGATGGAAAGAACCCCATCCCACTATAAGCAAAACAATAAAATTTAATCTCAAAATCCAATCAATGCCTAACCATGACTTACATGATTTCTACTCAAACAAAATCCCTAAATCAATTCATTAATGCAAAATCAAGGAACTCGTACTGAAACCTCTATCAAAACAACCTCCCATAGTCCTATACAACAAATTGATCCACTTTTTTCTTCTACTATTAAGCAAACAAATGAAATGAACAAGCTTACATGTATTGGGTCTGAAAGGTCCAGAAAAGCTTGAGAACCCAGAGGGGTTGAGAGCTTTTCTGATGGGAAGGAGCAGATTACTAGGTATAGGAACATTAGCATTGATGTACTTGTAGATCAAGGCCTGATGTTCCAGCTCCATCCACTGAGATGGAGTGAATGGTCCTCTAGCCCCAGTTAGAGCTCCATGCATGCTTGTATTCAAACCTCCAGAACCCAAACCTGAAACAGCAAATCTAATTTTCATCAAACAAGGAGACATTTTTATTTTCTTTTACAAATCAAGGAGACACCTTTAGCAAGCATGAAAAATTGTATCAACATTTAAAGAAATCCAGATCAATCTTGAAAAAATACCCCCTTTAAGAGAAGAAGAATAGTACAGGAGGATAACAAGAAGAAAATATGAAATAAAAACCAATCAATTTGGTCTGGTCACTGTTCCTATCCATCTACTTTTCTTTTTTTCTTTCTTTGTTCCTTCCATCACTACTGTTGGGAAAAACTGAAGCAGCCCATCACCCAAAACAGAGCAAGACCAACAACAAAAGAACTCACTTTTTGTTGATAAGACACAAATCCAAGAGATCTATCCCCCTTAAGTGCTCAAGAAAAGACCTTTCAACAACATAACAACCAAAACCTAAATAATCAACCAATAAAAACCAATTTTTTTTCTCTTAAACAAAAAGTCTAAATCTTTCCACTTCAACTTAGAAAACTAATCAAACCCCAGTTCACAATTCCAAACCCAACCAAAACCCACCACCCCAATCACTTAAAAAAAAAAAACTAAAATGTCAAAAACACTTGAACATGCAAGTAAAGTAAAGGAAGGATTTTTATTGTACCTGAAGATCTGTTATAAGCAGACAAGGCATGGTGATAGTAAGGCAAAGTAGCATCATTACTACTAAACATAATAGAATCTGATTTGGGATTTGAGAAGCTAAGCATCTGACCTTCAGAGTAGCCAGAATTAGATCTAACAAAAGAAGGTTGTTGTTGAACCATCAACATTGACTTTGAGCTTCCCAAATCCTCTGTTCTTGCCATTTTCAACCCCCTCCAATCCTCTTGATAAGCTGAACCAGACCCAGATGACCTCTCTTGCTTGTTAAACAACCCAGATCCACCATACCCTCTTTGCTTGGCTTCACAATCTGAAGACCCAAACCCAGTCTCAGACCCCCCTCCCCCTCCCCCTCCCAACCCCACCAAACCTTCCAAACCCACCAACCCAAAATCCATTATCCCAAGCCAAGAAACCAAGATGGGAGCTCAAAGTAGCAGCTCTGAAGCTAACATGTTGTCATGAAAGAAGCAAGGAAAATGGTGAGCTAGAAGTAAAGAAGGTAGGTACAAGAGTGTTTGGGGCATCTTAAGAGGGGTTCAAGAAGAGAAGATTTTGAAACACAAACCAGTGTGGTTTGGGTTTGGGGAGGAAAATAATTGAGATGAGAGAGAGAGAGTGATGTGAGTAAGTGTGTGTGTGTGTGAGAGAGATGAAGTGATTGAAACCGTAGAGGACCAGACGAGGTACTAAATACTCTCTTCTTCTCTCTCACTCTCTGTAAATTATTTGTTTTTTTTTTTTTTATCTAGAAGACATTACCGCAAAAATATCTCTTTCTTTTGAGACGAAACTTTTGTGTTCTCAAAAAATTTACTTGTGAAATTCTTGGCATAAGGTTCTGAATTTCAGAGTTTGCTGTTTGCTTTTTAATTTATGCAAGTGGTCAAAATTTTAAATTACTTTTCTATATTGTCTTTAGAAGAAATAAAAAAAATCGTTTTTTTTCTTTAGAAGTTTAAAGGATTATTAAAAATCTATATTGAGATTTTCATCGATAAAGCGTATTTGGAATTACAGGTCCAAGGTTCGAACCATCTAGGGCGGGGTGGGGGGTTTACTTCTTCACAAAATATATCATTTAGATATCGTAATTGATGTAATGACCAATTTGTACATACTTTTATAACTGTTATGGATTATTTTATTAATTCATAAAGTTATATGACATATTTATCTTTCGTAAACAAATAAAAATTCATCATTTTATACTTTGATGACCAACAATTACTTTTTTTACTAATAATTTCTTTTTTTAATCCTTTACCTCTTTCACCCCATGTCACTAGTAGGTGTCAATATTAATTATTTTTATTATGAACAACAAATTATAAGTTTTTCATTGACTGACAAATTGATCAAATTATTATACTAATGTTTGGTAGGCTTTTCATAATATAATTCATGACTATTATAATTTTATTTTCAATTAATTAATAAAATTAATCGGATTAACTTGTCATAATTTTTTACATTCTAATAATGGAATTATAACATATTTATTATATGTGTAATAATAACAAATGATTCACTCATTGTTTTTTCTCCGTAAATGATAACAGGAACCATCTTATAAACAATATTACTTTGCAGAAGTAGAGGACTCTTGCAGCTTAGAGTTTATTTTACATACTCGTACTTCGCTTCCTTGATTTTTAGTACTCATCTAATCCTGTAAACAAATAGATTCACCCATAAACCCAAAAGTTTCACTTGATCGTGTTTCTCCACGCCAACTTCTTATTTCAATAGTTTACAATGTCCTTTTGATCATTGCATGTACGCACAAATGATACTGTGAAGATTCACTGGGTATCTAAATTTGACTAATGAGTTCATACGTACAACTAGAGGTTTTGGAGCAACATTTTTCACCACCAACAATTAGTGATCGCAAATTCATAGGTTTTCCAGATGACAAATCATTTGTTGATCTATTTTTTATGCACCAAAAATAACTTGATATGTAACAGTTCCATTACAAATCCTAAATGTTTAAGAAGACTAATAAATTGATGGAAGCATACATTATTCAATAAACCAATGATTGAACTCGGAGGAAGTTGAAAATATGTGGAACTTCCTGCTTCTTCAACTTTGATATCACCGTTGCCACACTTGCAACTTTTCTATTGATTTTTTAGCATCAACAGTCATAAGTATTTAAGGAAAAAAAAAACTTGACACAAAGAGTATCTGAAAAAACAAAAAAAAACATTAATAAAATAGTCATTGTTGGTCATAAAATATAAAATTAGGTTTCTAATTTTTAGGAGTGATAAATATGTCATATATATATATGAGTTAATCTGGGTTAGTGAAATAGTATATGTTGGTCATAAAAGTATAAAAATATGTACAAATTAGTCATTGTATCAACTATGTTATATCTAAATTATCTATTATGTGAAAAAGTAGGTCATAAAAGTCATTTTTCGATTAATAAATAAACATAAGCAACATTTTAGAAGAAAAAAAAATTAGACACACCTACAATAAGCAAGTTTAAGGTGTAATATGATATGAGATGAAAATCCTTACCTCGTCCCTCCAGCCGAATTAAAAAGTTTAGATTTACCTTCCATCGAGGTTAATACAAAGTCGTATCATAAGGATAAGAATTTAGGTTTCGAAGCAAACGGATAATGAGAAAAAACATAATACTTCAATCACAACTAACAAAGCTCTTAGTGCTACGTACAATGCTCAAGGCAATTAGTACATTTATATTCTCGGAGCACCATTACCATACACATTTACTCTTCAATTCTTGAATTTTACTTCCATTTATTTGGTGAAATTAACAAGAAGAGTGTACCCAAACCAGAGAAATGATGGATGATAGTTATTACTACTTTGAGTGCTCTCACAAATACTTTCAAAGTGTTATATTCACTAAAATCTTACATTGTATTTTTTTTTGGTAAAACTAAAATTTTACGATCAAAATGGTGAGATCCTCCAGTATAAAATTTTACATTTTCATTGCTTACTCGTCGATACATATTTTCCTTGGAATACCGGAATCATGATGAATGTTCAAATGTCATGTAGCACGCGTAACTACTAGCTTGAAGTATGAACTACACTTTCTAAAGTTGTAGGCCACATTTTTTTCCATTCACCTTTGTGGCATTTGCATAGTTAAATTGTACATTCACACTCAATGAAATTTCATTCACGCAAAAAACTGAAATTTGTTTATTGTCTTAGTGATGAATAAGGTTTTGTCAAATCCATTAGGATCAGCTAAAGAGAACAAGTACTAACTATACTAAGCATATATATCTAGTAGTTTCCTCATCTACGCGAAGAACAAATAGTCTTCGCGTAGGCAAATTTATTAGCGTCGTAGTGGTTCATGTCTTGGTTGTAGTTTCAGCTAGGCATTTCCTCGTTTGAGTGGTTTTTGTGTGTTGTGTTTCTCTATTTATGTGCATTAGCTATTTGGAAAAATTTTCCTTTAGTGGTGGTGTTTTATGTGGAGTCTCTCACTCCATTTATTTCTATAGACTATTCATTGCGTTGTCCTTTTAATAATAATCTTCGTGTTTATCTGAGAAAAAGAACTATCAATTTCTTTGTTTTTAATATATGTTCGTGCTTGCTGTAAATAAATATATAAATAAATAAAACTCTAGCTCCATTCTTGTTGTTCATAGGCATCACCATTTTGAAGCTAAGAAGTTTGAAATGAATCATTGAAAATGGGAACATTATGCATTTTTATATGTAAAGTAACGAATTTGAGATCAATAATTAATATAAATCCACAAAACAATATAGACCAAATAAATATGTTAGTTAGACGACTTGGACAAGCACTGAAGCTCGAGCTAAAGATAAGTTAAAGTGAAGGATAGGGGAACCTTGTTCCATAAATAAAATCGGATATCCATATCTTAATTGTTATAGTTGTCAAAGGTGTGACGACTTAGTGGTTGAGTAATAACGGATGATATCACTAGGTAACTGGGTCAAACACAGCTAGCGATATATGATGTGGGAGGGGTTAAGCGAAAAAAAATAAATTTAAAAAGGAAAAAAAAATGTTCTAGTTAATGGTTGTGCATTGGAGCTAAACTGGTTTATAGTGCATATATTTCTTTCAAATAACTTAATTAATGAGATTGATAAATTGTTTTATTAATTATCTAGACCCGCTCGAAGACAAATTTTCTCTCATAAACTCCATATTTTCACTTGATTATTCTCTAAAGGAAGGGCGGCCAAGGTTTTATTGGATCCTAGAACCATTATGTACGATTTCAAGCCCTATTCTAAAAGTTGTATTCCGCACAGTAAAGCATGAATACTAAAATAGAATAGAACCCACACGACACACTCCAACACAAAGTTATACCTGGAGTGGGTCGGTCCTCAGAACCCGAAAGCCCTCCATAAGAATCTGAAGACAACTTTCCGATCTCATTTAACATGCCATATGCTATTTAGTCCTTATGTCTGCAAAAAATGCCACGATCAAATGTGGATGCTCTCAATGAAAAGTATTAAGACATGCATGTGGACAAGATCTAGGTTAAGGACCAATTGGTGGTGTCTAGTTCTTGTCCACCTAGATTTATCCAATTGAATTTTTTATTTTTAACTAAATTGTTTTAATCAGTGCAATTTGGATTCAATTTTCTTTTCCCTTGTATTTAGACAAAAATGATTCTAAATCAAACCCCTTTATTGACTTTGGTATTAATTCCATTTTCAAGTACTTTAGTAAAGTAGAACATCAAATTTTTGAAATGAATGGTCATGAATCAACTATGGATGTCTTATCTTTATTTGGTACAGAGATGATCCATTGATCCCAAATGTTTATTTGATCGAAAATTCTAGGGGTCGAAGGAAAGTGGCGTGACATTGCGCATCTCAAGTTTAATGTGCTCATCTCGAAGCGGATGAGTGATTACCACCCATCCCTCGCCCCTTTCCCTCAACCCTAGCAAAGCTCTTATTTAATTTATCAAGTAGGAGAGAAATTTGGATTCATGAATGTAGATGATAAGCCTTGAAAGGAAAAATTGGATTTATGTAATGCATTCATTGCCTTTGCTACAAAAAGGTCTCAATTGATATGTTATTATTGTTTCAAGAAAGAAATTGATCAATAAAATGGTCCCAATTTCTCGATAACATTGCATTATTTATTGATCAATAAAATGGTCCCAACATTTGTATTATTTATTGATCTAATTTTTTATTCGATGATAAGGGGGGGTAAACTACACAAAATTTTAATAAATGTCTTTTACCTTACATGTTGCTATTCAATTTGATTTCTTGATAAAGTTTTTTTTTTTTTTTTCAACGATCAACACTAAGATCGAGAATTTTCTACTCTGATTAGAAATAAAAAAAAATTAAGCAGAGTGGTTTATTATGTAAAGTTAAGATGAGAACTAAACACAAACTTCATCAAACACAACAAGATTGTCCGAGCGTATCTTTAAGGATACGTGAAAAAAGAACAATTATGTTTTTGTAATTAGGGTGATGTGCACGATTTGAAAATGATGATTGAATTTGAATTCTTGAGATACATATGAACACTTTCAAGATTCAATCATTCTTCCCAGACTCTAACACATCACTTTGGTTGCAACCCCATTACCAAAACTTGTACGGAGTTTAGTCCCATAACACTGATTTGTGTTTGGAAAGGTATTCGCATATGATATACCCTTCTCTTCATGAGTTTGGAGAAGTTGAAGATAAATAGAGTTGATCCGATCACGTACAAACCACCTGTCTTCAGCATAAATATCAAGAACTTTTCTTCCAAGCATTTTCATCTGTGGAATGTGTAAACTACGTACAATCTCGCAACCAAAACCTCTGAAAATGTCATCAACTGACATCAAGAGCTCTCATTACATAAAGTTGGATGTGCAAATTATTGCCAAGTAATGCCATAACAGCTAGACCATAGTTGCTAGACCATCATCACCGTCACCAAACACCTAACGGTCTATGATCTCCCACCACCGGTCTACCCACTGTAACACGCAAATCGAGGAAAATGTCCACGTGTACAGTAGGCGTGGACTAGTTGCTGCCAACCCCTGCACCGCACTGCTCCACCTAATCACTCGCTTGTCAAACGCTCCATCGCGCGCCACTATCTTTCCATCGCGCGCAAGGTTCAGAACCCGATACGATATTTTTCTAGGTTGGGGTGGTGGAGTAATGTGTGATGTTGATGTGTCAACGGTTGTTGGGTCTACCACGTGCTATTCCACTGGAGATGGGTAACCATACTAATGGGGGCCTGCCCCCGAAGATAGGGCCTTGTCCGTGGGGCCCACAAAGCGTTTCGCTTCCTTCTTACCGACAAAACACCATGAGGTCCACTTTGTGAAGAATAACGTCCACTTGCGATATCTTTTTCGTACGTTCCGATGTAGACGGTGCAGGGAGATAACACGTGTATTATTTGGTCTTTGAATTATTGAAATACCCTTAAAACTTAAAGATTTTACCGAAGTTGTTGCGATAAAGATGATGGGGGTACATTTACGAATTATTTCGGGGAGAGAACGCTATTAGTGCCTGAGAAGGTGTTCAGTAAATGAGTGTCAACTTTATCTCAACATCCTTTCGAGTAAATTTTTTTCTAGATGTCTTGGATTATGACACTCTTAATATACCTTTCGATGTGTTTTTTAGGATAGGCACTATAACGACCCGATCCGCACAGTTCGCTTTGAGTTTAATTGGCCCGCACGATTTTAAAAGGCCTCTTGCTATGAGGATCCAACCTCGCACATATATAGCACATAACCATCTCGTATCCAGGCGATGTGGGACTGTTGGGCCTATTGGGCTCCAACTCTCACCCTCTCCCTCAGGTTCAACGTCCTCGTTGGCCACACAGGCACAACGTCCACGTTGCCCGAGGGCCCACGTCCACGTGGGCTCTGATACCATTCTGTAACGACCCGATCCGCACAGTAAGATATTGTCCTCTTTGGGCCCAACTGGCCCGCACGGCTTTAAAAGGCCTCTTACTATGGGGATTCAACTTCGCACATGTATAGCACATAACCATCTCACACCCAGGCGATGTGGGACTATGATCCCCCTTGGTAGCTAGCCCAACCCCTCTTGGGATCCACGGGTCTGTTGGGCCTATTGAACTCCAACCCTCACCCTCACCCTCAGGTTCACCCACACAAGGGTCTCACAGGCACTATAATGCGTTCAAAGACAGATGTTTTGAAGTAGTTTAGTTGGGTATTAGAACAATGGGTTGTTTTCACGACTTCTCAGGGGACAAAACTAAGGATCATAATACATTTTGAACTTTATAGTATTGTAAAAATTGATTAAATACCTCAATTGACACAAAGTTATATCATTTTCAAATAAAAGGATAGGTTTAGCTTGGAATGCTACAAGTACATTGTGATCAACTCTTTTATCATCCCAAATTTGATATTATAAAGTTTGTGAGCTCAAGAAGGAACAGTCAACATGGCAATTTATTCCAAAAATTATTTCCTGAGCCACAGTGTACTTGGAGAGTCAGGGACTTGGGTGGGTGGTGGGGGGGGACTTTTGAGCAATCTAGTTCATCTACTCATGGAATTGATCACAGAACCCTAAAATCTCACTCTGTCTAGAGTCCTCACTCCTCCCATCTCTCTACCCTTCAAAAGCCTATCATAAACCTACTAGTACATGAGTGCATGAGTTGCACAAGAAGCCAAGCAAATAAACAATGCAACTAGAACCCCAAAATGCCAAACTACACATGTGGGGAAGACTCATCATATCATTACATGAACAAGATATAATGATATATATAGGTTCACTCTCACACACAACATGACTCACCCAATGTAGGTGGTGCTCATGAATGATGATGGTCACATGAGGGTGGGGAGAGAGAGTACCTTTCCTTGTTGACTCTACCATATCACATGGTTACTTTACCCCATTGAAAAATTAGGTTCAATACAACCCCAACTGACCTACTTGTCCCAATGTCTTAGAAAGGAACTTGTGTTTTGTATAATTTCCAATACAATGGGTGTTTTTTTTTTTTTAATATTAAAAATGAATGCATGGGGAAGTGCATATTTAGAAGTAAAAAAATATAAGAAAATATTTCTTTTGGGGCTAAAGTATTTAATGAGGTTTGTTAGGGCTTGGTCACAAATGTCTTGCATGGAGATGATAAATATTAGGGTTTGTTTATTTGGATTGGAGCTATCCACTTTTAAAGACCCCCTTGAGTCATTCATGACACCCATTGAAGCCATTTGAGCATAAAAACAAAACCCTAATTTTCTCTCTAGGGTCTACAAATGGGCACAAACCCCCTCATAAGTCCAAAGTGTGTAATCCCAAAGGCATGTCTTATCTCCTTTTCTTCCTTATTGGTTAAATTAAAGAATGCAATAAAATCTCTCCAAACAACCACCCTCCCTTGTCTTTTAAGTGATTCCTTGCCATGAACTAAGGTAGACTTCCTTCCCTACATGTACACACCTTTAGACTTTCATTGAGATTTGGACCTCAAGGTCCTATTGAAGAGTTTTGCATTGAAGAAGAAGAAGAAGAAGACCCCATTTCATTTCTTTATGTTAATTGGTGTTTGTTTTCTTGAAAAACTACGAGCACCCCCTATAAACATCATCTCCTCTCCTCCTAGGTTATCTAGGTTATCCTTACTTCAACAGTACCCTAGAAAAAATTTCTTGGTAATTGTTTTGGTTATGTTGTTATTTTCATTTTTTAGGCTATAATGTCGGCTTGTCTCATCAGTCATTTCTAGGAAGAATGTGACGCATCTAATTATATTTATATCATTTGCTGATCTAATAACGTTTACTCAACTTAGAACTAGGATGAACTGTTACAAAACATGAGTTGAGCCTCGCCGGCAACATTATGTGATTCAGAGTTTAAAACCTACCTATAATTATGAGTAAGTTCAGGCAGTTCGGGCAATTAATAAAAAAAAAATTTATCAGGATTTGGTTGTTCTTCGAAGACATGATCACAAACATCAATTATAGCGCAAGTAAAATTGTAAAGAACCACTTGTATAAGAATAGCTGATAGCCCTGGTCATCTGAAATTGGAGTTACCTGGGCTATCAGCCAATTCCAATTCTAAAGAGTCAGGGCTATAAGTTATTTTTTTTGTCAGGATTGTAGCTCTTTACACTTTCACTTCTTTTATAATTGATTTTTTGAAATTTTATTTTAAATATAATAAATAAACATGTAAAATAGCCTAACCATTACCAAAAAATGATTGATGGGCCTAAGGTGCCTAGACTCACTCTATAATTATTGATCTTCAAGGCCGTCCACTGGATTTATTGTGTTCAAACATAGAATATAAGGACCTAGACTTAGGGTCATCTTTATGAGCTGCTTTTCACAGCTTATTGAATAATCAATCGATTAGTTTCTTTTACCTATGTATTTAATATTAGGTTGTATTTAGTAGAGTTGTCCTAAATTTTGAGGTGGTTTAGGCATTTGTCAGGTGTTCACATTTAATATTGCATTACTGTCTAAGTGGCTTTGGCAATTTACAGAAGAAAATGATAATTTATGGAGATATCTCATTATGAACAAATATGACTGTAATAGATGAGTTTGGGAAAAGATAATTAAGTACACTTCCTACGGATGCTCTTTGTGAAAGTCCATCTCCCGGTGCGCAAGTGGCTTCTACCCTCACACATCTTTTCAATGTGGAAATGGTGATCTCATATCTTTCTGGCATAATTTTTTGTGTAGTAACTAATCTTTGAAGGATATGTTTCCAATGTTGTTTATCATTAACAACAATCAATATGGGAGTGTGAGCAATTTTTTGTCTAACGGCAATTCTTGGGATCTTTCCTTTCGAAGACCCCTAAATACTGGGGAGCTAGAAGAGTTCGCTACTATAATGCATCTATTGGATAGACAGATGCTTTGAGAGGGATCTGACAGTTTGGTGTGGAAGGGTAAATGTGTGGGCTTCTCGGTGAAAGAATTTTTGAATATGTTGGCTGCATCTCATTATGTGACTCACTCCAACCCCTTCATTTATTCTCACAAAAATCTGGTATGGGTGAAAAACATTTTTCCTCGAATTAATTTCTTTAGTTGGTTAGTGTTGCATGAGAATATCTTAACTAAAGATATGTTAAGGAAAAGAGGAATCTACACAGGGAGTCTTTGTGTGCTTTGCAATGAAATTGACAAGACGCTAGACCATTTGATGTTTCACTGTAGTTTCTCCAAATTCATTTGGAGCAGATTATTGTTAGAATTTGGTTTGAGTTTGATGTTTCAAGGCTCCATAGATTGGCTAAGTTGGTGGTCTCAAGCTAATCTTTCCCGTCGGGGGGAGTAGTTATGGCGTAGGGTCCCTCACGTTCTCATGTGGTGTGTGTGAAAATAAAGAAATAAAAGGGTATTTGAAGGACTCAACAAATCAGAGCACTCTATCTTTATTGAGATTAGAGAATTGCTGTGGAGGATGAGTTCGGCTTGTAATTTGTTTAGGAATTTGGGTTTTGACATTTTCATGGTGTCTTGGCATTCTTTGATATAGGAATGTTTCTTTTTGTTGTATGTTTCATTTTTTTTCCTTAATAAACATCTTCGTGTTTGACAAAAAAAAAAATTCAATAGAAAGTTGATTTTTTGAAACCAATAGAATCAAAATCAATTGGGTATAGGCTGATAAAGTCACACATAAGTGAAAAAAACATAATAATAAGAAAAAAGGCGACGATACAAATGGTAAAGCAAATTATTTGTGATAAGAATAATTTGCATTATTTCTGTCTACACTTAATTTTGTTCTAAAATGTTGTTTCAAAGAGTTCACTAAAGTAGGAACATGAAGTGGTTTTTCTAAGGAGATGCTAGAATAGTATACATGCTTAGGCAAGGTTTTAAACCTTTGTGTGGTTTGCTAAGAAAAATTCTAGAAAGCCTCATTAGAAAGCACTGATTTGTGCCTTGAAGAGTGGCATGTACATGATCAAATCAACTCTATCCCTTTCAAATTTCTCCAAATCCATGGAAAGAAGGATAGTGAAAATGAGTAGAGTGGTCTAATCACGTGTGAATCACTCTCCTAAATACAAATCTGTGATCAAGGATTAGGCTCCGTAGAAGCTCAAGATTTGCTAAATAGGTCTTTGGTCTAAGTCATTGCATGTGTTAGCATGTTCAAAGCAATTGCTTACTCTATTTTACTATTCAAACAAAACAAAGCTCAAGTGTGAAAGTGATATCATTCAACACACTCATCATGTTTGATTAATTGTTGAATTAGTTGAAGTTTGTGCTTAATGCACTCATCATGCCCCCAACAATCTTCCTCACAAATCCTCCTCACATTCCAAGCTCATGACCCCAAAAAAGCCCCAATACAATATTACAATGAAATTTACCCCATTGTATATAAACCAAAGCTTCCATGAACTAGTGTTTTTTTAAAGAAGATGACAAATATATATCTAATGCAAGTGAGATTGAGAAACCCTAAAAAAATGCCTAGTTGCTTTCATTGCTCCTTGAAGACCTAAAGATGCTTCACCATAATCCTTCTAATTACTAGTATTTTACGATAAGCGTTCCCTAAGTAATGCTTATTTCATTCAACTAGGTTATATTCAAATCCTTTTCTCACATGCAATGAGTTTAAAATTAAGGAGGGGTTGATTAGTTAAATGATTAATAGGGTTCTTATGTCGACATATGCATGGAATACTATTTTTTACTCGATAATCGAATATTCGCACACAGAGAAACCGTTGGTTGTTTACACTAGTGAATCATATCATATCGTAGTAGCTCGAGTGGCGACGAGCTCCCTGTCATGTGAGGAGATCTTGGGATTGAGTCCAAATGTAGTATATTGTTGTAAAGGTTTTGGTCCTTCATGATCCGATCTTACCAACCGAAAGTGAAGAAAATTTGTCTGGTGAGAAATTTTAGTTTTTGCTAACTTGAGACTGAATAATTATTCTCCTTAAATCAACTAAAACAGGTCTAGTGAAACAAAAACAGAGAAAGCTTTGAGCTAATGGGCCAGTAAATGTATGGCTAATACCGGATAATCTAGTCAGGCCCATTTAGATATAAATAACAAGGAAGACAATTGAGATAGCGACAATACTTTTTTATACGTACATGCCAGTAGGGGTGGGCATCCCATCCCGATCCCATCCCACTCTATCAGGATGAAGATTTTCAATCCTGTTTATTCCGTTCCGTCCCGAATTGATTTATTTGAATTAAAAATGAAATTGAGTTTGAATTCAAACATTGTTTTAATCTGAAATCCTGAACATAAAAATGAGAAAAAAAATATAAGAAGAAGAAGAAGAGTGGAACAGACAGTTGTTGACCCCTCCCTTCCCTACCATTCACTTCCCTTAAACAATTGTCAATATGGGCGACTCTGGCTCGACTAAACAAAGTGATCCCTCCTGCTCCTGCTCCTGCTGCCACTATATAATCATCTTCATCATTCTAATTAATAACAAGTTTTAGCTATTACTAATTCATTACTACTTGTGTTTCTTACTTGCCTGCCTTTCTTACTACTTACTAAATTATGTTATAGTTGGTGTCGTTGTTACTGGAAATACATAAAACTTCGACAGACAAGTTTTGCTTCAGCTCAAATCATTCCTTATGGATCAGAACAAAGTAAATCAAGACCGACATGCTATAGAATGGAATGAACAAGTATTGCACTGTAATTAGACAGAAATCATTTGTAATAATAACAAAGTCAAAGGAATCTAATTTCAAGATGTCCGCCAAAATTTTATCATATTGTACTAATCAAGTTTAGTACACGCTCATCCCGTTCCAAATCTGTTTGGAGTGGGATGAGGTCTATCCCATCCCGATTCCAAAGGAACGGGATGGAATCGGGATGGATCCATCCCATGCCCACCCCTAATACATGGTTATGTAATTGAAGCAAGAGGAAACGGCTACAACTCATCCTAATGTCAAAAAGGAAATGTTGTCTTAGTTCGTAGTAGTGATACATACAATTTGACTTATCCGTAACAATATCATCTTTCATAAACCCCGTTTCACCACTCTTCACTTTCTAACCTCTTTTAATAGCACGTAGTCAACATGGCATAAACAATTATTTGCGGTACTTCACGCCAGCACCGACACCATGGGTCCAATATCCCTTCATCATATTCTTGAAACAGCTATCACGGATCATCAACCACATTCTGCTACTGCACCTCATACGTCTGTCCTCCCTACTAGACCTCTACCTATGCAACCTGACCCGATTCCTCAATCCCCTGGGTTGGTTCTTATTCAAACCTAGCTCCAAATAGTCAAACATCATAGCATTAATTCTCAAACTATGATCCATTGGCCTTTCCCCACTGTTATTCACTTTGATATGGTTGTTGTCACTTATGATGCTAGTTTTTTTTGCTTATTCTCAGTAATGAGTAATTGATATTTTAGTTGTGGACGATTGTGGCAAAGTTCTAGCTCAGGTTGCTTCCACCATCTCAGGAAATTTTTGACAACACGATGGCTGAATGTTTTACAGCTGAGGCGACACTTTTGCTGATTCAATCACGTCAGTGGCAAACATGATTTTTGTTGGGAGATTCAGGATCTCTGATTACCATTCTAAATGAACACAACCAAGATGACCAGACTAATGCATGTTGGATGTGGCGCCCTTTAATATGAGTATTAAAAACTTAATTTCAGCTAATCGTACTTGGTATTGTAATTATATTCCTCGTGAGCTCAATAGTGAGGCTCACGAGTTAGATACTCTTGTTTGACATATGTTTTGTTCTCTGATTTAACATATATTATTCTCTAACCTTTACCAAAAAAAAAGAAAAAAAAAATTTGAAGCAAGAACAAAGCTAGAGTAATTTTTCTTAAATTTGATGGTCATTATCGGAAAATGAATTGAAATGTACATTCCACCTAGAACAAAAGGATTGCCAAATTGCATCTTTGTTTATAATCAACTTGTGATTTTCCATACAAACTATATAATGCCGGACGCCTTTCCTCATTAAGGCAATTGGATGCGGCTATTCGTCACTGCTTGACCATTGAGCCATTATACCTTTAGTAGCTGTGGCGATTAAGGTCATCGTTTCATCGGGCCTCCAAGATTTGAGGAATGTCAAGATCGACTCTGGGAAATCTGCCAGTCCAACCTGATTTCAAGCCCAGTCCAATATGGATTTCAAAAGTCAAGCCCAAATTGAGTTGGGCTCATTGCAGCTTGGCCTGCAAAAAAGGCCCATGGGAAGGGTTTTGGTTGTACAAAGTGTTCTGATATTATCACCAGGCATTTTATCAATTACACCGCATAACAAAGTGCTAATAGCACTACAAAGTCAAATATAATTGGATGGTAATTTATAGTTTCTATGTAAAATCTAATTGAGATTAGGATAACTCACTATTTCAAATTTCCAATAGGTAATTTAGTCGAAACCCTAGATAAAAAAAGCGAACTATGTATAAATATCATTAACTATAATTAACATTGTATTCTCAGTTTAAAGCTCTATTATAGGATACGTTAGCGTTAACATGTCCCCCAAGGCATGTGATTCCCATGTTCATGAGACTTTCATTCCCACCATTGATCACAAAATCAAATGGTGGATATGGAGTGATATATCAATTTAGCCTAAAATGTAGTGGTCCCCTCATGAATTTCCATGGCATAGGATTTCATGTAACCAAACACACCCTTAAGGTTATTAAAAACCCGGGAATTCTTAAGTGCATCGAGATTGTGCCCGGTTTTCGTGCCTGGTGTTACCAGGCACCGTTGATATTTCTCGCGATATGGACATATGCCTATCTCGAGGCATGTCAATGGTGCCTGGTAGCACCAGGCACGAAAACCAGGCACAATCCCGGTGCAGTGTAGTATCACTCTTAAAAACCTCTTTTGATAATGTCATGTCAACCATCATCCTGATTGCAAACCTGTTTCCCTAGTCTCATTATTGAAAGTAATCTCATTCCTTCTATCACACCAGTGCTATGTCAATCATATCCATCCAATTAGCATTCTATCGCAGATTGTTATGAATGTTTGAAAAACACTATCAATCATTATTTTCGTCTGAAAATAATATTTTTCATCGCGTTTAACTCCAACATAAAATGTATAATGTTTCTCACTACCACACACTCATGTTATCTTTACCACTTAGAAAATTTACATTAATTTTTTATCTACACCATACAATCTAAGTAGTCGAAAACCTAAATTATGATCATCTCGATAAATCAAACCACCAACATTTACAAACTTTTGGTACACCTAGTACAACAAAAATGCTCAACATGTGACTTCTTCAATTGTAAGACATTGTTATCAAAATTTTCCTTTTCAAAACTATAGAAAACCTAATCACATAGGTAACAAATATATATTCCCAATTAAAGATCAAACGGCCAAAGATAGCTCCCAATAATAAGCTACAATCTCAGCCGTCCAAATATGCTGATAAAACAAGTATTTGACTCTGTTGGGATTCATACTTCGTAGTCTACTCTGATGCTTTAAAAAGAGTTATCATAAAGACTTCACCTTATTTCCTGTTCTGTATTTCGGGAAAGGGTTTTGGTGGGTTTAGCAGATAGATGGTTTGATCTTGAACAACAAAGAATTCTGTTTTTGTGTGTTTTAGGGTTTGGGTTTAGCTGTAGAGGTGCTTTGGAGTTAGGGTTTTGTTTGTATGACAACAATGGAGTCTGATGTAGGGAAGCTGTTTGTGGGGGGAATTTCTTGGGAACTAATGAAGAAACTTTGAAAGATCACTTTAGCAAGTATGGGGAAGTGGCCGACACTAAAGATAATGAGAGATAGAAGCAATGGTCATGCTAGAGGGTTTGGGGTTTGTTACCTTTTCAGATCCTTCTTCAGCTGATGAAGCCCTTCAAACCAAGCATGTTGTTAACTTGCAGAACTGTGAGTTTTTCAATAACCCCTTTGTTGATTTGTGGTTCATTCATGTTTTTGGTAATTGCTTTCAATGTGTTGATGGGTTTTTGGTTTAGGTTGTATGAGTGAAAATAGTAGTATCCGTTTATTGTCTCTTTGCAAGTGGTGTATGTTTTTTGCCCTAGATTTTTAGTGTAGAATGGGTTTGGTTCAATTTCGGGCTAGTAGATAAAATGTGAAGACAAAGTAGCCATTCTTAATTATCAATTTTTGTGTTGTTATGTAGATTATCAGTTCAAAAGTAGTTATTTGTCTTGTTTGATTGACTGTAAGAATTGAATTGAGAATCTAAGTGTGTCTGATTTGGGTTTTGTGTGATTTTGTTTTGATAGATAGAAGTGAAAAAAAGCAGTACCTAGGAATCAAAACACCAGAATCAGAACTATCAACCTCATCAGCAAAAACAAACAGGGGGAGGACAAGTTGTGGTAGTATTGACGACAGTCAGATTAGGACTAAGAAGATTTTTGTAGGGGGTTTATCTGCTAGTGTAACTGAGGAAGAATTCAAGGCGTACTTTGAGCAGTTTGGTAGGACTACAGATGTTGTTGTGATGTATGATGTTGTAACTCACAGGCCCAGAGGTTTTGGATTATCACATTTGAATCAGAGGAAAGCTGTTGAGAATGTATGCAAAAAAATTTCATCAATTGAATGATAAGTCTGTAGAGGTTAAGAGGGCTGTCCCCAAAGGATGGGAATCACAATGGAAATGATTACAGTCATCGGAACAGTGGTTATAATATGAGAATGGGTGGTGCTGGTCGAGGAGGTTCATTATTTGGTGGCTATCCTGGGGTAAATTATCCGCCTTATGGTCCAAGGTTTGGTACTATCCCCCTCCGGTTTCGAGTTATCCATATGGTATGAACCCTTATGGAGGGTATCCAATTGGGGTGTATGGTGGTCTTGGCTTTGGATCGCCAATGGCATCTCCAAGGAGTCCTTGGAATGGGATGGGGATGGTTGGACCTAGAAGTGGCCTTGGATCATATGGAAATGGGGTGTTTCCTCCTGCTTATTCGAACAATGGTTTTGATAGTGCAATGGGGAAGGCTTCTGGCGATCAAAATGGGGTATTGGGTCCTGTAGCAGTTGGAAAGTGGAACCAGCAAGGTAACATGTTGATGCAGGGATAGATGCTGGAAAGGCAAATGAGGATTCCTCAGGCCCCGTGGGAAGCAATGATGTTTCTATTAAACAAAACGAAAGAGGAGCTGATCTCAGGTTTAAGCCTTCTCTGGCTGGTAATTAGTTGATTTATTATGTACTTGCACAGTCATGTGAGGGATTGATTTATACAAATTGGGTTGGCGTTCTTTTTCTTCCCCCTTTCTTCGATTCTGGATCTTATCATCATGTGTTTTCCATCTTTAAATTGTCGTATGATATGTGTCAACAACTTCCTAAATTGTTTTCTTGCATTGACATCCAATAAGTTTCTGTTTGTTTAGAAATTTTTTTTTTCATTGATGAATGGATATATATTCCTTTAGAAAATCAAACAATATTTTGGTGAGTTGACAGGAATGAAACTTGACTATTTTGTTGACCATGAAACATTTTGAAGCACACTTATTTGCTGGCTCATATCAAAGAGTTTAGTGAACCATTAGTATTTTCATTTTGGATGTCTTTGTATCCTGTATCAATGTATTTGGGAAATTTATCACCACATCGATGCATGATCTAGGTATTTCAACCCAAAACTTAGGTGTTTTACACGTGAGATCACTGGAAGTGACATTGAAATTATAAATCTTAGGAGAGAGATCAAAATTATTATATTTTTTTTGATATTATTGTACTTTTTAATATGTGCATATCTCGTTTTAAACACAGTGGTTATGTTGGGAATTTTTTCCTCTTGAACTATATAGTTTATTACATTTATTTCTTAATGACTCTGAACTTTGTTGAGGATGTATTTTCAGGTTTGAAATTCAATGATGTGACTCTTTTAGTGAGTCACTCAGTTCTAGTTTACTTTAATTTAGACACTCAAAAGTAGTGTTTTAGTTAGAGCATGCACCTCGTTTTATATTCGAGTAGATTTCAAATTTAAGAGTCAACACGTGGATTTTTAGTGAATCTAATTTTGGAAAATCTAGATATCACTTTGGAGTAGATGTCTAATTTTGTCAATTCTTCAAGATCTTTTTGCTGAGCAAGAGTCGCGGAGGGCTAAGCTGGATGTTTGGTGATTTGGAAATAAGGAATGGAAAGCTTTTCAAAGGGAAAGGGGTAATTCTTTGTAGGATTTATTTCAAAATGACCATAACCATAAGGATGTAGCTCTTAATTATAGATTTAGGAGTGAATCTCAGGGAAGAC